>JBAMIG010000018.1:12785005-12801931 GCA_037177335.1 Kiunga ballochi | reverse complement strand
TCTTGGGATCAAAATAAAACTGACCAGAGAGAGTTGATAATCTTGCAGAGTAAGAGTTCGCAGCACATGCGTAGGTTGGCTTGATGGTCAACAAGGACTGATGGTGGAACACGCATGGGATCCACCTCACAGTTCTCCTCAGACTCATATAAGGCTCGAATAAAATCTCCTGAAAGTTGCACAACATGGTTTCATTATATAACATAAATCTGTTTTTTTATTACTTAAAAGAGAAAAAACATCTAGTTTTTCTTTATTAGTAAATTACATTGCAAAAATTGTTTATTATAAAGCCTGAAAAATGTTTATAATCTGAATGGTTTATATAAAAAAAACATGTTTAGCATATAAAGAAAAATAATAGGAGATTATGTCCACCACTTATAATGCTTTTGTAAGTCTTGTTGGTAATTTGTCAGGTGCAGTTATAAGCATTATAAATTACATCAAGACAAATAAATTAAACATAATGTCATCTGAAAGCATTAATAGATAATAAGCTTGACATTTATAAGAAAGTATTACTAAAAATGCTCCTGTCTGTATGTAAATAATGTGTTATATACTTCTAACAGTACTTCATCTCTTCATTCCAGAAACCATGTAAAATTGTGGCTTTTTAAACCTTAAAAATTAAAAGCATTAATCTGACAAAAAGGAAAAATTCTGCACCTCCACTGGAAAACAGTATTTTGCAGATATATTACAAAAAATTTAAGTAACAATCAAGAATACAAACTCCTTAAGATCACATTTACTGAGATTACATATCAGGTAAAAAGCATGGTCAGATCTATTCAGTGCAATTCTATATAGCGCCCTTGCTTTCCATTTAAGCTAATTTTGGCTTAAAGAAGTGTTGTTTTGACATTTAATAACGGTTAATCTTGCAGATTGCACTGCCTTTGTCCATCTCCTTCAACGCATCCATCTCTTGCAATGGCAAGTGGTAATACTGGGGTAATTCAGCCATTCATTAATAAAGCTGAAACGCATATCCAGTAAGTTATATTCTGGTGCTAGTATCAGATCATTTTAATTGCTACACCCTGCTAGTGCTTGGTTGTTCTCCCTTTTTGCCTTCAGAACTGTTTGCATTGACTCAACAAAATGTTAGAAAGATTTCTCAGAGATTTTGCTTCATGATAACTATAATATCTATAATATCACACAGTTGCTGTAGCTTTATCAGCTTGCTCCATGATGAGATCCTCCAGTTTCATCATTTTCAACAATGCTTTATTGCAGGAAAGGGCAACTCTTATCCTCGAGGGGAGAGTCCTGCAAATGTTCTGCATTTCCCTTCTGCACACACCTGACTCAGATCAGTGGGTAGTTTAGCAGACTTGTGCAGAGTTTGATGTTTTTCAGGTGTGCTGCAGCAGGAAAATTCCTAACACTTGCAGGATTGTGGCCCGTAAGAACCGGAGTTGGCCTTCCCTGCTTTATTGGATTGAAGGTCATTTGAGTACAATGAAGTCATGTTTATGTTCAGAAACATAGTTGGACATATAAAGTGACCATCATCTATTTGCAGTTAACCCTGTAGCACAAAAACACTGTAGCACTTAACTGATGCCAACATAAAGTATGTTTAAGAAAGTATCTGATCTGACTTGATCATCTAATAAAGTACCTGACATGAATATTCAATAGATTTATCGTTGATCATCTCATTGCTTTCATCAAGTTGCAAACTAGTGTTGCTTTACATAGTAGCTTAAACGAATTGATGTGCAGTCTCACCGATAGCTTCCTTGAGGTATCTGTGACCTATAAGTTTGAGGTACTCTTCCACAGCTTTTGTTGCGAGTGTGTTCTCCCGAAAGATCAGGTGCTCCCGGTCCATGAACCGATCCACCTCACACATCGCCATGTCTGACAGGAACTCCTGAGGAGAGATTATGCTTGCAGCTCAGAGAGGAGAATTTTCATCTAAACAAAAGTGTGTACACAGACAAAGTACAAACAAGGATATGGAATATCTGGCTTTACCTTTGTCTTCCCCGTACTTTGTAGGATGTGCACTAGAGCAAACGCCACCTCTTCTTTACTTTTCACACTCAGCAGCGGCTCCAGGACGGCACATAGTGTTCGGTAGTTGTTGGTAATATACTCTGCAAACTCCTTGTACAGCTCCATCGGCAGGATATTCATGGTCTGGTAGCGAGACTTGACACGCAGTGAAGCGTTGATCACTTTGGTACTGCCGACGCCGCCGCTTTTTGCCAGAACACTGGATTGTATCACCGGGTACCACTGCTCCACAAACTGCCTGCCTGTGATGCTGGATATGGGGATGCTGACAAGGCCAAGGTATGTGCTTTTTTCCTTAAAAGTGAACCAAAAACATCTTATTTCCATGATAATCTGCACAAAAATCGATACAAAATTTTAAAAATGATAACATTTTTTTTACCTTGCGTCTCTTTTTGTCCGTTTCCTTGTAAAGGTGCAAACGAAGGCTACGAATGGTGGGCAAATTGTTAAATTCAAAATGCTCTCCCCAGAAGACAGTGTCGGTGCGGGGTTTGCTGGTGGTGCGTGCGTACAGCATGTCGTCCAGACACAGCTCACAGTAGTAGCGTTTCTTTACTGGAAGATCTCGAGCCTCGATGATCCACAACTTGAGCACATTGTCCACCCGTCGGCTGTTATCCTGAAAGTGGAACACAGAGTTCTATTACTGCATTATAGCCGCCCTTATATACACCCGTTTGAGAAGAAAATAAAAGCATGTCAGTGTGTGTAGTTATGCTAAAACTGAAAGCTCTATTAGCATCAGTGGCTGAGAGTAAACTAGATAAAAGAGAATCTACCTTGTTAGGTTTTACGGCACGTTGAAGATTTTCAATCCATTTGTCTCTTTCTGAAGCTGAACGGCAGGCAAAACATTTAGTCCCTGAATTAGTGGTTACCTGCAGAGGAAGCAAAACGTAAAACATAATTGCTTATTATTTCATGTGTGATTATGACGAGTACCTACTTTTGACTATCAACCTAATTGTTCCTGGTTTGTCCCTTATGGGCTGCTATAGATACGAGTAGGTGCATCTTGCTACTCTGTGGAGTGGCAACAATGCTATCAGGGAAAGAAGAGCTCATTTCTGATACAGTATTTGAAGCACAAATACTGTATCAAGTAATCAGTAGACAAATAATTAGCTGATATTTACTGAATATCTGTATTGATGAAATGAAATATGATTAGAACAACATTTATGTTTTAGAGAAAACATAGTTGGCTCTGTGATGCACTGGAAACCTGTCCCTGCCTCTCACCTGCTGTTAGCTGGGATAGGCTCCAGCTAACATGCAACCCTTCATTGGAATAAACATTACAGATAATGTATGGATAGATGGAAGTATTTATGTACAGTAACTGCTACTGGTTAGTCTCTGGTGTTGCATAATTTACCAAGCAATTTACGTAAAAACGCAGTATCGGTCGTGTGGTTGTGAGAAACTGACAATGCAACTTCCTACAGTGTTAGAACTATAATCTATTAATGATTTCATTAAAAAAAACCTAAAAAGCAAGATCACCGCAGCCAGATCTAATATATTTATATTTAAAACAACACTTAGATGAATAATAAAAACTAAGTGTGTGCTGCTCTTACAGATTATTTCAGTAATCAAAGTTTTAAAATGACACAAAGAGGCAGCCCTGCAGTCATACCTGTACTGTTGCATAATTAAAGCTGCATTAAAAAAAACTTAATCCAGTTCTGGATGATGAAACCACTGGAAAGGAAACGTTAGACAACGTGACAGACCTCAAAGCAGTACTCTTGTCCTAAAATGCTTGAATGAACGGGCTTGATTATGGCATCTTCATCCAGAACTAGGTCCAGAGCCTCTGCAGCACTGCTGGGGGAAAGAAGGGACTCGTGGGAGTGGGATTCTTTGAAGTTCTGCATCAAGCGTGTCCTAGAGAAAGGAAAGATTTGACTTATTTTTAGGGTTCATACAGATGTATTCATGCCTCTTATATTCTGATGTGGAAAGCACCACTCTGTTGTGGAATTGTGCAATATGAATAAACTTTACCTTTGTAACACGGTAAAAACGTATATATTTATATTAACAGTTTGCTGTTTGTATGACACTTGTTGAACTCCTTAGTGGAGAATTACCAGCTATTAAATCCCTGACATGTGATACGAGTTATCACAACCACTTTGTTATGAAGTGAAGTTCTGCTGTCACCAATTTGGATGCATTTTTGCCATACACATACACTACCCACCTAAATATTCATACAGACTAAGTAACCTCACCACAGCAACAGCACATCCAGACACTAACAGTCTCCCAGAGAAGGATTAATAGATGGGTACACTGGGTCCAGGCCTTACTGCCAGAAGATTAGGCTGATGCTCCAAACAATTTAATGAAAATTGTTAAATACATTGTAGAATAACAAAAGGAAGGCATGGAAATCAAAGGATTTGTTCCCTTTTATTAGTGTAGGTAGGTCTGAGTGAGTGAGGTCTTTGCCTGGAAGACAGTGTCTTAATCTGTCCCTGTCCTCAGCAGGGTATTGAGTGGCTTCAACATCAATAACTCCCAAAGCAAATACAATGTTGGTATTGTCAACTATGTGGCAAAGATTTCAACAGAGAGCATCTCAGCCTCCTTTAAGTCAACAAAGATAGTAAATATAAAGCGTAAGGAAAGGAGGCAGCACGAGCAAGAGGCAACGTTTAGAAAACAGCATTTCTATCAAGGTTAAAAAAAAGTGGCATTAGATGCAGTTAAGGTTCAGCAAGGTGAAGGAAGATCAGTAAAAAGCAAAAATACAACAAAAAATCTTGCTGCTGAGACTGAATGTGTGTGAATGAGTAGCTGCTTTCGATTCTGGTTCAGTTGTAGCTTTTGGGGCCAAGATGTGATGAACAGAGTAACCATCCATCCATCCATCCATTATCTACCGCTTTGTCCCCAACGGGGTCGCGGGGGGGCTGGAGCCTTTCCCAGCAGCCACAGATTAACCAATGTTAACCAAACGTTTCAGTCTGGGATGTTAGGATATAATAGGGATATTTAAAGCATTTCTCTAATGATACAAAAGCAATTGATGAGAATGTGAAGAAGAAAACCATCTCGTCTTGTGCATTTTTATTGATGCGTCATAAAAATAAGAACATAGTGAAGGATTAGAAGTATTAACATGTTACACACAGTTAGATCCAGTGAACATCCCAGAAAAGTCCTGATGACTTCTGGTGCATGGTAGGGGCAGAAAATGGGAGGAGGAGACAGAGGGACGTACCCTGATGGTCTGATTTCAGATCTCAGCAAAAGAAAAAGTAGAAAAAAAGTGTCACACAAACTGATGAGGAGGTTTTAGGAACCAAAGGCTTCTGTGCATTCAATGTAAAGCCAAGCCAGGATTAAGTTAGGACTCATTTCATCTATTAGCCATATTGTTTACATGTTTTTGATTATCTTACTTACATAAGAGTAAGAATAAGAATATGAGGAAGGAATATATTGGTAAATTTAATTAATAATTAATATTATATTAAATTATAAAATTATTAATAAACTGTTACTTTGTGTCCATCCATAGTGTAAAAAAAAACCTAGTTTAAAAAAAAAAATTTACCAACTGTGGAAAAATAATTCCCTTTAAAATCCTCAGTTTTTGTTCCACAAGGTAGGGAAAAACTAGGGGAGTGAAAGTGGATAAAAGCTGATAGGACATTTGATAAATAGGCTGAAACAGGCTTTCATGTCAATCAAAGGTGTAGGGAATAATCATCTGAAGAGAAATGTCAGTATAAAATGCTGTGATTGGCAGCAGAGGTAGAGCAGCTGAAGTGTGAAGCTGGATGCTGTGGGTTTACAGCAAAGTCAACTTAACACTAGCGGGTGAATTAAGCGTGTGTGGGCAGAACTCAAAGCAGGCTGTGAAGGCAGCTGTCTGAGGCAGCGGTGAACGGCGGTGGTTAGAGAGCAGAGCCGGCTGATCGAGGCAGTCACTGAACCCCGCAGCATTATTACAGCTTTCTCCCACCTGCACAGACCCCTAACAGCAAAAACCCGTTGGGTTAGCGTATGATTTGTTTTAACATTCAAAGTGAGCTTCTGTATTATAGAAGAAAAGCTTCATAACATCCTCTGGTAAATGATACACCCCATATGGACATCCACATCCGCCCCAAATATGTCTGTTACGCGTCTCTGTGGCAACAGGAAAGTGTGCTGTCAGCACTACATTTTTACTCCCTTCCTCACCGCAGCTTTGAATTTCCCTGATGTACGTCGTGACTGGATTACGTGAAGACTGCATGAAATTTTGATCACAATGCAAGCAAGATCCCACTGGGATGTGACCCCCTCCTCTGAAAGCACAACCAGGAAAAGCTGTCAGGAGGGCCTCTTGTGCTGCAAGCTACTGCATCTTGATGAGAGTGAATCACAGGAAAACATCACATAAGAAGACAAATGTAAGTAAAATGTTAATGTAGCTTCTCCCTTTTCTGAAATGTATAACTACATATTTACCGATTAGTGTGCATTCACCTTGGCATTTTAGGGTTTTATTGATGAAACAAACAGCATCCAATAGCTTCACTTTTATGTTTTACTTTCTTTATTAAATAGAGAAGCTTTTCATATCACTTAGGTGGATTAATCGTTTGCTTTTAGTTGACCTGTGTGCCAGCCTTGAACACATAAACACAGGGCATTTTTACATGTTTAAATGAACACATTCAGTAACAAACCAACTAAATAAATTATTGTGGTATTTACTAGGCTCCGGCCCCCCCGCGACCCCGTTAGGGACAAAAGGATGGATGGATGGTATATACTGCTATGTAACAAAGATTGAGTGTGTGGATCATACACACTGACTGTGTGTTATGTTGAGAATAAACTCTTTTCTTGAAGGTGATGCTGATTGGACAAGAGTTTTCTACCTTGCCCTCCTCCAAAAAATCATCAGGATTTATGGGAATTAAAGAAATAATTATTCCACTTAATACTTGTTTGGTTTTAGCAGATTATGTAGATTTAGTGTCACCAAATAAATTATATGTTTTTAAGTGTGACACAGCATTCTGCTAGGATTGATAGCTGCACCTGCTGCTAAGGCTCCGTCACACAACGGCTGTCCTTTTTCATAATATTGAGCTTTGCATTTTTAAACCAAAGACCTTTTAGCAGATACACAGAGATTTTCAGGAAGATTAATGAACAATTTGGTCAGTTGCCAATCATACTTATGTAATGTGAGCAGAGCTTTAAACACTACAGAAAATATAAGGAAATCACAATGTTTGGTTTATAGCTTTTCACGAAAGAAAATTTGGGCTCGCAGACAGCAGTTTTTGTGTTTATTCCAATGCATCATTAGATATATGTCCACAAAGGTACAAAGTGAGTGAAAAGCAATGTGTAAGTCAGTGGAAAAGAGGGAAGCAGCAACTCTTATCAGCATGCACACTCACTGTCTGAACATGCTGCAACCGGCTGCCAGCAGGTTTCCAACTCGCTCGTCCTTGCTCCTTTTCGGGACCTTTTTACTAAGTTACTGGTTGACTTCTCAGCAAGAAGACCAGAACAAATGCTGACAATCTCAGATAAAACATGTCTGAAAGCACAAAATGCTGCAGTTCATGTGTAAAAACAACTTAAGTCCGACCCCAGATTGTAAAATCCGTCACTAAAAGACACATTAAGCTAAAAAGTGTTATTTATCTGCAATGCACACTCATAATGTTTCACATATTTATTATTTAAATTTGGGATGTACCAAATGTAACTTATTGTAAGTCCTTTTTTTACTGTGCATGTTATTCCAGGTTGAAATAGGGGGAAATATCCAAGTCTAGAGAAAAGATGCCAGCAGCTTCGAAGTAATCCAATCATTACAGCATAACTGATCAGAACCTGCATTAAATGACTAAACCACAAAGACTAAAACATGTTTAAATCTAAGTTGGAATGGATGAAGTGTTTATATATATATATATGTGTGTGTGTGTGTGTGTGTGTGTGTGTGTGTGTGTGTACTGATTAAAACCTGACAAGGACGTTTTCCCTCCCCCCACTGACAACCAAGGAGCTTTATGTCACTCTAGCAAAGGTTCCGTCTAGTGACATTTAAAAGGGGATTCACTCATCCATAGAAAATGATAAAGTAATAATAGTAAAAAAAATCTTATTGTATTTTTCCCTGTTTTAAATTTAATAGCATAATTAGTTTTACACAGTTGAGAAGCTTCGTCAAATCTGACAAGAAAAAGCCTTTTTAAGTGCCGGTTTAAATGAAAGGGCATTTAATTATGAGGAGACATAATATGCACTGAGCAAACCAGCGTCTCTCTTTTAGTGATAATATATTCTTCACATCCAGTAAGCTTTCTTAAGCCTTCACTTTTTCATTCATTTTGCATAATTTGCACCACAGCACTGACGAAAGAGTCTGGTTAAATTGTTTTACTGCTTTTATAAATAACACTCAAATGAATATCTTCAGCCATTGCCTGAAAGCAGTGTGAAATCATGCATCACTGAAGGCAGTGTCCTTCATCCTGCAGGGCAGACACAGTCAGAGGGAAACGCATTGTGAGAGTTCAGAGCAAACCAAAGACATCCACATTCTGCTTCAGCTACATAAAGACAGAAGTGGCTTTGAAATGCTCAAATATCCTTCAGTTTCGTGATGTAAGGATTAATGAAGGATAACATAAATCCTGATGCTGGATGTAAGGATGGGGTGGGGAATGATTTCAAAAGCGGTCCGGCTGATGGGAATTCATGGGTTTTAGAAAGAAGACATAATTAATTCGGCTGAGAATAAATGTGCTTTATTCCATTATGCATCAAGTTATAAACTCTATGAAGTATTTGGTCAGCATGATTTTAACAATAAAACTTTGCAATTTGTCATTCCAGTCAGAGGTAAAAATGTTCCAGTTTTAGTCTGAACTTTCATTAGGAAGATGTCATTTCATGTGTGAATATTTTGTTCCTTCTCTTATCTGTTGTTCTCCGTTTAGCTTGAATATAGATTAAAGTATTGGACAAGAAAGGACTGAAGATGAATGGCCTTGAATTTGGATTGAGAAACTCAGTGGCCAATGCAAACACTGTATTTCCAAAGTATTTCCAAACACTTCCAAAAGAGTTAACTTCCTGGGGTTAAATAACCTCTTCTTTATCGTTTGAACTTTTGATGAGACAAACCAGATGCCTTTTAAAAGCGCTCAGTCTCAACATGGTAAGGTACAGCTAACTATTTACACCTCACACACAGCCACTTCATGAAAAAAACCTTTTGTGACGAAGCCATGCTCGCTTCACAGCAAATATCCAGCTTTGCTAAAACTCACCAGTGGTTATAAAAAAAGGTGAGGATGACAGGAAAAGTGCTGAGTGTACTGAAAGGATTCAGCTTGTTTTATAGAAACAAGCAGCCTTGAAAGCGCAGCACTCGGCTGGCAGCTCGGACACAAACATGACCTTTAGCAGCAAAGGTGGGAGATTTTCAGACAAAAAGCAATTCAGTCTAATTTAGTCCCAGCTGTTGCATTTAAATGCTACAAAGCAGCATTTCAGCTATCCAATCAAAACCTAGTTTCATTGTTCTAGGTTGAGCAGCGTTCAAAGATCATGGTCGCTCCCATTAATGTGCACAAATAAGTTTATTGAAGTTACAAAGTAATGTGTTCACTATTTATTTTGTAATTAAGGGTCGGGTCACAAAGAGGTGACCTATAGTGGTTTAAAATAAAAGCAACACTGAAACAACACAATGACTGTTTCACACCAAATAGTATAATAATGTGACCATATTTGTCTCTGAACATTTCTGAGGATGAAGAAGACAAAAAATAGTAAAGTATGTGGTTTAGGGTTTTATTTGCAGAGCTGAAGTTCTGCTGGTATTCTGACTGTCCAACTATCGCCCCCATATGAATCTATGGGGTAATAATGTTATGCTTCTATGGGTCTGTATGTCAGCAAAACACAAACTGCAACACAACAAACACTGAGATGGCCTCAGGTGTGTGTATTTGAGTGGATTAGCATCTCAAAAGCTCCACATCGAGAGGCAGCCAGGGCCACCCCCGGCTTTTCATAGCTTTTCATGAGAAATCCTGATAATATTCTGAGGTCAAACTATATTTTCTATAAAATAAGGACAAAAAATGTGGAATAACATTTTATAAACTTTACCTATAAACACTTATTGTAAAGCTTTCAGAAAAATAAAAGATCATAAATGGATGATAACCTCATTCATGAATGTTTCCAAAAAGATTACTTGCCTCTCCTGGTCAGCACTCCGAAACCGGGGCAGAATCATCTGTCTGAAGCTGCTGGTCCGGTCCAGTTTGGGTTGACTTTTTGCCCTCTTGATGGAACCCTTTAACCTCCGATTGAGGAAACTCTGAGGGTTCGAGACAACAGAGCACAACAACTTTGAGGTGCAGTCCAGACCCAGAAACGTGACTCTGAGATGATGAACTGACAGTTTAACCAACATAAAAAAAGCTGGCGTTTTCTATGGCGTCATTACACTCACCGGCTGCCTGAAGGGCTGTGGAGTCGTGTTAGGAGGGGTCTCCATGCTTGATTGTCTTACAGAGGCAAAACTTGCCCTGCGAGACTGGTCTGCAATAAAAACAGTGCAAAACTTAGGTAACATGATGCATTCACTTTATATCTATGAGCTATGCATGCGTTTCACTTGGAGGAACACTAAAAAACAAGAATTAGAAAAATCAGGTAAATTTTCTTAATAATATTATAAATTATCAGCAAACAGAAGAAAATTTGGCTTGTCAAGATTTTTTTATTATATATATTTTCACATTTTTCACCTTATTGTTACCTTGTAATAGCTGCTTTGGCTACATATGAGAGAAGAAACAGCATCAGAAAGCATAACAGAACACACACCAATCACAAGCAGCGGGGTAGCGGTACAGTGACGCTCAAGCCAAACAACAACAACAACAACATACAGCTAAATTCTGTCCCAAAACAACAAAAAACAGAGATGATGACAATAAGAAAGACGCCTCTATGCTGCCTGGATAGGAAAAGTCTGTCATGCTGCAGGAAAACTTGATGTATCCAAGGTCAGGAAAAAAAAAGAAAAAACTTGACGTGAGAACTATTTTAAAGCAAAGATCCACATTCCCATGACTCATCTTGAAAGTTGTGGCTTCAGTCTGACTCAAGGCTAGTACAAACTCTGCAATATGCTGATGGATCTATAAAAGTATGAGCAACTATCTTCAGGGAATCACAGCTCATGCTTTCTCTTATGGACAAAGTAAGATCAGGCCAGTAGTGTGATGAGCTTACTCATTTCTGTTCTCACCATTATTCCTTCACATAAATATAAAAATAATTTATACTGCATATTCTATGGTTTACAATTTCCAGAACATGAATAACATGAATAACAGCATAAATGCAGATGTTTGTTATAGACAATTAACTAAATTAATTCCTCTTCCTACCTCTAAAACTAAAGCCTAAATAAAACTGTCTTTAATGTCGTTATTCTGCAGTTCTATTTTTGCTTGTGAATGATCTGTTGGGGCAAGAAATGACTCGTTACCCAGAGGAGCTGTTTTTTCCTTTTGTAACAGAGAATCAAAACACTGTCATGCTATGATTTCCTCCCTCCCCAAGCCTGTAAGTAGGCTACTCTCCAGGATCTATTCTGAAACCCAGCTAATTGTTTGGTATCCATGGAAACAACTCAAAGGGCTCCTGCTTGAATTGTAGAGGATATCGGCACAAGCTGCATGATAAAAACACGGTGGAACACAACATGCAATACTGCATTTCTGCCATATGTGAGGAGTGAAGGGATTGGGCCAATCAGCTGGCCACAAGGGGGAATCTTCCTCATCTGGAGGAAATCTTTCCTCTGTGGCTCATGTTCTGCAAATTAAAGCACAGTGAAGGGTTTAATGGATATTTAGCATACATCTAACTGACCCTATAAGAGTTACCTGCAAATATGGCGATGTAAGTAAACGTGACACAATATAAACACATGGATATGTTCAGTCGGGCCATTCTGAATGTAAAGTGCTGTCAAGACGGAGCATGTGGGTGGCAAGAGCCTCTAGCTAACTGTGATACAGAGAGAAAGACAGAAAGAGGAAGACTGTGAGTGGGTGTTCGAGAAACATGCTCAACCTTTACGATGTCTATTTATATATCTTTGAAATGTAGAATTTTTTTTTATATAAATGGAATAAAATTCATGTGTTTTTACTACGTACATACTAAATTTACTACTTGCTTTTAAGTAAAAAAAAAAGAGCAGATTACATACGATGAACCACCTCTTAGTTTAAGTAAACAACAACATAAGAGCTCTAACAATGATATTCCCTCTAAGTTTTACTGTGGATAGTTTATCTTCTCCATCTAAAATGGCATCAACTCTCCATAACAAGAGCATGCAGGCAACAAACAATTATTACTAAACCTACAATTAAACAGTTAATCGGCAGGATTGATCTATGATTCATCTACTGTACTGAGACTTCCAAACGAGCTAAAGAATCCTTATAGAAATTCAGAAATGAAGGAGTAATTTGATAGGGAGAATAAAACACACATATTGTCTGCTTTTTGTGATAGTGATAAAAAAACAATGAAGTCAATGACTCTGAAGCTGGAAAGAAAGATTAACTACTTTTATGCTCTGATGTTCCCCTTTTTTTAGACACGGAATACAAAGGTATTATTTTACCCAAAACGTATTACGTACCACAGCGATAACTATTTCTATACTTTGTTCCCCTCAGCATGACGATGTTAACCTGAATGCCAGCAGGAACAGCGAGTATCCAATCCCTTAAGTTACTCAACCAAAGGAGCGAGTTTCCTAGCCTCCCATGCCAGCGGCGAACAAGAGATCATTTAGCTGTTTAGCTGTTAGATGAGAGATGATGCCCTCATGGAAGAATTCAGTTTTAGCTTTTTGAAAGTATTTTTAAATGTATTTTTACCTGATTACAGCATTTTTATTTTACATATGCAATACTGCACTGTGTCTCTGTCATCTTTGTTGTTAAAATAAATATTTTTTATCCTCTATTCTATTCTTGCTTTCTCATTTGTTCCCAGTTGCTCCATTACCATGACCAGCTTATTATTGGCCTAATAAGTAGCAGGTTACAGCAGGGACAGAACCCCTTCCAAGCTTTAAGCTGTGATCAAGATTTCAATGATCATCAGCCCTTTTACAGAGCTTGAAAAGCACTTGACAAGCCTTTCCTTAGTACCAGTTCAGATAAGGATGAGTAAAGTTAGACGCTTCAAAAGCATAGTTGAAGTTCTTTGAAGTTCCCTGACAAAAGCAGGTAAGAGGAGCTGCTATAAAGCCAATGTGTAATCCATAAAAAGCGTTAACAGGAAAATAAACTACAATTAAAATGCACATTAAGGCCATTTCTTGATAAACTTAATGCAAAGTTTCCCAAAATGTTTTAAAAATTGGACAAAAATAAATAAGTAAATCAGTGAGAACAGAAGACTTAAAGGACATGCAGATGGCGATTTGTCCAACGTAGACGGACACTACGCAGCTCCCCAACATCACAGCAACATAAGGCTCTGATGCTTTAAAATCTGATGAACTTTATCTGGGAGATATTAAAGTATTAAATTTAAAGTGGCAAAAACATCCATTAGCAAATAAGCAGAAGTAAAAAACTGATATACACTGAATACTTTTATTTAACACTATTTCACTCTAACATAAAGCAAATCTCTGTGGAAAAGTTATTAATAATTCCTAGGTGGAACCAGTGAAAAAGAAGATTGATTCAATCTGTTTTCACAGTAAGCAGCAGTAAATATCAACACTACATTAATCATGATAATCACTGCTTATTTGTCTTTCTCCTTTCATTTTTGGATAATATAGATTTCTACATGCGCCCAACCTCAAACCTGATTATCCACTTAGCTGTTATTTATGGCTCATTCTTAAGGGAACAAACATCTCTGCAGCTAATTTTATTTATTTATTCATTTATCTGATCAATTCTTGCACTGTGCAAAAATATCCAGAGATGAAATATTTCATCTACTGCACAAACAGCCAAACATTTGGCAGGTAATTGGCTTTGCAAATTCCTTTCATCAAAAAGATTCCTGTGAAAAGGTTTTCACACATTTTGTGAAAGCTGTTTAAAAAAGCCTCTTCATTTCTTTACTGAAACTGTTTTTGGGAGTTATTATACCTTCAAGAGATTTCAAACCTAAAGTCTTGAAGACTTATGGAGTTATTTTTTTTGTTGTTGTTATCCTGCTCCAACGCACCTGACTAAAATAAATGAGTCGTTGATCCATTTGATCTGAATCAAGTGTTTTAGAACAGAGTAAAAAAAAAACCTCCAGGTTAATGGCCCTTGGTAAACAACACCACTGCTCACGGGGGCAAAACTGACTCAAATTCTCCACTCAGTGCATCAAAATATGTAGAAAAAAAGCTATAATCTGATAACCATATCATTTTAAGAAGGTATTGTAAATTTATAGCTTGCATTTAAAATTTCTCATAAAAAAATTAAGGATATTAAAGCTAAAATAAGAAACTATCAGCCTGGCTTATTCAGCGTGCTGTTGCTATGTCATCTGCGGGGCTTACATTAAATTAAGAAATATTTTTTCTTTTATTTTGAGCTTTGAGCAGAAGCTGAACTTACTGAGTAAAATGACTTATCCATAGTGCCAATGCAGCAGACCAGTCTGAAGCAGCAAACCAGTCTGATGCAGCAAACCAGTCCGATGCAGCAGACCAGTCCGATGCAGCAGACCAGTCCGATGCAGCAAACCAGTTTGATGCAGCAGACCAGTCCGATGCAGCAGACCAGTCCGATGCAGCAGACCAGTCCGATGCAGCAGACCAGTCCGATGCAGCAGACCAGTCTGATGCAGCAAACCAGTCTGATGCAGCAGACCAGTTTGATGCAGCAGACCAGTCCGATGCAGCAGACCAGTCTGATGCAGCAGACCAGTCCGATGCAGCAAACCAGTCCGATGCAGCAGACCAGTCTGATGCAGTTATGACTGGTCTGGAGCATCTGACAACAAAGAGGCTCTGGTGACTCACAGACAGGCCCGCTGGGGCAGATGTTGCACTCATGTCATATGGAAGTCTCCATAATTGCCATATTCCGTGTAGTAAATACAGCTTATGATGACAAGGAACCAACGATTATGACATGTTTTCAACAGCACCAGATAATTATAACATGAGTCAATAAATTGCTAAATTAAACTTTATTTAATCATAATTGATAATCTACAGTCAAAATTCTCTTTACCTATAGTTTTATTAGATTAAAATAAAATTCATAAAAAAATTCTTGGGATTAAGTTGTTTTTAAAAATGACATTTGATATCCTTGATGATGTGACGACACTATGATACTATTCTGCTGTACACTAGTGTTGTTGTGTAGTGAAATAATTGATTAAGCTCTGAAACATCCTTGCAAATCTTCTCCAGATGCCAGAATGTATTGCTTTGCAACAACGTGGGGATGCACTGTTTGTGAAGAGGATCACCACCAACACCCGCCTCTGCAGCCTTTACACCGAGAAGTTTGACAGATTTTCCTCCGAGACTTATCGGATAAACCTCCCACTAGAGAACGAAGCTGAAAAGCCTCTCTCCCAGTGCTTCAGTAGGCCAATATCTGGTAAACTACAGCAACACGGTCCAGCCAAAAGGATGTCTTATTTATTTGTGATGCAGTTCACTATGGTGGCAGTAATCCTTTGTATTCTGTGCATTTGTGATAAACAGTTTGATTTGATTAAAAAGCATCCAATCGTTGGCTCATTTGAGCTCTTCTTCTTTAATCAATTCATTTTGCAGATAAGCATTTCACATTATATTGAACAATTAAGACTTAATTTATTATTTTATTATTATTATTTATATTTGGTAAATGTTTGAATTGTGTTTGTTTGATATGAAAAATGCTTGTATGAACGGAAATACAACTGCAAGAATGTTATCATTATCACTTAGCTAATGCTAAAGCTGATTTATTATGAGATATCCTCTTTTCCAGAGATGGAAACACTAATTCTTCAGTTACATTTAGACCACTGATTTGGTACTTGACCTTGAAACTTCATGAAAGTTCAGCTGTAGCTCTGAAGCCACTCATTCCAGAGCCACAGCACTTCTCACTAAGAAGAGGTGTGGTTTCGATTAGCTACCTGATGCAGGTTAAAACACTAGCTAGCTGCCTCTTTCATCAGGACTGATGTAGTTCATATAGTTTTAAGTTTTTTTTGGCTTTTGTCGTATTGTTGACCGTACAGACTGTAGTAAAAACTTGTTTTTGTTATACTCGAATAGTCAATTTAATTCAATTCAACTTTATTTATGAAGCACCATTTTATGACAATGTTATCTCAGGGCACTTCACAGACATGAGCCAATTTAAAAGAAAAAAAATAGCCCAGATAAGGGAAACCATAAGATTGCATCAAATCAATCCAATCCCCATACTGAGAAAGCATGAGGCGACAGTGGGAAGGAAAACTCCCTTTTAACAGGAAGACAAACCATCTAGCAGAACCTTTTTGGGAAAAGCACATTTTTAGATCCTTTTTTTCTTAGATCAATTAAATTTCTACTAATGAGAGTTTGTTGTATGTCTCACTGCTGTTTATCTTTTTCTACATTGTAGTTCAAAAAAAGTAATCTCCTAATTTAAAGTTGGAATAAATTCAGAATGATGTGATGATTGTGAGAAAAACACCAGAAAAATCAAATAAGATCCAGTTGTGATGTTACGTCAGGTGAACCTTCTTGTGCTTACATATATGTGCAGGGTTGGGAGGTAACGGATTACATGTAACGCCGTTACGTATTTAAAATACAAAATAAGAGTGAATGTATTC
>JBAMIG010000018.1:12768673-12784905 GCA_037177335.1 Kiunga ballochi | reverse complement strand
AGATTACATTTTTTGACATGTAATCAGTAATCTGTAACGGAATACATTTTAAAAGTAACCCTCCCAACACTGTATATGTGTAGAACCTGGGTAAAAACTTGTTTAGCCAATGCTCTACACATGCTTGTAAAAACCTTTGACTCACAGCATCAAATAGTCAACACTGGCTGATTTATCATTATAAATCCAACCAGAACCTTTTCACAAATAATGCATCTCATTCGCACATGTGCATAAGTATCTCAGGTGGTGAGTAGAGTTGCAGTGGAGATTTTTATAACCTGTTCAATGAGACATTAATAGCATCTTTAATCTGGATTGTATCAACTAAATTATGCAAAGAAAGGTTAAGTGATGCAAAGAGTGACCAATTTGAAGGGTATTTTTTTAGATAGTTTTTGTTTGTTTGTTTTTGTTCTGTGTTTTAGGAAATGAATGATGAAAGTCTCCATGCTGTTTCCCTTTTCTATATATATATTAAACTATTTTTAACATAATGGCCACATCATCGGTTCCTTCAAGGCTTTTAAATTGAGCTGACAAACACACCTAATTGGAGGATATTAGAGCTCTTTCCCATCAGGAATATTGGCTTTTTTTCTGATATCAACAGATTAAAAATGTTCTATGCCTTTGATTGGACTGTGAAAAATGCTTTTGGTTTTGATCCATGCATGGAGATATACAGAAAGAAAATGGTCTCTTATTTTGGCCAAAATCGAGCCATTTAACCTCATACACAGGGACAGAATGGCCATCTGGCATGTCGGGCATTTGGCTCGATGTGTTTCTGCAGCCAACAGTGCATTTATTGATCAACTCTAGATTGCTAGTGTTTCTTCACTCAAAGCCGAAGAAAAAATACTCCTTGTTTATGTGACTTCTCACTTTTCCGACTGGACAAACGCACAACTCCATGGCATGTTGAAATTTTCCTGGTAAAGATTACTCTTTATGGAGTTTTTCAATGGATATCCAAGCTTTTTGAGCTTCCTGGGTAGTTACAAGCATCCATAATTAACAAACATAAATCACAAAAATTGTTGGACAACTGTGTCAATGTTAAGATTGTTCACTAGCAGTGAACCGCTATACATCAACATCAATGCTCTTTGACAGACTGGCAACATCATTCCAAGTGGTTTAAAGCTGTTTAAGTATGAGCTGTGATTTACAATCCCAGAATACCACTGTAGATGCCAATTACACAGTAATACACTGGTGTATTTCAGAGAAGCAAATGGAAGATCTCATCCTGCAGCAGTGTGATAAGAGTTAAAAGCGTTACACTGAAGACCAAAGCATGGGGAAGTTAGCATACTACGGTTAGCTTACTTGAGTTAGCAAACACAGCTTAAAAAAAGCTAATATTGCTGCATTTCTTTAATGTGGAGGAACATTCAAAATGTCAGCTAGAAAAGCTGAGCAATAAAAAAAATGACACCTCTCACTGCTTTTAGAGGCACTCTTGCTCTATGTTTAGAAACAGCACAGTAATGAGGCAAATGTAAAATGCACAGAAGAGGCAAAGCTGCAGGATTCAAAAGAAGAGGTGGGTGGAGGGGTTGAGGAAGAAGGGCCAGTGTGGGCGCAAGGCAGCCACGGGAAAGAACCTGTGATCCGCTTAAAACCAAACAAATACTTTTGGAGAAACAGGAGGTGAAACACACAAAAGAAGAGTCTCCAGGCATCCTGCGATGTAACCGATACTCCTTAAGGCAGAGCACATGCAAAATAGCTTTCTTAGGGGAGGAAGGCAGATGAACAAGAAGCTAAATAAACAACCTTAAATTGCCCTCCATCATGTGTGTTTTCCAGCATTCCTGTCTTTCTCCTGCCTGTCCCTCTGCTAGTGTGAGAACTAGCCAAGGGGAGTGTGGCCTAGTTACCATAGAAACATGTTCGCAGCTTGTGCACTGCTTTATCAACATAACTTCATTTTAACTAAAGCATTTTGAAGAATTTATTTATGCTTACAAATGTACCGACCCAAATAAAGAACTGGGATTAAAATTGTGGGGAATAAAACCACTTGAACCATTTGAAGCTGTGACAATGGCATTGTTGTAATTTGACACTGCCAGTGACTAAAATCATACAGAATTGTTCAATTTAAGCTGATTTTCATCTCAAGTTTCCCTATAATATAACTCTTTGCTTCTACTTCATACTTTAACCAACAGCACAGGTCTTTATGTTTGAAAGGAAATCACAGCTTTCCATGCTATGCTAACTAACCAGAAATCATCCTCATCATGTTCCTAAAAAGAGAGGAAATTACTCCAGAAGTGGTGGGAAAAGTTCTGGGAAAAAGCATTTCAAAGACAGTCCTGTTGTCCTTAAACAAGGTCAAACCCAGAGGATGAATAAACAAGTGTGATGAAAAATGTGAGCAGCTTCATTGTGCTGCAAAGAAGTGGAGACCATTGACAAGCTAAGACAAGTGTGATCGCTAAAAGAAACATACAAAACAGCAGCATTAGCATAACGACATAAATAACAGGGAGCTTTACTGGACCACAACACACTTGAGACGAAGCTGAGAAAAAGGACAGTAGAGAAAAAGCAGACTGGTTCTTGGCTAAACTGACTCACTTGGGGTTAAAACTCCCGGTCCACCACAGCAAACCTCCACTTGACCACCCAACCCAAACTGACTCTGATGCGGCAGCCACGTCTTTGAAGATGTATCCATGCAGCTAAATGGCACAGACACAAGTAAAGTTTCTATTTTAATTTACTTTCTTTGCTTTTCTTCTGTAGTAGTGAATTAGAAAGAACAGAATACAAATTTACAGGGAAAAACAAATAAATAAAATATCAGAAATCCATCAGTGTGGGGTCATGGGGTTAGCTGGAGACTATCCAAGCAAGAGGTAAGTCATCGGTTCATCACACAAACAAAGAGCAATTCACAGTAGTTGTGAGGGAGAAATTAGAAACACTGATCAGCCTAATCGGGATGTTTCGGGACTGTGGGAGAGAAGTGACAAATACACAAAGGAAACATGCAATACTCCAAAAACCAAGAACTTTGTTGTTGTGACCACCACAGTGCAGGACCTGCTATAAATTAAGCACTTAAAGTAACTTTATGGTGACTTTTAGATACATAAAAGTGAAAACTACAAAAAAAATATTTAAAAAAGACAAAAAAAATCATGAACAACTGTATTATGAGGTACAGGTAGATGCTTTATCAGGGTTTGGCATTTCTGGGACTTTGTGATATATTTTTTTAAAACTGCTATAAATGTTTGCACATACAGTGCTTGACACATTTAATAGACCAGCTCTTTTTATTGACAAATAGCAGCTAAATATGTCAGTATTTTGTATGAGCACCTTTAGCTGAGGAAACAGCTTGCGTTCTTGCTGATATTGTTTTTATGTTCCACATAGTTTCTAGCTGTTCCCAGAGACTCACTTTGGATGAAACCTTGGTGTGATCCATCTTTGACTTCATTTAACTCCCACATCTGTTCACTGGGACTGGCCAAGCCAAAGTCCTGACTTAAACCCTAAAAACCTTATTATACCATTATAGAAACATTAAAAGAGATTTTGTAAATAAAATTACTGTTAAACTATGGCTGGGGTGACAAACAGCTGGGTGGTGGTCTAACACATTTGTTAAGCACTTATGCTTAACTGAGATTTGGATCTAAAGAAAAAAATCTAAAGGGGGGTATTTTAAGAGACGCAATCCTCTTTGCACATTTATCTCTGTCATGAAGCATAATGTTTTTTGTGCAGCTCTACTTGCCCTTTATAAAGCTTCCAAATTAAATGTCACAAAGCCACTCAACCACAAGCTGCTACTATGATTAATTGATAAGCATTCCTACGGATACATCCCCGTTTGAAGATCTCCTCCCGTCATGTTTAAAATCGTTTTCAAAATTCTCTTTTTGTTCATTACTGTGTCTAAAAAGATTTTTCATTACAAATGGCTTAATGATATGCTTATAGACTCTTAAAAGGACGTATTTGCCTCCAGAAAAAATTAACAAGTTAATAGCATGTTCAGTTCTTCCACATCTAGATGTTTGCTAAGCTAATAATTTCCATACAATCCTCCATTACAGTGTTTTACTTTATTACATGACCTGCAGACCACCTGTAAAAACTAAGTTTAGTTCACTGTCATGTATAAAACATTTTCTAAAGAGGCTTTAAA
Source organism: Kiunga ballochi (assembly GCA_037177335.1). Classification (NCBI taxonomy): domain Eukaryota; kingdom Metazoa; phylum Chordata; class Actinopteri; order Atheriniformes; family Pseudomugilidae; genus Kiunga; species Kiunga ballochi. The sequence continues at coordinate 12,780,725 of JBAMIG010000018.1, read as the reverse complement.
GTTGAGGCTCTCTCTTTAAGCTTAGTTTTATTAAACATAAGTTTAGAAAAAAATGTGAAAAATGGTTTTAAAATAGCTGTTTTACTTTTATCCATAGAAAAGTAAGGAGTGAAGTATGCTTATTTCTAATGCCACCAAGCTGATTAGACCTCTCATTGTCTGGTCCCTATAAAACAACCAATATAACTGTATGAGATGTTAAATAGTTATTAATAATTTAGTGTTATTTTACCCTCTTTCTAAATGAGTCTAATATTTGTAATTATTGCTTTGCTTTTATAACAATGTACACAGCAATATAAAATAACATGCCTTATCTGTTTCTGTACACAAACATACAGGAAATTAGGCATCAAAATGGATGGATGTTCTCTGCAATTTTCAACATGTTTGTCATTAAATGCATATAAATGGCTCCATTAACAACAAGCACCAGAAAGCACTGGTACCCACTGTTGTCCAAAAGACAACAACGCTAAAATACCAAGAGAGGAGAATCATTCCTTCTTACTGAATGCAAACCTTGAGACAAAGTTCAAATCTGTGGTGTTCTTAGCTCTACCCTCATAAAAGAAACAAAAACTTCCAACTTGGAGCATCTTACAAATTAAAAACAAAGGAGATTGTCAATAAAAAGCCTCCTAACACCTCATTCTACCTAAATCAGGTTTAGGTCACACCCAGCTCCTCACTCCTGTGAACCATTTAATTACTAGTGCTAGAAAATCAAAACATCAAAATAGTTCCTAATGGCTCATTATCCTTCTAAAAGTATATTTTCAAAGGTCTTCCAGCTATTTAACCCTGTCCAGCATCCTGACATGCAGAGCGGCAATCTGTGTGCCACATTCTACATAACACAGCTGCTCTTTCAAGGAAGGTATGCAACTATATGGCTGCCCTTGATATTTTAAACCCTTTTTATTATTTCATTTATAGTCTTTTTATTAGGTCTGGTATATTAGCTGATATTAATGTTGAAACTCACATGAAAAGAACAGAAAAAAGATGGTAATAAAAAGGAAAGAGGTAAAAACAAAAGAAAAGGATAAAACATGGAAGGGGGAAATTAACTATGCTGCTAAAATCACGTTTAAGGATTTAAATAAAACACGAAAAAATATTTCAGCTCTGTAAAAAGAAATACATTCTTTAAGCACAAAGACTTGTAAAAGTGTGTTTGCATCATTTATCTGCCTCGCACCCGAGCTGTGACTGAACACTCAACTTGTCCGAGCTTGTTTCATTAAACATTGTGTCCATTTTCCATCTTGTAAATTCGCTGCTCGTTGCTGCCAGTGTCTGAAAAGAGCCTTACATACATTACTAAAACCCCAGTGGATCCATGTCAGAAGAGATGGATGTTTGAGGCAGCGCTAAGAGAATTTTTATTGTGAGGCAGTACAGTGAGTTTAGTGAGGAGAGAGGCTCAGGATGGATAAGAATTACCTGAAAGATCTAAATATCTTGCACTTCTCTGATAGTGCGCTCTTAAAATGAGGAGAGAAATTTGTGGCCTGAGGCAAAAGACAACCATTTGAGGAAACACTAGGAGTGCAGCTCATCGGGAAGGGCTCTTTTGAGAACATTCAGTCAGAACAATGAAGCGTGCCTGTCCTTGGCAGAAATACACTGAATGAAGCCCAATTCATAGATGGCTGATGAACAGCAGAACTATGACAGAAATGTTGTGTTGGAATAAAATCAGCCGGCTGTCAGGCTGACAATTATGACAAGAAGACAGGGAGGCCAGATTTTCAACAGCTTATAAGGAATTGAGAAATACTAAAAGATGTCTGCATTTTTTATTTCAGCTAAACTCATCTAAAACAATTAGCTGTATCTTACACTGGTGTCTCTTTCATATGAGGGAGGATGAGGAAATCCAGTGTGATGGAATGAGTCAGAGTGAGCTTATCCTGTTCCATCAGGAGGGCAGCCTCAGATATTTCATTAACTGAGGCACTTTTCTCTCCACTGCATTGTTTTTAGGTAAAGATAGAAGAGCTCACTGTGTGCAATAACTGTGCTACATAATGGTCCGTGAAGATGGTGGCCAAATATTAACTACATGTGCTGCCAGCTGGGATGGAGAAACACAGTAAAGAATAAATAAAATCACATAATTATTTCTGAGGAATATCCATAAAAGCATTCAGGCCAAGAGAAGACTGTTGCGTTTTCATGAAACACTTAAAACTAATTGATTACCTGACGACTAAGAAAACCCTGCAACATCTCATTTCATCTTGTCTCCTGGCAAAAGCGAATTACAGAATTAGCTCTTTGATGGATAATCCAGCTGGCAGAGCACCCCTGTAGACAGTGCAGGTGTTTGTGTGCAGCAACCAGAGACAGATAATTAGCTATACGGGTTCAGCGAATGGCAAGAAAAGTCTCACTGACTAATTAGCTAATTGTCGATCGACAGTGTTTGCACTGGTTTTCCTGGGGACAGCATGAATAACATTCTTTTTAGAAAGAAATCACATGCAACATGCTGTATGAAATCAGACATCTATAGTTGTCCTGACCTGCAAAACAAAACAGAACAGATCAATGCAGTATTTAATTTTTACTGAAAGGATGCGCACAACAGTTTTAGCTTGAGACTGCACAGCTTGTTACATCAGGGTCATTTCCCATCAGGAGCGTGCAACAGTGTAATCTGTCCCCTTTAAAATAGGACCAGCTGTAGCTCTAAGTCGTTCCCACCATCATCCAGTACTGTATAACAATAATGTTGGTTAGTATTTTAAGAAAGGAAAGGAACAAAAAGGTCATTTCACTATTTCATTGAGTTTGAGGCCACCTTTGATCAGGTCCAGATGGAAAACGAGACAATTTGGTCAACTATAAACTTGATAACCAAACAGAATTACAGCTTCTTTAAAGCAGTCAGTAGTTTTCTAGCACTTTATTGTATTTTACAAATGCTTTAAAAAGTACCTAATCTGACTATTTGTGCTCATGAAATGGGTCTGCTTCAAAGTGATTCTTACACAACACACTTTTCAGCTTTTTTACAAACAGAATACAGACGTTCTGTCTGTGGGTTATGCAAAGATGTATTCAGATACCACCCATTGAAGAGCTTGGGAAAATACTGTATATATTTAGAATTTGACCCATGTCATTCCTCTTCAATTCATTTCTTATTGAACTTGTATGATGAGGTTAAAGTTGCTTCCCTCTTTCAGCCAAGCGACAGGCGACATTCATGCATGTGAAATTTCACACTTGCTCACGTAGACAAAAGATGCATAGGGGTGGCTAAGAAAGTTGAAAATTGTTCATCTTTTGGTACAACAACCAATCAGCAAGAACTTAGGCTCTGAATTCAGCTGGATCAGCATGGAGGCCAACCATAAACTGATCATATCCACCATGTTGTTTCATTGTTTGTAAAATAGGATTAGCTCAGGTTTGTCCTTTTTGTTTTTGTACACTAAAGTAAACGCCAAGATCTCTGTCATCAGACCCTCTCTGATGCCTTTTTTGTCACAGACAGTTTTGAAAGTGTCAAAAAGTCCTCCAATAATTACAACCAATCAAATTTATTGTAGACGAGTTATCCGAAATACAGCCACCCTCACTGATGTCTGTTGCATCCCATGTGTTGGGTTTCATCTGCGTGCAGAGAAATTTCACCGGTCGCTTTCACCACCTAACCCATTTGATGTGCCCAAGAAATGACCCCATTCTGCTCCAATAGGTCTGCGCTCTCTTATCACATACCTATGTCTCGCCTAAAAGTAAAATCAACTTTATGAAACCTTGTAATGCTTTAGGCTTTAGAGTTACTGTACACAATGCTTCATTAAGCAAAACTTGGTCATACTAACATTGTGACTCCTGGGAAGCATGCATAACACTAAAACAGTTTACACCAACCAGCATGAGTTATTTTACATAGAGCTGCAGATCTATATGCAGCATTCTTAGTAGATTCTTTAGGATCTTAAACTCATGCCAACAATTTAATGCATGATGCACTTGGTGCATAAGGTAGAAATGGTTCATATAATGCATATGATGCATATGGTGCATATGATGCATTGGGGGAATATGGTATATAGGGTAAATTTGATACATATGGTGTATATACAGAAGCTCCTATGAAGAACAGCTATCAACCAGACATAAATTGATCAAACTTTCCTTCCCGAAGATACACAGAAAACTCATTAAGCATTTTTTTGTGTGTACCGCTGTTGCAATTTGGCTAGATGCCTTACTGTTCCAGAAGTCGCATCAATTTAAGTTCAAGTTCAGCAGGAAGCAGAAGTTGCTGGACAGCTGCCCTCTGTGCAGCTCTGGCGTGTGAACATCTGTTTAGTTCCTCCTGCATATGCTGTGCACAGGCAGGAAGAAACCAACACGGCTGTAAGACAAACTAGTAAATGTAGACCTGGTGTCACCAAAACTGCAATATGAGCTTAATACAGGCTTTTGCTCTATGCCACTTTCTATTCACACGCATCCTCACGCAACACTTACCCAGAAAAACAGGACTTCCTTGCAGAGAAATCTTCTTAGATCAGTAACATCTGTGGGTGCAGACTGGATCCTGTGTGTTTCCAGGCAGCTATGTATCCAGGTGTAACTGCTCCTTGGGATGCAGGTGGAATCAGTTTGTCCAAACCTGAGTTTTCAGATAAAAGGCCGAAGCTGTGCTCTTGGCAAGCCTGAAGTGTCTTAGTCATTAGGTCAAGTCGTTAATGAACAGTTTGCTATTGCTTCTCACCTGCGCAGCAATATGTCCAAACGCGCGTTTTTACTGGAGGGGAGGCTTCAGAGGGGGGAAATGGGTTATTCTGGCTGTCACAGGATTCCCTCCAGCTCAGTCCATCACTGTAGCCACAGCTTGCCCGTCAGCGGCGCTTCTGTGGTGCGGCTCGGAAGCTTTCCCCTGCTTCTCCCTCCTCTCTTCTTCCTTTGCTCCTTTTCCTCCAACTCTATTGCAATCCTCGAATTGTAACGCGATCCCAGTACAGCTTACTCGGTAATAAAAAGAGTCTCCCGTGGGGATGGTATTTGTCATCTTAATAGTTTGTTCTGGGCGCATGCGACTTCAAACAACCACTGGTTCAATTTGGGAATTAAATTAACTGTTTGGTCAAAGCATCCACAGAGCTAAATGAGTTAATCTGCCTCATACACTGGATTCAAAACGATACGGATTCTGGTTGCTTGCACCAGACGCCGCGTAACAATCCTGCCGATTAATTATATCAAAATGAATTTAGGGCTGTGCCAACTCCGGGCAGCAAACAACCTGACTGCACACTGCGCGCGCCAAAATCCCCCAAAACAATAGTATTTTTTTTTTAAAAAAAAGATCCTGAAACATTTACACGCTAAATCTCCAAGACCTGCAGCAGGATATGAACAAATTCTGATTCATGCACATTTCCCCTTTTTATCTGGCGCGAGTGATTTAATCTTGGAGAGCGTCTGCAGTTTACCCAGCGTGGCATAACGACGTCGCCAAGCTCCAAAAATTCATAACGATGGGGTGAATCTTGTCCCAAATTAATGCCGAGGCCTCTCTGCGCTCCTACAGTCCTGTCACACCTAATTTTGATTTGACGGATGTGGTGTGCGCTGAAAAAGGTATTCGGTAAATGGAGAAGTCTCTCCCTGGAGGGCGGAGATAGCGCGCAAGGTAGACGTGAAGAGAAACCGACGCCTCCAAAAGCAGCCGGTTCCGCCCAGCCGAACCATCTCTGGAGTTTGTGACACCCGAACAGAACGCGCAGACCGCCCACTGCGTCCAATAATTAGGATGGAAATGAGGCAGCAAAGTTCATTCCCTCAGGTCGAGTAGGTAAATGTTCCACACAGTTTTATTTCTAAGGAAGAGGGCTGCACTTCAGCTTGCCTCGCAGCATTTTGCACAAACATTTGACACGTTGTAAAGAAATTCAAAGCTTTTATAGCTTTTATATATTCAGCAGGGACCATGAATTAAATCAGACTTTTTTTTTCCTGCTCAAAGGCAGATTGCCAAAAGAAAAAATAAATACATGAGATAACCAAACCTTAAGTTTGCAATGTTCAACTGGACTGTAGTTAAGATTAATATTACATGTTTTAGGGCTTATATGTATAGAGAAACCTACAGTTTCAGACAGAAGTAGGAGAATTTGTAACTTTTAAAACATGATTATGACCTTTTCCATTAAAGGCTAATCTGGTTCAAAACACAAACTTTTTAGATCAGATACTTTCAGTAAAGTCCCAGTAACAATGCTCATCGACCTTTTTGCATATTAAATGTAATTTCTGGCATAAAATAAATGATTTATACCAATCAGTTTTCTCAGCCTCTGTCCCAGGAACGTGAATAATAAATGTCAGCGTTAAAACAAGTGTTAGTTTTAAGTTTGGAAACGTGTGTGTGCAGAGCATGTCTGTTGATCAGCAACTGTTCTGTTTCCCTAAAAACATTCATGCATATTTTTATTTACCACTTGCTCCTGTTCCTCTTCCAGCACTGGTGTGAGGCGGGGTACACACACCCTGGATAGGTCACCACGGTATTGCAGATGGGAAAAAAATGTATCATAGTTAAAAATGTGCAGTGATATTCACTATGGCTATTTAATTATGTTTAGAAATAATATCTTATTTTGTAGCAGGTTTTGTGGCATTTGTTTTATGCCAGGTGGATGGTTTAAAGTTACACCTGACAGTAATGCTAAAACAGTTTAACCAGGTGAAGTGACTGCTTTCTAGTGTCAGTTCATACTGAACTGCAGCGGAAACATATCTACTCTTATTGCATTTCAACTTTCAAATATCATTTGGAAATATGCAAACATAATGTAACAATATCCATGATCTGCGACACGATGTCTTTTTGTGCTCAGAAAGTCTAACAGACCTGTCATAGATGAAACAAACATCTGTGGGCGACTCACGTATATTTAAAGTGTAGTGTGTTTTATCATCATTATCATTAAAATGCAGTTGTGTCCAGATGTGTGGAGGCAACAGCTGTTGTTTTGTTTTGTTTTGATTGGGACAACTGAATGTAAACATGTTATATAAGTAGGTATTGGTAATTGTTAAACACAGAATGAATGGATCATTACGTGGGTCTATGCAAAGACAATGTTACATAAGTGCTGCTAAAACAATTTGTGACCCTAATGGGCTCCCCCCTCTCCTTTCTACATCACAAACATAATCCAGGAGGAAATTATGGTTATGAAATATTATTAGCAAGTTTTTTTTTCTAAATGGTCATAATTTTCTAAATTGCTATATGCTCTGAGATAATTATGTAAGGTTGATGTGTTGCTTTAATGCAGTGTCCTCTGCAGTGGCACAGTTTGTTTTAAATCATTCCTACATAGAGGTGTATACATTTTGTCAGATGAAGGACAAATGTTGGTCATATGACTGAATGTCAAAGTCCGTCTCAGGGCCCCGGACAGCTCATCCAGTTCTCTGACATTACACCAAAACCATCAACTGGAAATGATACATCCTTACTCTTTCACTCTGAGTTCTCACTCAGTCACTCACACGCACTCAAATCTCCATGGAAACTGATGAAAGAATAGCTGGAGAAAAAAAAAGACTGACAAAGCACAACATAGTGAACGATTCGGGCAGTCAGCAAAGAAAAAACAGCAGGACAAGACAAAAAGGTCCAAAGTATGACAGTTATATGAAGCGGAAGCTACAAACGTAAAAGCATTTGCTGATCTGTGTGTCGGCCCTGCGATGGACCGGCGACCTGTCCTCCCGCCTAATTGCAGGGATAGGCTCCAACAGGAACACTGGGTGGTGAACTTTACCAACTTATCATTTCATATTTGCAGTTTGCAAATATTCTGCTCACTACAAATCCATCAGTGACAACCTGAGCAGCAACATTCAAGGCATGGAAGTTGTGTGGATGTTGCAGATAGAGGAAAAAGGAGAAAGGGCGGGCAACAGAAGAGGGGAGAGAGAACAAGGGATGGAGTACAGCACAGAGTACAGCACCATACAGCACCGTACACCACCTACACTCATCGCCATGGCAACTGCCACACTAGAGCGAGTGATAATGCAGCTCCCTCTCTTACCAGTCTGCAAACTGTTCACTTGGTACCGTATGCAGAGTGCAGCATGTGGGAGACAAAGCTTTCCCTATCCTGTTGTTTGAGAAGATCAGAGAAATGTTTAGAAGCATTAATGCTCCAAAACCGCTGGATAAATATCCAGTCGCATGTATTACAGCTTCATATCCACAAGCCATGTGGGCTTGGTCTGACACTGAATTCATCACCGTTGCTTGAAGACATAGCTTGTTATTTTTTAATTCATGTGCTGGGTCGTCGTTCCCCTCTCCCTCCCTTCCCCCTCGTTGCTTTACCAAAGGATGTGGCTCAGTGTGTGGGAAGCAGTTGCTTTTGAAGAAGCAGAATTGAGGTTGATGGAGGTGAAAAAACATGATAACATGACTGTTTTTTAACACGACACGATTCCCACTGTTGGTATGAATATAGGGTGACAACAAAATTACACTGATTTGTAGAGATCAGTATCCTCCATGAGCGCAGGATGGAAAAAAGCCCCGCTATGAGGGACTGCCATGGACACAATGATGACACAAACCACACTGTGTGCATTTAATGTGTGCTGAATAAGAGTTTAGGGTTTATTAGGGAAAAAAGCTGACTGACTCTTTCAGTGTATCCAGTTTCAAGTCATCCTTTTGGGAACCATTCCTTCTTTTCTGGATGTATTTTTCCCTTGGAAAAAATGCTGATATGCAATGCTATTTGCATCATGATGGAGACGATCTGTCAATCTGAACTGTTACGCTGTCAGTCTCTGTTCTGCAACAACTTCTATTTAAATGCAACATTGTGGCTTTGTCATAACGTTGCATCAGTAACTATTTATATCCAGAGAAGTTTGTCATTTTTCACTCTTTCTAATAAAGTTTTGAGTTATCTCTCAACACATATCACAAATGCTGACCGATGCTTAAATTACAGTACAAACTATTAGCAGTTTTAAAGAACGTGGTATTTTAAGAGGTAAGAGGTATCTAATATTGAAAATATTTATCTATATTATAATATAGATAAATATATTTATCTAATATTGAAAATATTAGATATGTAAATCAGACACACACACAGTGTTCTTGCTGATTTGTTCATGAATCGCCTAAGAACTAATTTCCTACAAAAGTCTGGTTCATTCATCTCTTCACATCTCTGGAATAAATGAATAATGGATTTGAGGGATTTACTCAATCTACGTGTATTTTAAATAACTTTCAAACTGATGATGTAACATGTATGTTAGTCATAGGAGATGCTTATTGTTATTTATTGTTTTTGTATATACTTGTTTGTAACAGGGATCCCAGACTATAGTGGAAGCTAATGGGATCCCTAATAAATAAATAAACATGATTAAAAGTTCTCCATTTTCCTTTTTGACATCTGCCTTTCTTAAATTATACTACATTTTATTGCTAGAATATTTTCCACATGCTTTACAGCCCAAAAACAAGAAAAAGCAACATAATAAAAAAATAACTTACCTAATCAAAACCCTTCAGATGAAGGCAGGAGTCGCTCTTTAAGAAGAATCAGCCGTTTGCATTAATACTTCTCACACCACAAAAATGAAGTCATCCTTTTCTTTGTCTTTAACATTCAGTCACCATAAGCAGGAAGGAAAATCTGCAAAACGGTTAAAAGTGAGACATAAAATAAAACTGTGAGGAAAAGAAGGCGTCTACAGGAGAGGTGAAACGATGAAAGCGTGCAGTGGTCCCGTTCCAGACTCCCAAGTTAGTTAGGTTTACCCAGCAACTTCAGTATCTTTCAAAGTAATAGCAAACCTCAAGCAAGACGGATCAAATCTATTATTTAAAGAAGTTTCTGCGAGTGAAGACAAAGCATTTCTGCAGCTGTTTCAGTATCAGGCTCATGTGCTTAAACACCAAAGAGCAACTCACTGATTTTTTAAGACATATATTTGAAAATTACGTAGTTTTTGCACATAGTGTTTGATAAGCATTTCAAATTCTGACAAGCAGTCTGGTAAAAAAAGGACAGAAAAAGAGAAGAAAACTGACTACAACTCCCAGGCGTCAGTAAGCCTGGTGACTCCTCTGCTATCCGGGACATGGTTAAAAGCGGAGCTGGAGCGACGTGGGATCATTTCAGCAAATGTTCCAGACAAAACACATCCATCTCTGCTCAAAGGCTAAACTGCTACAACAGCAGGTGTTTCAGTATTTGGAGGTTAACTTCATCAGACACCGTTTTACAGTTCACTTTGTAGAGTCCACTAAAAACATCCCATCAAATAAAAGATGATTTTAGTTGCAGGATGTTTTAGTCCTTCTATATGGTGACTAAACATCTCCATTATTTCTGTTGCCCAGCGGGCTTTTATAAGGCTGAAGCTGGTTGAGATGGTCAAAAGCTGCAGGATGTGTGCACGAGTCAAACAGGCCACATTGGTCATGAGCTGAAGGAGGATTTTGATGCTTTAATGACATATGGAGAGAATTGAGATATAAAACCTATTTTAAGGCCATAAAGGGGAAAAAACATTAATGTTTTGTTGAAGTATTAAGCTAAACCTTTTTCTGAGGAGCAAAGAGATTAAACAAAAACCTCTTTAACAGAGGAATGATGAGCAACAGGAAGAAATGTGTATTATGATTTAGTTTTATCCCGATTTCATCACATTCCAGATCTGATGCTCACACAGAACATCTGGATTCCTGTCATGGTGTGGACTGGAAAAAGGATCTTAACATGCATCAGGTATTCAGGTATTTATTTATTTATTGTCCAAAAGGATGCACATGTGAAGAGACAACAAAAAAAACTTACCAGTACAAAAATAAGATCTGCAGATACAAACCGCAAATAAAAGTAGAAGATGAGATTCACATTTTGTCCCACTTGCACTCTGGAGTTTAAAAAACTGTATAAAAATGTAAGAAAAATGAGCTGCAGGTAAAGAAAGCAGGTTAAGCACTTAAAGGCATCCAATCCTTTAAATGTAAAGAAAAGACAAACTACAGCACAAAGAAGAACAGCTGCTTTATCCCAAAATGTCTTTAATTTTCCTGAAGATCTCAATAAAGAAATGCTGCAGAAGTAAAAGAGCTTCTATTGTACAGTTATCAGTGGTGCAGAGTGGGAAAAGTCACCTATGAGGCAGCGGCGCTCTGCTTCACAGGCACTTTCTGGCGGGCACCCCTCATCGCAGACGAGTCGGCCCCCGTACCTCCGGAGGTGTTTGGGAATCCGTGAGCTGCCACATATTTGCGGTACGCCTCTCGGATGATACGGAAGGCCCGTGCGTTTGCGTAGGGTATATCTGTGACCGGGTCTCTGTACAGCGCAGCTTTGTGGGTGACGGGGCACACCTCCTGGACGGGCAGTTGAGGGTTTGACTGGCTGCTGCGAGGAAAAGCCACTTCGAAAGCTTCATCGTCACTAAACGTTATATAAGTCCGGGAGCAAAGGCCTCCAGTAGGCTGCTGGGAAGTCGTGGTGGGATTCTGTGGTGCCGTTTGAGGAACCTCCTGATCCAGCCTTCAGAAAAATGGAATTAAGACTATTAATATTTGTTTATAGAAAATTGTGTCGCTCATTTACACACAATAATCTTTTTAATTTAATTTCTAGTTTTGATTATATACACTAAAAAGACAACAGACACCACTGCAGCTTCCTAAAAATGTAATAAATCTGCTTCCCAAATGACACAACAGCTAAACTCCAACATATAATGTTTTGGCATAAGTTCATCTAGAAAGGATTACACACTTATGAAGCAGATTACTTGAAGCAGACTCAAATAAATACATACAGTGATCCCTCGCTATATCGCGGCTTCACTGCTTTTTTTTACTGTACTGTAATTGAAGATGGTATGTCCGTTTATAAAAATCTTCTTGCTCAGAAAAAGAAAAGAGAGTGCCAACAACTAACAATGTTCTTCTCCCAGAGAAAGACTCCTGCGCAGCCTTCAGTAGAAAAAGACGCTACTGCGCAGCTGAGTCGGG
>JBAMIG010000018.1:12746554-12766242 GCA_037177335.1 Kiunga ballochi | reverse complement strand
CAGAACTAACATGAGAAGATCCAGTTAATGAAGACTTGCTTCATCCTCCAATAACATAAGGAGCAATTCTTAAAAGCAAAATGCATAATTAATGTGTGAAACAATAAACCTGAATAACTTCTAATGTTGCTGAGGCCTTAAGATATAAAAAGTTACCCACAAATTTGACTTTAAGGTGTTAAGTCTTAAGGTGTTGTCTGACAGAAACTAACTATGGTGTCCAGGAGAAAATGCACAGTCTCAGATTCTTCCCTCTCATTGTGTCAACATAACAAGCACAGAAGCCTAACATTACTAAATACAAGTGCAGGCCAAGAGGTTTGCTGTAATCAGGAACAGTACTAAGCACATTGCTGTTTTACTGATGTGTCTGCTTGTTTACACTGAAAAGTTCAGTTAATAGGAGTTAATGATGAGTACTTTCAAATTTCCATCCAGTTAATGGGAGAAGAGATTGATAAACACAAATGATGAGTTAATGGGATAAGCAGAATAGAAATCAGAAAGCCAGTCAAAGACACAATCAACATGGATAGTGGATTTAAAGAGTCCATCAGGTGATCAATCACGTCCATCTAATTTGCAGAATAACATGAACGACATGTCCCAGCGATCACACGTCGCTTCTGAACAAGAGTGCAGACAAAGTGTGACACAATTAAAGTATTATTCTCAAATACTACAACAATGTCAACCTGGCCTGATAAACCCGACAGACACGCCAGGTTGGTGGATATCTCATAAAGTTCAGTTTAAAGTTTTTTGTGAATTATTTAATAGCTCAATAATTTAATACATTATTTATTACAATTATTGTTTTTTATTTGCAGAAGAAATTTTCTGTATGAGACCGAGCACTTTGCTCCTGTGCTGCTTTGAGAATTAAAACTATAATTGTGTGATTTTTATCAGAAGCAACATCTGATCGCTGTGACGCGTCATTGATCATCTGTTATTCAGTAAATCTGACGGACCTGACGGATTCGCTAGGTTGGCCTCGCTGCCTGATTATGAGAACATAAACAAACAATCTCTCATTATTACTGTTCTTTAATTGTTCTCCATGTCCTTTGTGTTTGTCTATATCTTCTCTGAATACTAGTAGCATAGCCATTAAGCTGTGCGTTGCTGATCTGCAATAAAAAAAACAGTGGATCAATATCACATCAAAGTGATCAGATAACTCTGAGGAAAAGTGCTGGCAAAGTAGTCTTAAAACTTCTATAATATATTCTTCAACTAAGATGAAGACCAATCACTGACATCTTGATTAGCTATTAAAACTAAATAGTGGGCTAAGTAGTTATATAATTCAGTCATAAATAGATAGAAATTGCTCTTTTTTAAATAATCAATAAATCATATCAGCTAAACACAGGCAGACACAACTTTAACAGTGAAGCATATCTAAAGTTTAAAGCAGCAAGATTTGTACCATTCCTGAAAACAGCAAACCTCTGGTCTGCACAGGTAATCCCACTTTTAAAGCAGGACAACATATTTCCTCTGTAAACACAAATGTTATGTTGACCTGATGATAGGAGGCTCACAATCTCACAATCAGTGTCTGTCAGACTATTTCTAGGCAAGGCAAAAATAAGAATAAAAACCTGCATGTGGCTTGGGGGCTCTGTAGGATTGTGCATAAAAAAGGAAAACTGGACATATAAGTTTCACTTTAGTTGCTTTTAAATACCCTTTAAAGTTAAATACACTAATAACTGCTTATCCTTTTTCCTATCCGATTACTTCAATTGGTGCAAAGGACAACTTTGCTTCCTAAACAGTGCACCCAACAGTATGTACATTGATATAGATATTTAAGTACAGTATTTTATATTATACAATAACTATATTAGTCTTTTACAGTAAATTGAGCTGTTAATCTGCTCTATGCAAAAGATAGTGCTAACTCCTTAGCTAACTTTGTACAATGCAGCCCAAATACTCACATCATTGAAACCTCCGTAAGTAGTTTTGTAAAATTCATCTTCTTCTTCGGCATCCAGTAACTTAGACATGCGGTTACCCGCAGTCTTTCTGGGTTCACGGCCGTCTGCGAGAGTCATGACTGTAAATTCTAAACAATGGTGGAGGTTCACTTGTTACCTACAGTAATATGTATCTCGACGTTGCTCGCTGGAAATACTAAATTAGCAGATGTTTTCAATATTCATGCAAGACGTAATGTATTTTGAGTTGACATTATGTGGGAAAATATATCTTAGTTTAGAGGTTAAAGCCACTAAACAAGCTATGAATGAACAGCTAGCGTAGTTAGCGTCAATATTAGCAAAGAATCACATCCGGGACCGGATATGTACTTCCGGGTCGCAACACGTGCGTTCACAATCTGATTTGATTAGATGTACAGTAATGTTTTTTTCGAACAAAAAATATAGATTTGTATTAAATAACAATAAATAATAATAAAACACACAACAAATAACATTTAGACTTAGAAAAGGAGCAGGATGGAGTATAAAAAAACGATTTAGTCCTGCCCCCTTCATTCACAATTATTCTTACTTACAGTTATTGCTCTAATTTCTTGTCAATTTCCAAAGGAGAAGAAAAAGATACTTTTTTATAGAATACATAAATACCGAAAAAATATAACTATATGATTACCCATGTAAATCAAGGAAATACATACACATATGCTTTTGTGAAGAAAGCATGAAGAAAGCCATTACATACCTCTACACTGAAGCACATTTAAATATACCCACACATACCTACACATTTGTATTGATTTACAGATTTATGTACATATTTAAATCACTTGGTTTAAATACAAATACTCTTTTTATAACATTTCTTCAAATATTCTAAAACTAGATTATGTTTGGACATTGTTTAATTCCTTCTGATGATTGTTCAACAGTTGTACACCGTATACTGAAATGCACATTATTTTTATCCTTGGTCTTACACTTAAAACCTTGATCTTTAATTTTCATCTAAAATGCACCTTGTCAATTAAATAACATTTTTTGTACAGGGTTTCCCCAGATCTCAACAGCATATTTTAAGTATGACAAAATAAGTTAACAGTTTAGAAATAAAGGGATTTTGTGTGCAAGAAATGTTTTGATTTAGTGAGCCATGCAACATTTCTTGCCATGTTTGCCCATGTCCTTACTATGTGATGTCCACAATATTTTTTGTAATAACAACAATAAATGTAATATTACAAACAATTTAATTTGAAGATACAGACTGAAGCTTATATGGGTTTGCTTCCACGTCATCGTACAATCATATATCTTGTCAGGATAGAACTAAGAGATTCGTATGGAGCCTGGTGAAGTCTAGCGTCAGATTCACGTTGTAAAACCATAAACAATGATGACCGGCGAGGCTGACCCATCCAGGTCAGCTAAGAGGGAATCTGGTGGATATCAACCTAAAGTGTGGACAGGCTCTCACATTAGAAGATACAGATTTATTATCAGTCATTCAGCAAAGGACAATCAGGAGAATGTGCAACTCAGTCAAGGCTGTAACACAGAGATGTGCTGATTCTAATACTAATCTCAGGGACGTTATGCTTAAACATGAAACACATATAAAACTATGGAAAATGCCATTACAATACATCCTGTGTTTTCAGTTGTAACTTGATATCTTTACTGCAGTCACCAAATAACATAAGTTTGGTTTTACATATTGAGTGAAAATTTATTTCTTTCAAACAATTTTTTAGTGTCTTCATTTCCTGTGTAATTTTTCTCAGAACCTGCTGCTCCAGTTCATAAAACACTGGTGTCATTTGCAAATAGGATAAGTTTCAATGTATCAGAAACTTTCCGTGTCATGTATTATGAAGAATTCTGGTCCCAACACTGACCCCTGGGGGACTCCACAAACAATGTCCAAATAGTCTGATTAATGCTCACCAATCATCACAAACTGTTGTGTTTTTGTTTACTAACTTTGTTTCCATTTCAGCACAACCTCTATCCCATACCGCTCAAACTTATTTATAATAATTTAACAATCAATTTATCAAAAGCTTTATTGAAATCAATAAAAATTCCTGTTGCAAATAGTTTTGATCTATTTGAAAGAGAGAGAGAGAGACGTAACTTTACTTATCCTTTTGAGATAACTCCCACTATAATAATAAATTAAATATTATAATCATGTCTGTTTTTCCTAATCCATACTGACAATCAGATAAAATATTATATTTGAATGAATGAGTGAATGAATGAATGAATGAATGAATGAATGAATGAATGAATGAATGAATGAATGAAACATTTACATTAACTACATCAATGTGTTCCTGTCCAAGATTGCACAAAGACAAAAAGAAAAATACAGGATCACGGAGACCGAGACACAGCCATAAAATAGCGTACCCTTTCTTAGTTACAGTTAATACAAAAAAAAAGAGCACAATCATTGAAAAAGGTCACAGCGCATAAGAACATATGGTGGAGGCGGGGAAATGGGGTCTCCCGGAGCGCGGTCCAAACACGGAAGTAAAACAATTAGCCATCATGTGTGCACGCAGTGAGGTATGCGAGCTGTAAACTCTTCACAACTCCTCTTCTGGTCCTATCGTCATGGCAACTATGAGCGACCTTGAGGGAGCTGGCAGGGTTCATGTCTTGTTGCAGATGGGAGGGGAAAGGTCGGAGCACAGCGATCCATATCTGCAGCGACTGGAGAACTTCTTTTCCGCCCTTCAGGCCAGTAGGGAGGCAGCTTTTCAGATCAGAGCTTTGTTTGGGTCAAGCTTGCAGATTTCCTAGTCTTAAGTCTTTGCATGGTCTCATGATTCCAAAATGATGATCACTTTTTAATTTTCTGAGCAGACTATCTGTCTAAGGTGTTATCAACTCATAGAGTTAGAGACCACAGCCAGGTTGCCTTTATGGGCATGTAGACGTCCAGCTTGCAGTTCTGCTCGTTCAGAGCCAGATTCACAGGCTGTCTCAGTCAGCGCACTAACACTAAACTTCACACATTATATTTAAGCACATTTACATTTACGCACTACATTCCAGTGCACTACTGTGTTCAGTGTTCTGAGCAAGGACCTCACTTGTAGTGTTTCCGACAGCAATTTCAGACGTGCAAACAGCAGGAATCCAGTGAGCATAAATCCAATGATGTGTATGCGTCTTCCACGTCTTCCATGGACACTGACAGGCATGCGCTCTTCCACTTACCACAAATCAATCATGTGTCTATCCACATATCTCCTGTGTGATTGATTGCGTTAAAAAACCATCTGAACAAAATATATGGTGCCTCTTCTTTGCAATATTCCCACATTTACTGTGGGAATATTGCAAAGAAGAGGCTCAGACTCAGATAGACAGAGCAGGTAAAGCAGGGAGGGAGAGAAAAGAAGATGCATCAACCTTGCTCAAGAGCAGGAAGTGTAGGTTATCCATAAACTTATCCAATCTTTTTATAAATATCTTCTCTTTTGGGAAACTATGAAAGCAACAAAACTGGCTTGTAATTTGTAAATTGCTGTTTATCTGATGTTTTATACAACAGTATAACGTTTGCAGATAAGTGTTGATTGTTTAGAAAATGCCTGAATAGTGGCTACACAGTGGTTAGCACTGTGACCTCACAGCAGGAAGGTTACTGGTTTGAACCTTAGCTGGGGAGGTCCAAACAGTGGTCTTTCTGTGTGGAGTTTGCATGTTCTTCCTGTGTTAGCGTGGTTCTCTTCAGATACATCTCACCAGCCAGGATTGGCTTCCATTTTTTTTAAACATATGCAAAATGTTAATATCTGGAAATTTAGTTAAATTAAAGGTCAATAAAAGTAGTTTACACGTGAAACACCCACAAGATAATGTGCTCACAAGACCTTATTAGCCTTTAGCTCTTTAAAATAAATAAAAGTGAAATTGCAGATAAACATCCTCAGCTCATATTTTCCAAATGACTTTTTTTGTTTGACTGAAACAAGCATATCAGACATCTAACAGTAGGCTACTCCATTATTTATACCACGCTGAAATATTTCCTCTAACAGGTCAGATGTTCTGCAATCTGCGTAATAAAATATTGTTTAAGTGTGTAATCAGCATGGACAATGTTGAAAAATCTGTTTTTTCTTGTAATATTTCCACTTAATTATTCTGTTGATGAGTGTAGAAAGTTGTTATGGAAACCTGTTTGGACTTCTCAGCTGGTGCTTGCTGGCAAAGTTAATGTATTATCATGGCAACATCATTTACACAAAAAGGCCTAACAGTGGTAAAATTGTGGTTGTAAACAAGTCATTAACAGTCTACTGTTAGACTCTTTTACCTGTTTACCTCTTTGCACAAACAGAAGTGTTGCTGTGACATAAACCATCTTGTTTTTAAAGGATATGCAGGAAGCTCCAAATGCTGATGGACGTCTCAGATTGCTGCTACAATTAAGTAGCCTACATTTTCCTGGTGTAAATACAATTTATTCACAGTGATAACATTCATGCAGAAAGCAAGAAAACCGATGTTTCTCCCAAACATGTCAACAGAAAACTATTTTAAAAAAAAAAAGAAAGAAAAAAAGACAATTTAAAGATCAGTCATTTTTATTTTATGCCACTTTCTAGGGAGGTTAAATAAAAACACTATATCCTAAAGCACATTGTACCCTATATTAAATAAAATGACAATTACAATACCAGAAAATTATAATCAACAATAAACAAGATGCTATACAAACAAAATGCAAGCTTATAAACCTTAATGTAAGGTCAACATTCTCATTAGTGTTTTCTACATATCCAAAAAAGTTTTAATCAAAACATAAACTATCTCTTACTGTTTAATGCAGTTGTTTCTGCATAGAAATATAAGAATGAATAATATACATATTGAGCAGTTTTACACACTCAGTCCAGTCACACCATGTCACATTCGTTATTAAAGTGCAGATTGCATCACAAAACAGACAAACATAAAGCACACCTGAACAATAATGTCCTCTAAGAAATTACTAGAATTTAACCCAAAAATTTAATTCATATCTACAATAATACATGCTCAGATTTATGCCTCTTATTAAACTTAAGACCCACCAGAAGTCAGACCTTTTGGACATCATGAACTATAAGATTCCTATTACAATAATTGTTTAGCCAAGTGCAATTGGCCAAGTCATGTTCAAAGAAAAGTGTTTTTTATTCCTTTTCTTTGTTGAAATAAATGGACTCATATGAGTTTCATGGTAAATCTTCCTGTCTCCATGTAGCTCCCTGTCCCTGCGTTAGTGTTGGACACAGTGCTGCGTGGCACATATGCGATTGTGGCTGTGTGCTTAATTTGTCCTTTTCCTTTACTCCAGAAAAACATGAAAATAAAGCATACCGTCACAGAACTGAAAAAAGAGAGAAACCCAATAGTTGCAGCTATCAGCAGAGTCTTGACATCAAAGGAGATTTTCTGATTTCCATTTAAACTCGGAGAGGCGGAAGGAAAGGTTGACCAACCTTTAAGACGAAAATGGGTTTTAGAAGATGGTATAAAGGTTTGGACGTGTAGGGTGAAAGGAAGGCTATCATTTCCTGCTGCATTTGATGCCACACAGATATAAGTACCGCCATCGTGAGGCTGAGCATAACGGACCTCCAGAGATCCATTGGAGAGAGCTCGCACTCTCCCGAATTGGGAAATATATTTTAGCTGTGGGTTTAACCATCTAACAGATGGTGAAGGGTCACCTTCAGCCATGCAAAAAAACACTATGGTGTTTCCCTGATCCACTCTGACATTTTGAGGTTTGCGATTCAAAATTCGAGGCTGTCTGCAGGTGAACAACCTTGGGAGTTCTTCTTCAGAGAAGTCCAAAAAGTTCCAGCCCTGTAGCTGAACTGAGGTAGTGCAAGTGGGAGGATACCCACCAAAGTCCATGTGCGATCGTTTTTGCACCACCCAAAGCAAACGGCAGTCACAAGCTAGTGGGTTACTATCCAGTCCCAACACTTTGAGGGTTTCAACTGAATGAAAGACTCCAGCCTCAAGTGTGGTAAGCAGATTTCTTGACACATTCAACAATTTTAAATGTGCCAAACCTCTGAATGCTCCAATTTCAATATGTAATAACGACGCCCCGACAAGATGGAACTCTTGGAGTCGGAGTAAATCTCCAAGCAGGTTCCCGTGAATGTAGGTAATGGGATTAAATGAAAGGTCCATGTACAGAAGATAGACAAGGTGATGTAAAGGGATGTAGGGCACAGCATTAAGGTTGCAATGATTGATTGTTAAGGATGTGAGATTCAGACCAAAGAGACTGTTCCCTGACAGAGTCTCCAGCCTGGGGCAATGAGCAATGATGAGTTCCTTGAGGTGCACAAGATGACTGAAAGAATAGTTTGGCAGTGTGGTGAGTCTGAGTTGGTGAAAACGAAGGCCTCTTAGCACTCGTAGCTGAGTGAGTGCTTCTGTTGGCAATGCAGTGAGGTTTGAGCCATCGAGGTCCAGCACCTTTAAACTCGTTAGTCCAGCGAAAGCCTGATGTGAGATATAAACTAAGTCATTATCAGCTGCTGTGAAAAACTGCAGGGCCGCTAAGTTGCTAAAAGTAGAGTCCAAGAACACAAGAATCTGATTGCTGCTTATGTCAAGTAACTGAAGATTTATCAAACCAGCAAATGCTCCCACTGGAATAATCTTGAGGTGATTGTGAGCAAGCCGTAGAGTCAAAAGGCTTTGCAATCCCAGGAAGGCTTCCATCTCAATCAACACCAACAGATTGTCACTTAAATCTAAGTGCAACAGTTGCGTTAGGGTGTGAAACTGCTGCTTCAGCAGAACCTTGATCGAATTGTGAGACAAGTTTAACAGCTTAGCTTCTTGGGCAAGGCCATCGGGCACGGTAGTGAGCCGGCCACCTGAGCAATTCATCTCCAGTGCAGACGAGTTGCAGCGGCAGGGTGGTGTGCACTGCCAGCGTGTTTCAGTTGTGAAAGCCACTCCTGCAGCCAACAGATAGAGAGCTTTCCAGGACATCCATCGGTGGGCAGCGGTCCCCTCAAAGATCTGACGGCCTGCCTTCATGTGTGAGGGAAGGACGACTGTGGGAGAAATACACCATTTAAACAGCATACATTAATGCTCTTCATGTCATCTTTAAAATAAAACTTTATATTTACGTTTGTGGAACATAATTACAGGGTGAAGTACATATTTTTATAATGTCAAACACAAACACGTTTTTATGATGATAATAGAAGATTGTTTCTATGTGGAAAAAAAATACTGAGAATGAAACAAAAAAAAGTTATTTTTTTCATCAGACCACAAATATTGGTTAGTTTATATTTATTAACTGTGGTTGATATTCAGTCATTCATTCATTTTCTATGTTGGTTAGTATAATTCAGGGAGGGGAAACTGGAGTCTATCCATTACCATTCAGCCTTTTCATCTTTTCATCCATCCGTCCATCCATCCATCCATCCATATGTCTTTTATCCATTAGCCGTCCATCCATTTGCAGAATTAACAGACAGTGTATTTAACATGTGTTATCTCCCCCTACAACTTATACCTTCTGTCATCTGTTTTCATACAAAAATAATGGTTGCTCTTAGCATCACTGAGGAGCTGTAGGAATTTGGAAGGATAAAAATAAAACATGAAGAATATGTACAGGTTGGACACTCATCACTCAATGTGGTTTTGTTTGAAAGCGGTGTTGAGCATAAACCGCACCGCAGGAGGTATCACATGAGGATTTAGCCAATAAATTAAGTGCGGAGCTCCAGTCATTTAAAACATAATCCCTCTCTGGGTAAGAGGTGAGGAATATGGCACACTTATTCAGTCAACATTTCAGGTTTTGTTTATGTCTTGTTCTTGTTTAAAGCATATTTTACATGTAATATACCAGAAATCCTGTTTTTTTCTTCTCTTTTTGACAAAGGTTATGCAGAAAGGTAAAAGTGTTGGGTAAAGATCTACTACGCCACTTAATGCTTTTAACTTGTTTATGTTAAATTTACTTGATTTAAAAATACATTTATATTTAGCATATTGTCTACATAGAAAGGGGAAGAGAGGTCAGGGAAAAACAGCTAAATGTTGCTGTCATTTAATCCTCTGTTCACAGAAAGTCTGGAGAATAGACACGATGGTCTTGTTTTTCCTAGAACTGTGATCACATAACAGAGGCAGGAATAATGCCTATCAAGGCTCAGTTTAACTTTTTGTTGTTCTTTTATTTTACTCCTTTTTTAGGCTAAAATCACCAGTAGAGGGCAGAAAATGCATAACTATATTGTACATCCCTTTCAATTAAGATGATGACGCTGTCCACAGACATGATGTTAACGAGGAAAACACCCAGTTAGTGTCAAAGTTACTGTTTACCGTTTCTGTCTAATGCAGAAAGAGCGCTTCATGCGTGATTGTGGCGTGTGAGCACACACAAACACACACAGGCCACCATGCATCTTTTTGAATACGTGCAAGCTTCAAGGAGAAAACAGTAGTTCATGAGCTGAGGGTCCAGCCTGTCACAAATGTGTGAATTTCTGGAAAGTGCTGTTTAAGTTGCAGGAAGTGAGAGAAAATAATATGACACCTTCAAGTGTAATACCACCCTCAGCTTTGGCAGCTCTGGGTGCATAAGAACAAGATGGATTTTAACTTATACAAACGTCTCATCCCTAACAAATGAAAACAGAACAGGCTAGGAGACATCTTAACCAATCAGATGTCTGTCCTTTAATTCATGCAAATACAAACATTATTTTCTCACATAACATCCTATTTTTGCGCATCACAAAATGCAGTTTGAAAACCTGTCTGAGTGAAATAAGTTGAAAGAATCTCTCGCTCCACGTGTGATCATGCATTTCTGAAAATAAAATCATCTCGACACTCTTACTGAGGAGGCAGTCTGTCTGTTTGTAATGACAGTAGCAACACAGAGCAGAAATTAATGGAAAATGACTCCAACTAAAATCCTCAGGGAATGCACAAGCGAGTGAGTGGAAATAATGTTCAGAGGTGAAATCGCAGCCCTCTTGCTGTGATTTGACAGTTTCAAAAGCTCACACACGAAAGATGACTGCATAAAAGATATCAATTTACGAAAGCTTGAGAAAACAGTGTGATAACTCACCTTCTCTTCAGTATGAAGGGCTTGTGTTGCTTCCGTATTTAGATCTTTGTTGCTGTTTCTGTGTAATCTCCTCTGTATGCATTTCTAATATAAGCAAAGAGAATTTAGGGACTGCATCCAAATGAAACAAGTAATTTATAGAGGGGGGGGGGAGAAAAACATTCAACAACAACAAAGCTTCACCCCCCACAACCCACCCGCAAACCCTTCCCTCCCCCCTTCCACCCCATTCTGAACATTTAAACTCAAAGGAAGCGTGATGCTGCAGCTCAGTTCCCCCGTGGCTCTGCCGTGCTCATGGCAACAACAACCTGGCAGTGGATGTGCGGGTGCTTGGTGCATGCTGGGGGATTATATGCACTTGCTGCTGGACATCCTCCAGCACGCTGCACTGGATGACAGGAGGCAGGTCAGCCAAATGCAGAGATTTAGGAGCAACAGCAGATGGGAATAAATGTGACGGCAGACACTTGGAAATAAAGTAATATCTTCTCAGCTGTTTGCTGCCGGAGCCGTTTGAACGTTTAATTAAGCTGAGGACACATTTAGGCTGCTTATTCCTAAAGAATTGTGTCTAAGTAGATCAATTTATCAATTTTTTGGTGCATTTTAAAAATGTGAGTAGAAGGATGAGCTTGCAAACCGCAGCAAGCCTTTCATTTTAGTCCTTTCATTGTTTTGGGTTGAACTTGACTTTGCCAGCATTATACTGTGGATGATACAACAGTGCTTTCTATTTTTGGATTTCATGTCAGATTTTCATTTTGGCTTGCTAAAAGAAGATTAACCAAGACCAACTTTTAAATATGAAATCCCTACAAACAAACTACATGCTATATACACACACACACACACACAGTATCCTGAGCAAGTAAGGTCCTGCGAGCATAACTAAACCCAGAAAGAATGATTCAGAGCCAAGTTAATTGGTAGGCTTACATTACCAATGTGTTTGAATACAGGCAATGATTCAAATGAATTTTACTCTGGTATAAAATAAATATTTCTAAAGATTTTATGTCTGCTTAAAAGCTTAAAATGGCACAGAAATGAATTCAGCTCCACCTCCACCATGCCAGCTGCCCTTAATATTAAAGGCCAATTTTGCATGTTGCATCCAAACACTCTGATCCATCAAAGTCAGTAGAATCCTTGCCTTTTTGCTCTTATTCTTTTGTTTCCTCACTTCCTCTGATAATTCCCCACATCTCTTTGCTGATTCATTCATAGTGCGCATTCAAAACAACAAGTTTTCTGATATGCAGTTGCTTGCATGTTACAAGTTGCCAAGTAAAACACAGTTGTCATGTAAAGCTGGGAAAGAAAAGAAATAAGCTATGGTTTCTCTGCCACAAGGAGGTGCTGAACAATAAGGAACGAACATATTAAATGTCACTGTGTCATCAATAGGACTCAGAAGTAGAGTTTTAATGTCACAAACATATGCAGTGTTAATAATCAGGTGAATAGAAAATATTTTATCACAATGAAGAGACGAGCATTTACTGACAGCCTTACATGCGTACTCCTCTCCTTGTTGCTGCATTTAAAAATATATGTGTGTACAGTTAAAATAAGTGGCAAACGTGTTTAGAAAATCAACTGGTTTAGTTCAACTTTCCTTCTAACTCTCCATTTGAGGCTAAAATAATCAAGTTAAAACAACAAGTTACCCAGTTATTCATTCATTTCTATGCTGCTTCGTCCGATTCATGGTTGTGTGCAGCTGGAGCCTATCCCAGTTATTAGCAGGTGAGCCTTCATGAGGAAGGTCCTCACTTCCAGGTACCCACCCTAATCTGGCTAAATCAGATCCAAAGAAACTGATATAATATCTGATGGAAGCTACTATTTAAGGATAATTCATGTAGAATCATAAATAAACACTGTGGATGCTTAGATGCAATGACAGCCAATAGAAAGAAAGGAAAAACAATCAGGTGTTTACATAAAGCTCTGCTGCAGGATTTTGTTGGCACGTGCAGAACATGCATGATCACCACAGAGAAGGAGCTTGTGCTGAGACACTAACTCACCATCTGTTACTGTACCTCAGGGAATGTGCATTCATCAGCAAATCTCCGTCCAAAACCGGAATCAGGAAGGAGAAAGATCAAAGATGAATGCTACCGACAGCATAAGCCAATCAATGTTAAGCTTTGCATAATATTCATATAACATTTGTTCCCTGTAATGACTGCCGTGATGTGTTTGGGTAATTCTGCCTTTTTTCAGCTGTGTTTTACTTCCGTCACGATGATTTAATCATTACTGTGTTTATTTGTTTTCATTCTCATTAGGTCAGTGATGTAAATGGATGAAGTCTATTGCATTACCACTGATTTATGCAACGGTACACATAAGAACTACCAGTGAGAGGGCACTGGTGAGCTTACGGTTTGCGTGTTTCTCTTTCTTAGAAGAGTTTAGTGGAAACTCCAGAGAATACCATAACAAATCCAGTGTAACTACATGTATATCATGGTTCCTTGTTTTTGCCACCTTTAACTATATTTCCTCTTCTTGTATCAGCTAACTATACTGCACCTCAGCATCAACCTCTCACACCACACACTAGAAAACAACTGGTTTACTTCATTTTCCTCCTCATGCTGTTTCATTTATGTAAATTTGAATCCTGCAGTGACTGGAAGGTTATTTCAAGCTACTGCAGCTGATAGTAAATTAGACTCACATGACAAGCCAAGGCACAGATGCACTGGTGAGACTGGTTTTTAGAAGTTTCTCAGAGGAAACTAAACTTCCTCGTTTGCATGTGAAGGTCTGTGTTTCTGTTTGAAAGGGTGAAAATTTTTCCAGCGGCATTAGGAACCAGAGAATCGCTAAACATCAAGGTGAGTTCAAAGTTTTCTTCATCTTTGTGACGATGACTTTTTGGGGCGTTTAGTTGATGGGAGAAGATCAGCTTTATGTGAGTCCAGTATGGAGGTAAAAACACAGAGTGAGAAAAGATTAGCTGAGAAAGAGATTACAGCGACACATGTTTGAACTTCCCTTTGTGAGCTGAGAAAATAATCGAAGGAGTTTCTGTTTCTTTTATTAACATTAAAACAAACGTTTTACTCAGCCGCATTGTATTGTTGCGCAAATATTATTATTATTTTTTTGTGATTAAAATGACAGCGCTAGTCAAAAGTTTGGACACACATTCTGTTAAGGCTTTGAGACCAAGTGTGTGCAAACAAACCTTCTCTTGCATATACTTGTGCATGCTACACGTGATGAGCTGCAGGTTTGCAATACTGGCAGCAATATCATACATTTAGATTCTGTATTTAGATACCGTATCTGGATTTGCAAGCACAGGTTTAAATATGGAGTGTTTTCTTGAGGAACATGGAAGTGTTGTGGTTCTGAATGGATCCAGTTGGTTTGTGTGGTGTTGATGTTAAAAACAGCATCAAGAGTAAAGAATAAAGCCAAAATCGATTAAATAGAAAACACAATGAAGTCTCTGTTGTTCTCTGCTGTTCAGAAAGCACTTGTGGCCTTGTTCTTATTTATTTATTGTTAATTATTGTTATAATTTGATAAATGCAAATGTATTTCTGTGAAATGTGCCACCTTTATGTTTGTTAATGTATTTCAATAGATCTTGTATTCTGTTTTTAATTGTTAATTGTATTTTATGTAAAACTCTGTGATGTTTTTTTTTATTTTGCCTGATCTTGAGCTTATATGGTTTTTATATACAACAAATGCACAGAAATATTCAGTAAATTACATTAAAAAATAAATAAAATGTCCACCTGGATGGGGTTATTAATGTTATGTTAATAAATATTTATAAGTTTAAAGTTAATAGAATTAATTAGACAATTAAATATTCAAGATTTCATTATAAGTGATTTGCTCTTATTAAGTTCTTATTTTGTATCAGGAAATTTTTACAAAGTCTCACTGTGGCTGAAAATTCCTGCACCTGATATGTCAAAATAATGAAACAACATGTCAGAGTATGACCACCATGGTAAAAGAGTCACATCTGCTGAGCTTGTTCTGTTTTTGCTCAGCAGGATGCACCTTTTGTACGCAGCGCTGCTTTCAGCCTCCGTGGTTCTCAGCTGTTCTTCATCTTCTGCAAGCAAAGTGTGGGAAGAGTGGAAAATTAAACACCACAAAATTTATGATAATCAGGTAGAAAAACACTGTTTTTATTGTCACATTAACACAGAGCAGGTTGGCTGAGGTTCACTTGTTTCAGACTGAGTTGTCCTTCCGGCGAGCGGTTTGGGAGAAGAACCTGTATACGGTGATGAGACACAACCAGGAGGCTTCAGCAGGAAAACACAGTTTCACACTGGGATTCAACCACCTTTCTGACATGGTACGGGTTTTTTTCTCTAGTGTCACAGCTTTATGATGCAACAGGGAGAAGTGTGAATAGAATAATGTAGACTTATGCAAAATGTCACACATACCATTTCCTGCTAAACTCGGCGGCCCAGCCTCACCATTTGTTGCTTTCTGTCAGGCTGCATCACATGACAAGAAGCACAACCCATAAGTATGATGTAACAATTTGCACTTTTCTGAGCCCAACAATGCACACAAACACTCAAAACCCACCACTAACCATAATCTTTTCCTCATAACTGAAGCCATTTGACAGGCAGGAGGTAAAATGAAGCGTTGTCTTCAGGAGGTGCAGTAAAGTTCAATTATCATGGAAAACTCAAACTACTTTAGATTTTTCTGTCATCCATAAAATATATCAAAAACAAGATGCAAATTGTGTGCATTGAAATGTAGCAACACTTTCTATGTGAGACATGTACAAAACCATATCAGCTTTTTTTAAAAAGCACTTTAAGGACAAACATGTAGCTGATCAAAATAAAAAATAGGACAGAAAAATAAAAAATACAGAAATTTATTCACATAAAACCACATTTATGAAACCAAAAAATAAACAAATAAAAACATAATAATAAAAATACTTGTAATCTGTGAGCCTCGTGGATTAAAGGCTAAGAAAAATAAAAGTTTTAAATTAGAATTAATAACAACAAGGAAACCAGTCCGATGTGCTGGGAGAGGCTCATTCCACAGCTTTGGACCAGAAGCGGCATCTTTTTATAGACAAAGGCAACTATTATCTGAGAAGTTTTGATAAAAGAAGCTTTAAATGGCATTTATAACATGTTCAACGCTGCAACAAGGACAAAAACCCTTTTAAAGACATTATTCTGGACATTACTGGCTGTACATGAGACAAACTGGGAGTGTCACACAGTTAAAAGAGGAAAGCTTGTGTTAGCCAGACTGCTGTTAAAACATATAACATGAGGAGCATTCATGTTCATTGATCTCTTGCTCATGTGAGATGGATGTCACTGAGCAGAACTGATAATCTGCCTTTAAACCTGCACCATGTGGGCTTCATTTAAAGTCCAACCTATGGACCAGCTCTAATCCCCCTTCGTACAATCTGATTAATTTAATCCAGCCTGACTAGACCAGCTTGGTCAATCAGGACTCTTATATTACACAACATGCTGTAAGTTTGGGAAGGCTAATGAAACATCGAGCAATCAATCAAATTTGGGGCCATTAATCTAAAAGATAAGCCGGCAAATTGTCTGTGGCTTAATTCTGAGATTTGGAGAGGAATGGTAAATGATTTGTGTAGCTTTATTTAACTTGTTCAACTTGAAAATACATTTTTAAAGTCTTTCAAATTTATAAATATTATTTTCTTTAATCCCCAGTAGTGTGCCAATAGAGCTTAAGTAATCATGACCGAATCAGTTTTGCCATTAAGCTGCATAACAAGGTTTTTAATCAGTGTTAAGTGCATTGTGTGTGGCTGCATTTGATCAAATACAAGTAAAAGTAAACACACAAAAGACATGACAAATTGTACATAAGAGCTATTTCTTTTATTGTAGTTGGGTTTCATGTTGATCCAAAATTAAGAGAGTAGATGAAGATGAGAGAAAGATTGAGCAGCAAAGCCTGGATGGGCGGGTTGTTTTGACTCTATAGGAATCTGGCAGAAGTGTCTCGGACACACAAGCTCTTGGCTTACTGTCAGAGGACAGTGCTTTACAGTTGCGTTGGGAAATAACGTAAATGTTTAGGAAAAGACCCAATAGAAGAGCGCAGAAAATGAGGATAAGTCCAAAATTCAATTATTTAAGAGGATAGAGGTCATACACGGAGGATGCAGGGAGCAGACGGGAGGCAAAAATCCAAAGGAAAAGGATTTATAATGAATCAAAGGAACAAGCGGGGATCAGTCAGGAAAAGGCTGGGGCAAAATGCACAAAACAGAGAAATGAAGCCAGAAGGGAGAATAGTCAATTATTCACTAGTGTAAGAACAAACACATCACATAATTCCCACAAAAAATCTGAATTAAGGGAAAAAACATGCATGAGAAAATGACTTTACTGAGGAAGTCTGTTTTGCAAGACTAAACAAAGAGCCAAATGCTTGACTCTGAGTGGTGTTGGAATAAAGAAAAGCCAAAGCCGAACCAGAAGTGCAACCTGGGCACAAACCTGTGGCACACATTTCCTAACCAGTGTGTTAGTGGTTCCCAGCTCTGGCGGTGTAAGGAGAGTAAAAAAACATAGAAAAAATGTTTCTAGAATCTATCATTTGTATGTTTTGAGCTCATTTACCTGAAATCTGAAATCATTTAAACAGTATTTTCTTTTCGATTTAGGTTTTTACTCTTTGCTATGCAACTATTAGAAAACATGTGTGCAGTGTGTGACATTTACTGCCATCTAGTGGTGAACATAGGCATGAACAGGACTTCAAACACAGGTCAGATGGAACTGACGGTGGCCATCAGTGGCCAAAATTGCCTTTTAGAGTTGTGTTTGCATTTGGAGACACCATAGAAACATGGTGGCACAAATATAGCAGCTGCCATCTATGTGGATTCATAGATACTCTAAATAAATTACCTATTTTAAGGAATTAAAGCAAATTTGTTATTATTTTACCTTCTGCAATGTCTGTCTGTACGTTGCCAATATAACCCAAAATGTATTAATAAAGTTTGACAAATGGATGTTTGCAGCTAAATAAAAAGTTTATTTAACATATTAACACGGGGGAACGCGCTGCATTGTACTCTCACGCTTCTGTTTGAGCATTTGGAGACGGGACAGATGTACAGAGGACATCTTCATGTGTGTTTCATTCATGATCCTCTTTATGTTTAGACAGCTGAAGAGATCAACGAGAAACTCAATGGCTTGAAGCTGGAAGAGCATTTTGATTTTAGGAACAGCACTTTTAAGGACATCGCTGGCATATCAATCCCCCAGAGTGTGGACTGGAGGAGGGAAGGGCTGGTCAGCCCTGTCAAAAACCAAGTAAGAAAGCAGAAATAGAGAGTAAAAGAGCACATCAACATTTGCTGTTTTTACATGTTTTTGTATGTTTTTAAGGGCTTATGTGGCTCATGCTGGGCTTTCAGCTCGTTGGGAGCACTTGAGGGTCAAATGAAGAAGCGCACAGGTGTCCTTGTTTCGTTGAGTTCACAGAACCTGGTGGACTGCAGCACCACTGATGGAAACCTTGGCTGCAGAGGAGGTTATATCACTAAGTCTTACAACTACATCATCCGCAACAGAGGCGTTGACTCCGAGACCTTTTACCCCTATGAACACCAGGTGATCCTTACGATGCACGAGGGAATGTTACCTCAAATGACACAAACACGCCACTTAATTTAACCTTGTCTTTTTTGACTTTCTACTTCATTCTTTGCTAATTTCCTCATTTAAATACACAGCATTAACTTTTCATCGCATAATAATTACATACGCTGTAAGATTAAATCATTAGTTATGTAAACATTTTCAGCTGAATTTTTTGTTTGGACTAATTATTTAAAAGCAAAATAAAACTAATGCAACAGATTCTCTTTTTGCATCCATGTATGTCACACATGTATGTAATGTTTAATGCACCAGTCCCACACCAGCATGTTAAACAGCTGCATTGATCCTCCGTGTGAATCATAGATTTCAGGGTTATTGTTTTTTATCTATTATAATCTAACTAAATAGATGTTAAGTACACCCCTTAAGCATGAATTCTATTCACAGAACGGGAAATGCCGCTATTCTGAGAAAGGAAAGGCAGCTTATTGCTCTAGCTTCCACATCCTTCCACGTGGAGATGAGAGGGCTCTGCAGGCAGCAGTGGCTTCACTTGGACCAATCGCTGTAGCTGTGAATGCAATGCTGCCATCCTTCCATAAGTACAGAGGAGGTGAGGCTGCTGACACCCTCATTATGTTGGATGCTGTTGCACATTTAAATGGCACCAAAAAACAGTTGGTTGTTTGATTATGAGTGCTATACGGTACAATTCCAACAAATACCATTACATGAATCTCATATGTCCAAGGAAACATGAATGCAACATGTAATAGATAGATAGATAGACAGATAGATAAATAGATAGACAGACAGACAGACAGACAGACAGACAGACAGATAGACAGATAGATAAATAGATAGACAGACAGACAGACAGACAGACAGACAGACAGACAGACAGACAGACAGACAGATAGATAGATAGATAGATAGATA
>JBAMIG010000018.1:12704531-12715180 GCA_037177335.1 Kiunga ballochi | reverse complement strand
ATATACACACACATACATGTACTATATAGACTGTATTCAGTTTTAAGATACAACACATGGATTAAAAGGACTTTTTGTTTTGTTTAAATAGAAAACCGGAACAATGTGTACTCATTCAAAAATTTTATTCAAACATTGTCCCACTTTACTTCCTACTGCTATGAAGGTTTTACTGTGAGACCAACTAGTTAAACTAAAATAACTACGGAAATGTTTCCAATAAATTAGTTGAAACTATGTCCTAAAAGTTATTAACCTTAAAATGAGATATGAAAGTAGAAAAGCACCACAGCACAGACGTCCTAAAACCGCTCACTTCCAACCACATTGTTTTAAAGATTCCTGTGTCCACAATTTCTTCAAGAACAATCCTAAAATTTTATGGAATTTAAATTAAACCAAAACCCCAAAATAATTTTTTTTTTACAAAAACAACTTCCTGGGGGAGAATATTACATTTTTAAATATTTACAGAGAGCAGTATATCTCCATGTGATAAATATAGACCGTCCTGTGAGGAGTTAGCATGTTCTCCCCATGTATGTGTGGGTTCTGGCTTCTTCACACCCACAACACATGCATATTAATATATGATTAATTCATCACGTATCACATGTAAGTGGACAAAAAGCATCTGACAATGCATATGAAAAGAATTTAACATATTGCCTTACAATTAATGAGACAAGTCTTCCATATTAACATCCATTGCATTGGAAACAGTTGTGCAATATATCATAAAAAAAGATTATAAAGAATAGATTTTTGCTGTATTTTCATATAAAAAGTACTTACCAGCCATTCCTGGAATGCCAATTCCTGCTCCTAATGTGGTGAGAACCGGTGTTGGAACAGAGGGTGGCGGTGGGGCATCTGCAAACAGCTGGTGAGGCCTGTCTGCCTGGGACAGAGGGTTCTGCGCAGCCAGGAGCCGCTCTGCAGCCGAGCCGTGACGCTCTCCTTTAGAATCTTTTTTAAAGGCGTACGACACCGTGATGGGTCTGTTGCAAAGGTACTGGCCGTTCATGGCCTCAATGGCTGCATCAGACGCATCAAAACTAGCAAAATTGATGAATGCATAACCCTTGGAGTTGCCAGTGTCTGGATCTCGCATGATCTTTGGTGTTTGCAGAATCACACCAAAGGCGCTAAATGTGTCATAAAGCAGTTTCTCATCAATCTCTGGGTCCAAGTTACCAATGAAGATGTTAGCACCAACATCCAGGTTTTTGTTGTGTGCTGAAGCTTTATTGACCCTGATTGGCTTGCCATAGAGCTTAATCATATTCATGATTTTAATGGCATAGTCAGCATCCTCTTCACTGAGGAACTCCACAAAACCGTAACCTATAAAGAGTAAAAGCAAGTTTTGTTTGTTATTTAAATTACTATCATAACCCCAAAAGGATTTCAGGTTTTATTTTGTCCTGTATGGCAAAGGGTTAGTTAATGATCACCTTGATGTTGGCCCGTAACCCGATCTTTGGGCATGTGTGTGTTGACTACAGGACCAGCCTGCAGGAAAAGCTCCCATAGTAAGGGCTCTGACACTTTCTCATCCAAGCCACCAACATAAACAGTGGCATCTAAAAATGTAAGAACAAACATCATGAGGAAACGTATGCAGGAATTACCACAAGCATGCATAGGTCATTTTTAATGACACTTTTTAATGCTTTGGACTAGCTGATGAATGAAAACCTGTAGCATTGTCGTGGTGTAAACAAGTACCTGTAATAATATAGAAAATACCTTAACGTTTTTCTAAATTGTGGAGATATTGGAAAACATTCATACTACAACCTTAAAATAAGTCTAACTTAAATAACATTCTATAAAGGCTTTGTAACTCTTATTGGGAGCTCCTCCTGTGCTATGCTTCATGCTATGCCTTCGATTTATCAGGCTAACTTTAGCTGCTAACTGACTGAACATAGCTTTGCTTTGGATTTACAAACAAATCTGTGATTGTTTATACGATTAAGAAACAAACGTCCTTCTGATTAAATCGGTTGGAAGCTGTAAATTGGCCGATTTAATTAAAAAAAATTAAGTTAATAGCTTAGGTAGCAAAAAGCTAAGCTAACATCTCCATGTGTTCGACCTATTGTTTCTCGTAAACTAAATGCTAAGTATCTCTCCAACCTTGTTCAGAAAAAAAAACAAAATGGCAGATTAAATTGCAAAACAAATATTTGCGTCTAAATCGTGTCTGAAAGAATGGGGAAAGACATGAAGGATGACGTTACCTTGGTTTCTCTCGGAAATTGGTCCCGCTGCCATGTTGAATGAGCAACGCAGGGGGAGTGGAGTAACAGGAAGTCCAGCCTCTTCCGGCGCTTCGTTCAGACGTCACTTCTCATTCAAAGGCTCGATCTGTGAAATTTATAAGCAGTAAAGACATTTTTAGTCAAAGGCATGTATTCATCCTATTGCTTTTTAATGATGCCTATTATATATACAGTAAGAGAAAGGAAATCACTGGTTTTTGTACTACTTGACCAGTGACTTTCTTTATTTCAGGTTCCTGAGTCACTGTTTATTTGCTTTTAGTTGTGGCTAAGAGCAAATGTCTCCTTTTCTAAAATTAATGATAAAGGTTATTGTTCTAGTAAATAATTATACATTTATCAGTATTTCTATTGTATAAGAAGCCCATGCTTTAGGCCATAAATGATAAACATGCCATCACTATTTTCATAGAACGTGTTGCTTTAAGTTACAGGGCGATGCCAAACAGGCTGCATAGACTGCAATTTTTTATTCTAAAATAATTTAATATGCAATGAATGTCCACTTTATTTAATACATCTTGTCAGTACCAGTACATGTTGACATCACGCTGTTATTGTAGATTTGTCTGTGGAGGTCTTTGGATACAGTCATGTGCAAAAAAACAGTTGGGAGATGATATGAAATCTGTGACACGGTGCACTACCCTGGTGGAAGGAACGATGAGAAGATGGGTTGTGTTCATGAAGGCACAAACACGGTCAGGTACGCTGTGGTGTTAGAATCATACTCAACTGGTACTGAGGGCCCAAAGTGGGTAAAAAAAATAGCCTCTGACATCAATATGGCATTTTCCTCCCGGTAACTGTTCCTCACTGGATAATTTATCTTATTCTGGCCATTCTCTCCAAACACATGGTTATGTGGAGAAAATCTCAGTGGATCGGCACAAAAAAACTACCGGTATGTTACATTCCCTGTTAAAATATTTCTGTCAGATATGGTTGTTTTTTTTCTTTGCATTTCTCTACATTTTCTGGGATAAAAGTTCCAGTCAAACAAACTCACTGCTCTCAAAAACTCCATTAAAAGTTGCACTAAAGTAGGGAAATGAGAGATCTGACTCCAGCATTTGTATCAACTGATTTATTACATTTGCATGTAAATCTACCAAAAGTATAAACATTGAGTACAAAATGTTCATAGAAAATACACATTCAGGGCTTTGAGAGAGACTAAATAAACAATACTGTATTGAATATGACACATACAAAATAAAAATAAAAAACTTTATGCATGAAAAGCAAAAAATAAAAAGCCAAAGATGTTTTTTTTATGGATAGATAGTAAAAAAAATACTGGTTAAAAAAAGCCTTAACTGATAACAAACAAAAGAAACTCAAAGCCATTTGCATGAAGAAAATTCAGATTAAGAGCTTTTATATTATTTAAAAAAAAACTATTGATTATCTTGATTGAAATATCAGAAACATTTTTTTCAGAAACACAGAGTTTTTACTCATTAATCACGTTTCAGCTTCTGGTGAAAAGCTCACGAGACCAAAGAAGCTTCTGGGTAAATATGTTTGACTGAATGTTTAAAAACTAAAATAACAACATTAAGATGGATAAAAGGTGCAGATATATGAGGTAAAAGTGTTCATTGGATTTTCACCTTTTACTGAAGATAGCTGCAAAATCCTCAAAAATACGATTGCAAACGCTGAATTATACATGAATAATACATGTATATAAAGTTACACAAGTTAGCTTTTTCAAATAAATCCTTCAATATTAAAGGTCAAAGTGTGAAATTGTTGCATGACTGAATTTAAAAACACACTCAATGTGCTTCTGCATATCTAGTTTAATTTATCTTGGTGACGGCTCTACTGGGCAACCGTCAAGGTCTCCACAAAGCGTACAAAAGCTCCTATGAAGTGATCCATCAGGATTTATTCTGTTCTGAGTTTTTATCCATTTAAACTCATAAAAATAACAAGGAAACAGACTTAGCCAAGCTAACTGTTGCTATGCTAAGATAACATGATGTTAACTTTATCATCGACTTCTTTGTGTAAATTTTCCCAAATGATTTTGTGTACATACTGTAACATTACTTTAAAAATGCAAACTTAACATGCAAAGGGGACAAATCCCTTTAAAGACCCTGTTAAAGAAGATTACACTTTCTTTTGTTTGTTTTTTGAAGATCTAAACGTTGGATGTAGCAGATCTCAGGGGCATAATGTCCCAGAGAGGAGAAATAAAAACAGATCTGATTTAATCATAATCAGACCTTTCTTACTGTTTTTTTTATTTTTATTTGCCTTCACCTCAGCAAAAATGAGCCTCCCTGCAGTTTTAACCGGCGCTAATTTCAGCCCACATTTCCCTCAAACTAGAGCCGCTCTTCAGTTATATTCTCGCCTCATTTATTGAGCGTCTTTAAAACGCTTCACGTTCAAACGCCTTCATCCTTCCAATGTTGTAAATATACTTCAGATACATTTATATAAAGATTTTAGCACATAACAGTATCAAATCAAATATGTAACAAGTGCTGGATATAACGTTTTTTATCTGTAAATATGCAAGCACTGCCAAAACAAAGGCATCATAGAAAGCTCAAGAAACTTTTAACTCATTTTCTGGTCATAATTTTCCTTCAAACACATCCTTATCCTGATAAACGCCAACTTGTTTACAAAAAAAGTCTTCACTAAAACACTCCATAGTCTGTATCATATGAGCAGATCCTATATTGTAACAGGGTTTCTTTGTAGGTCCTTCAGGTGACGCTAAAAATGTACATTCGACTAGTGTCATGGTCAACAAGCACACAGCAACTTCTAACAAAGCCAACTGCCTTCACAAACAATAATAAACAACACAACATAGTGACGGTCCACAATCGGATTTTTGTAAAAACCTGAGCTGCTGTCAGAGCAGTCATCTCCTGACATATTCTACAAAGTACCAACAAGTTATTCAGTATGTTTCAAAGCTTCAGCATGTTGACAGTCAAACTGAATTAAGTTGAGCAGCCTGTCATTTTTTTCCTCATTTATATGGTCAGACTGATTTTTGTATTGTATTTTATAAATGTTTTGTGTATGTTTTTACACAGCTATAAATTTTTAGCATCCTAATATGAAAGCAAAGACACCCAGAACCTTTAGGAAACGCACGAGTCTGACATGATCTAAACTCATAGTGTGTTTAGTACATTCACTGATCGTCAGAAGACTGTTTCTGTAGGTCGGCTGTAAGTAAACGCAGTGAAATAGTGAAGATCTATGGACACCAGGTGGTATGGCAAGCACTTTTTTTCTTTTTTTACAGGAAGTGACAAAAGTATCCTGTAATTTGTAGGCACAAAGAGGTAATAGCTACAGCGAGGAGTTTTGTTATATAAAAAGCTGAACCATACTGCAGGTCGAGCCTGATTACCTTGTTTTAGAAGTCAAACCAAACCTTAAATGTTCAGAAAGGCAATCAACACTGTAACCAGGATCCTACAACAATGTGAACAGAGCGTTTCCTAACAAGCTTTAGTGTGAGGGCAGAGTGGCGGCGTTGGCCGCGCTGAGCTGACCAACGGCTAACATCATGATGTCTTTTTTCTCTTTGTAAAAGCGAAGTTCTCTGCCTGCCAGTCGGGCGTCTTCCAGTTCTCGCTCTGTCGATGCCAGCTCCTGCACGATGGTCCCCGCCACGCTCTGCTCTCGGTTCACCCAGTCAGCTGCCATCTGAGTGCGCATGTCATCGTCAAGGGCCCGGTGGGAGTAATGAGCCAGCACCTCCTGAAAGTCCAACCACATCCCACAGTCACGGCTAAGTCATTGTAAGGGGTATCGACCCTTTAAATGTGCCTCTAAATAAATCTATGGATGAAATGAATCATTTTTTGACTCATTAAATTATTTAATGCCAACCCGGCTCAGAACAAAGATCTCCTTAGAGCGGCATTAATGATATCAAGTGAGTGTTGTGTTTAATGTCTCATAATACCTGTCGGGAACATTGTCGCTCTCTCATAGCTTTGAGGCTTCCGTTCCAGTGCAGCAGCTGGAACACAGTCATCAGCTCCTAAAGCACAGGGAAAAACACCCCAATCAGCAAGAATGAGAGCCTTCTCACTTCAAAAAGTTCAAACCTTTAGTCGCTTAACATCGTGAGCCATCATGCTGCCTGCAGACTTGCTGTTTCCAATTAAAAACAGAGTTAAGATGTTCCAGCTTAAAGCAGTCTGCTCTTAATAAACCATAAAACAGGTCACATGTGCTTCCAAAACTGCAGCGAGTAACGTCAGGGGTCGGTACTCTGCAAGCCATTCAAGATACAAATCACTATCTAATAACCTTTAATTCTTATGTTATTCTGAATACACACACACACACACCAGACTTTTAAGCAAAATGTGGTCTCTGACATTTCCATGTAAAGAGGTTTATGTACCTGAAACTCCAGCATGGACTTTCCTTTGTTGGACTCCAGCATGAAGCGAAATGCCCCGATTCCTGTGTTGGGATTATCAGCCTCCTCCCGGTTTCCCTGTGAGAAAGGAATAACAGCTGGTTAAACTGTGTAAATTATATATATATATATATATATGTGTGTGTGTGTGAACATATATATGAACATTTCACTAAGCTATATCTGTCTGACTTACATTGAAGGAGGCCAGAGCCTCGTTCACACTCTTCTCAATGAATTCGTCTGTAATTCGACGAGAAGGATGTTCATTAAAAACTGAATTCATCAGAGCAATCTTGGCGGCGCTACGTCTCGCCTCCGCCTTTGTTGGACAAAACTGTCAAAAAGAAGAACACACAAACAGTCAGATACATAAATATACAAACAAAAGACGGATGATGGTAAAAGTTTGGCTCCAATGGGAGGCAAAGTCGCCAAGACTAATTCTATTTACTGACATCAAAGGCATCAGCATCCTTTTTTAAATCTCATAACAGTCATGCGGACTAAACGAAGATCGAGTACCTGGAAACTACCAAAGCAGCTGCCGCCTGGAAGGCTAACAAAGCAAACATATGGAGGGCTGTTGGATGGGACCATTTCGTAAACAACCAGAGCTCCATTTCGCAGGTCGGCACCTCTGGTCTGCTTCATCTGCCAGAATTCCTGCAACGCTTCCACCACGTTTACTGCAGGGATCAGACAACAACGAGGACTCATCACACTGTGCTACCAACACATATATGTTTCATATTTCATGGTTTCAATAGGAAACAAAAGCAAAGCAGAGAAGTAGCATCTGGAAATGAGTCAGAATAGTTGTTATGGTTTGAGTCTGCAAAGAGATGGAGGAGATAGTCTATTAGTTTCACACTCAGTATTTAGGTCCACTAACATACAACTTAACCTTTTTCAACCAAGTAAAAGCCTGTTGTATATCTCTTTTCTCCCATTACAAGGAAACAGCCAGCATATGCTGTTATCTTGTTGTTAGTAAAGTCATAAATAAGGTTTATGTGCTTTTCAGATGTTTATTTATGCTGATCCATCCCACACTGCCGTCAGGGAGGCGCCTAGTCCCAAAGTAGTTCTGCAGCCTGACAGTGTGTCCAAACACACTGCCAGATTTTTAAAAAGGGGCTTTTCCAACAAGAGGAATCCTGCAACAGATGGTCGACCTCAAATCAATCTGGGATTACATGAAGCCGCTGAACACACCAAGACATCTTCTAAATCAACACCTTTTAGATGAGTTTTACACTGAAATGATATTAGATGTTTTATTAGGCGTAACTGATAAAACAATACGAGCTCACAGGGGTATGACACCTTTTACTACCAGTTTCTTGCCATTTCCTTTATGATAAAGCGTGAGGAAGCAGGAAACACTGCGAGAGGAGATGGCACAAAAAAAGGTCACACAGAGCGACGTTTGAACTATCTGTGATTTAAACTGTCTGCACGGGAATGTGTTTTGTTTCTGAGCTTTTCCCTTTTCACTGGTACTGCTTTAGTTACTGACAGTAAAAACACCTCTGGAAGTATTGTCAGTCCGGTTACAGCCGTCATCTGCTAATGTTGAAGGCATTAAGCTGCCTGAATGGGATGAAAGAGGGACAAAGCTGTTAGTCGGTGCACCCAGGGACAGTCTTTTGTAAATAAATCCTATTAAGATGGGGTAGGAACACCTCTTTTATATCCAAATACCAACACTGCTTCCGTTTTTGGTCTAATATTAGAACAAGATATGCTTCTTTCTCCTTTACACTACAGCAGAGAGGGAACGCTATTAAACTATTCAACTCTAAGTCCCTAAACAAATATATTATAAAATAAACTTTATAATTCCAGTAAGACTTGGTACATTAACATATAGTTTAGATTAGATGACTCAGTTGTTTGGCTGCTACTCTGAACCACAAACTATCTATAATTGCAGAGATATGGCTTAATTCTCAAAATCTCCACCCAGTCTGGCCCAAATCCACACAACCAAATCCCCACCATACCACTGAAACCGC
Organism: Kiunga ballochi; assembly: GCA_037177335.1. Lineage (NCBI taxonomy): Eukaryota > Metazoa > Chordata > Actinopteri > Atheriniformes > Pseudomugilidae > Kiunga > Kiunga ballochi. The sequence goes on along the minus strand of JBAMIG010000018.1, from coordinate 12,706,448 downwards.
TACTGGGTCACAACTGTGGATGAGTTGCTGTCAGGAGTTTCTGCCATGAATGATTGAGTAAAGCAAAGCTCAGGGTTTGTGATCCATATGATGAAGTCACAATAAAAGTAAAACCTACAGCTGATGAGGTTAAAAAAAAAGTCACCAGAGAACATGATACATTAAAGTGCAGCCATGAGCATTACAGGAATGTGTTTGTCCGCTGTTCCAAACAAATGGCGCAACTGTAAGCGGCTCTCCAAACTCCTATCTGCGTGACACAAATGACCCCCTTCACCTCCACAATGTCCACGTCTGCAGAGGACATTACCTCTGCCGTAGCCTTGAGTGTGTTTAGCGAAGCTGCGGACCACAGCCTCCACAGCCTCCTTCAGCACCGCCGGGTTCCCGGGGTTACAGTGTCCGCCAGCCCCCGGCCCCAACACGGGTCCCATACTGCCGTACAGGCTGTGAAGCTGCAACGGCGGTGGCGGTGGAGGAGGCCCCGTGGAAGCGGACAGCGAGGCCGAGGGGGGCAGCAGCGGCGCGATGGGGACCGTAACCCCGGGCCGGAGAGAGGAGCGGAGCGTCCCGGTTGGTGCCGAGCCGAATCCAATCCCCGGCTGCAGCCTCTGGGGGCGGATACTGTCCGGGATAACGTTAGATTCCATTGTCCCCACGTAACGTCTGCAAGTCCGGGTCAGGAGGGAAACTGTACCGATGAAGGAAACTGCTGCCTGCCGGGAAAGTCCGCGTAAAGGTGCAAGAAGCAGAGCGTTTGCGGAGTTTGTTCGGTCACCGCGGAAATAAGCGCATAACGGAGGCAGAAAGGCTGCCGATGCGGCTCTTCATCCTCACTCTCTGGATTAGGTTGGTGGGATTTGCCCGTCAACTGATGCCTTCAAAGACCCCTCGGATGTTTTGGCTTTTCATTTAGCGTCCACGTTTCCTCAATGATCACTGATTTTTTTGTTTGTTTTGATTCATTTACTTTGGTTTATTTAGTCTGCTGGGTATATATTCGTCTGCTGGTGGTTTATTTTAACATTCACGCAGGTTTTAATGTGATATTTGTTGTTTTTTCTCTATTGACATTAGACAACATGTTGGTTTCTTTTTATCACCATGGTTTTGACTCATATCCACTCTGGTGGACTGACTTTTTGGAGTTTTCTCTTTTACTCTCCTTGTGACTAAAATAAAGGAAATAAAAATACAAGATATATATAAATATTTTTTTTTAGAATATTTTAATTTTATGGAGAAAATCAGTGTTACTGTGTGACTTATTAAGTCCTGTAATTTTTTACATAATCCTGAGAAGAGAAAAGATGGAGGTATACAGAATGACAAGAGAGCTGGACAAAAAATGGTCTCAGCCTCACAAATCCTTATGTGAACCTGGAGCCTTTTTAAAGCAGTGTGGAACCACATTAAGAGAAAACAAAATAAAGGGCAAAAGGTCCAGGAAAACTTTACTTCATACTAGAGATGACATAAAGCTTGAATTAAATGGTGTTGAAGAATAAAGAGGCTCATATGTCACATTATAATTTGTCGAGCTAGAACTGTACAAACTCTCAAGAATAACCCTATAAACATTTTATTATGTTTGTATGTTTCATTAAACCATTTCATGTAGTTTCTGTTTGCTGGAAATATGTAAAAACACAAGATGTAGCTCAAGATTTTTGTGCAATGTTATACATGATTAATGTATTTACTGCTAATGATGAAAGATGTAAAATAAAACACAATAAACTAATAAAACCACTTAACATCAGAGATTAGCTACAAACAACCCTCAACCAATTTATGCAAAAAAAAGAACTTGGATAGATAGATAGATAGATAGATAGATTAGATAGATAGATAGATAGATAGATAGATAGATAGATAGAAAGAAAGGAAAGACTTAATAGAAGTTAACTTGCAAGC
>JBAMIG010000018.1:12692254-12703606 GCA_037177335.1 Kiunga ballochi | reverse complement strand
AGATAGATAGATAGATAGATAGATAGATAGATAGATAGATAGATAGATAGATAGATAGATAGATAGATAGATTCACATGCTGCTTTCATATGTCCAACACTTTTTGCAGAACATGAAAGCAGCATTTCTAAAGTCAGTAATATCAAGCCAAGAAATCTGATCCTCCTCTGTTCTACGATTGCAACAGAGAACAACTACAGTGTGGTTTTGCAGCTCCAGCTCTGTTGCCTGAAGCATGTGATTATACTCTGAAGCGGAGAAACACTTTGATAAGAGGGAAACATGAAGTCATGCTTATTTGTTTGAAATATTGTGCATATTTGAAGTACATGGGTGTTAGTCAGAATTGATGGACCACCTACTTTGTGCAGAACAAAGACTTGGAAAAGGAAATGAGACCTCCTCCTGTGCTTCCTTTAAAAAAAAAAAAAACAAGATGACTTTCTGGGTCTTTGGGAATATTTCATTCAGTCTGTGGTCTGTGGGAAGAGGCCTGGATAAATCTAGAGGAAGAGCATTTGAATACATCTTTTTTGTGCTGAATTTGCTTTAAATAAAGATTATAAGCCATTTGTTCCACAACACATCTTCTAAAACACACAAAACCATGTGTGAAACTAGGAAAATCTAAAAACGCCACGAAATAGTGTGTAAAACTCCAAGTCATGAAAGGAGAAAATCCTTTATCAATACTGGAATGAGTCTCGCTTGAGGGCATGTTCTCATTTCAGCACATCAGCAATAACCTCAACTATGTCGCTGACTAGCTTATCTCTGTTTCCTCTGATATTTGGAAACTGACATTATTCTCCAACTTTGTAATGTTAAGTTTGTTAAAGTGTGTGTTGTGTCAGCAATATTTCTGTCATAGCAACCGACCAGAGGGGACCATGATGGATGTATCTTTAAAGCCAGAGGCTTCCATATGTTCCATATGTATACATTTCCTCAGGCCTAAAAACAAACTGCTGAATTATTATTATTACCAACATACAACATAATCAGGACCATCATCTCTGCAAGCTGACTGAACAAACATTTCTCTGACTGCAGAACAGTTGGCAGGTCATTGACTTGAACATCATTTTATAGAAAACTAAACCATCTTACATGTGTCTGACAGTTTCTCCTCAACCAAAAGCCAAATCCATAGAGTATTGTTTACATATAATATGTCAAATATTCATGAGCGTTTATACACAAGCCATCCCTTATTTCCTTATATTTTTCTTGCAATGATCAAAACTTTATTGTCTTTTAAAGTAATCTTGAATAATAGTTATCCAGGATTGCACAGGGTGCTTTTCCTCTCACTTTCAGCTCAGCCTTTGAAGCAGCTCTTTTACGAGGAGCATGTTTCTACATTTGTTGTCTGTTAAGCTGCTTAGCGTTGACCTATAAATCATTCAGAAAGTGGCACCAAATAGCACCAATAGTACCTTCAGGGGCTTTTTTACTTTACCTGTTATAAAGACAAATAAACAACTAATTTGATTATTATACATTTGTTTACTGTCTCAAACTATTTACAGTTATTGCCCTTTTATTTTGCGGCATTACATTTGATGTCATGTGTTTCCTTTTATGGGATGCATTTTTATAATCGTATTGCACGTTTATTAGTGTCCTGTACACATAAAAACTTTATTTATACTAGCACATTGTGACATCAACGACAAAAAAGTGCAAAATAAGACATAACAATTAAATAATAAAAATAAAACACTGAAAACAATACAAAAAGAACAATGCAAGCAGTAAAAACAAACTCACTCTGTGTGAAATGGTCACAGACCGGAGAGATATTATAGGACTTAAATAAAAGCTGTTTAAAATTAACTTTATAATGAATAAATAAACCTTGCAGTGTGGCAAAAACAGAATAATCCTCTCTGTTGTGTCATTCACTCATATTTACAGAACACTTTAAGGATAATACATCGTTACTGATACAACCGTTTTTGTTTGAAAAAACAAAATAGGTCTCCAAGAGACAGTTATCACAAACATATCTTGTCACGGTGCACTGTGTCCTTCACAATGTAGATAAATGGACAAGTCGAGGACAAAAGAAGAGACAGACCTAAAAGATTATCTACACAGCAGATGAGCAACATCAGAATATTAAGCAATACAAGAAAAGCAAAGACCTGACAAAAGACCTGAGGCATCTGGTCCTTCAATTGATTCATTTCCCAAACGTCTCATCAGAAACGGTCTCAATGGAAGGACGCCGTCACGAAGCTCTTTAAAGGAGGAAAACCTGAAGACGGAGGAATGATAGATGACACAAGAACTAAAGTGAACATCGGTGATAACACTGGGAGGATGAATCCTCCAGACTGCAACTTCTGTTTTTAATGGGTTGTTTCATCATTTGACAGAAACATAAATAAATAAAATAAAAATACAACAACCAAAGGGAAACATAGACACATTGTGTCCACTGCAATGGACACTTATTCAAAAGCTCTTTTCTGGTACGCATCAGTAAGAATAATTACTTATAGTTGCCACTTATAATAATTCATTTTAGACACAGGCCATTACTAACTAGGAAATATAGAAATCATATTTATTACTATTATCCTCATCATTAGCTGGAGTGGTAGTATTAATAGAAATAATTGCAGTAGTCATGTAATATAGTATTCAGAATATAATTTATACATATTTTAATTGTAATGAATACATTAAATATAAATTATTATTAAAATGTACATTTACATTTCTCAGAAATCAATGTCCCTCCCAGAGCGCCACCTTATCGTGATGGAGGGCTTTACGTGTTCTGAGGATCCGAAGAGCTGTGTTGCTGTGTTGTTGTGGGCTTAATGTTCTTGGGTCACCCATGACCATTTAACACGTCTATTGGTGAGGGATGAGACCAAAGGCAGCTCAAAGCTCCCTGTGAGGGATGAAAATACTGTAAAAAGGTTTCCTTTTGGGGCCCGGTCCAATGATCCACTTATCATTACCTGGTGGTGGATTGGCTCAGGTCGGACCCGGCAGACCCAAACGTGATGTGAGAGTCTCCTATAGGAACATCCCAGCCAGAGATGAACTCCCATATTGTTTCCAGTGAGGATTGGATTTTACTTTATCACCAATTCTATTCAAAATGTTTATGAACAGAATTTCTGGGCACAGGTGCTGAAGGTACCAGGTTTGGGTAAAGCATGATTGGTTTCTCTGCTTTTTGCAGATGATGCGTTGGCTTCATCGGGTTGGGATCTCCAGCTTTCATTGGAGTGACTGGTGGCAGTGTGAATCGTCTGGAATCAGACCTTTCTCTCCAGGTTTGGAAGGAAGTTCTGCACCAAGCGGAGGAGTTCTGGTATCTGTGTCTTGTTTACTCTTAATTTACCAGTCAAGCTATGTTCCCACCCTCACCTATGTATGGTCACAAGCTGTGGGAAAGGAGTTTCCTGCACAGGATGGTCAGGCTCTCCTTAAAAAATCGAGTGAGAAACTCAGAGTGAAGAGGTTGTTTCCCTGGAGCAACAGGAGCCAGTCTGGATATAAGGCCTCCCTGGTGAGGTATTCTGGATATATTCCAACAGGAGGAGACCCTGAACACACTGGAGGGATTATATCTCTCAGTTTGTATGGAAATCTCAGTAAAATGAGGCTGTGGAGAGGCTTTCCCAGCTTAAGCAGATGTCCCTACGACCTGAGCCTGGATGGGCAGAAGAAATGGATGGAAATAACTTTGCATCTATTACCATTTTCATGACGGTGAATGAGGCATGACAGACATGATGTGTTTAAAATAAATGATAGAGTGAATATTCTGAGCTTTTTTTTTAATTATCACACACATTTATACCCCAGAAGACACATCAGAAGACAACTTGGGCAGTTTTGCAGTCACCAACTTTACAGTTAAAAGACTGCTTTTCTTTCCGAGTTCCCGTCTCTTTTTAGCATATCTTTCCACCAAAGATGCCCAGGTTGGTGGGAGAACAGCCTGTAGTTAATCCATGGTCTGGATTTGAGTAAACCTGAAATAAAGACTTTTCCTGCACATAAAAAGAGACTCAAACAGGTTTCTTCAACAGTTTGTGTTGCTTTCTCTCACTTCATACACATTTCCATCAAAACACTTTGAATTACCCGTCACTTAATAAATTATTTTACTGCAACCATAAAGATAATCTACTGGATATAAACCAAAGGTAGAGGGTTTACATCCACATGAGTGAGGGCCATATGTTATGCTGTAAAAGACATAAAGTACATTACATTTCTGGAGTTTTGTTTTATCCAAACATAATTTTCAACCTTTTTTACATAATTAGACCTGTTGAATTAGGCTAAAAAAGTCATTATTCAGCCTTAAAAACCCAGTGTCATACATTTTGTAATTATGAAAGGGCAATTAATGAAACAAAGATCAATTAAAGTTATGTAAGGAGTCCATAAATACAAAACTTATAATATTATTCCTAAATTTGGGCTCAATAATTCCACTTTTTCTGTAAAACAGAGCGATGGATCTTTTCATATGAATTCAAGGAACAGAATTTAAAATATTGATTTAAAAAGTCTTTAATAAGAGTAGACTCAATATAGCAAGTCACCAAAACTGATGATAAATTTCCATCTTTGTCAGCAGCACAAGGGAACTAAAAGCAAAACAAGATATTCTGCCTGCAATCAAACATTCCTGTAAACATGGCGTCAATGCTGTGATGATGATGATGCTTCTGCTGATGATGAAGTCCTTTATTTAATCTATATGATAAGATGCACCCTCAGGATGGCTGCAGGACTTTGGTTCAGTTTGCTCAGGTGGCACACATCAGCAGGAGTCAGAACAGTCAGCATCCAGCCAGGAAAAAAATGTTCAGTGGTTTTATCTCATCCAATCAGATCTGCTTTACGACCGAGCTGCATCATCACACCGGACTATAAGAGGAGCGAGAGTCCTGGACCAAAGCACCACCTGGTCCGGATTCTCCCACAGAAACAGGTAAGACCTAAGTGCAAAACTTTATTTTATTTCATATTTATACAACAAATATATATACTTTTATTCAAATAAAAGCATTTTTAAAAGCATTTGCTTTACCTGGAGCTGAGGCTGCATTGTGTCATCTCTGAAATGTTAGCATTGTATGGGTTTGTCAGATGTTCATGTGCTGAGTGTAACACAAGAGGAGGAAATTTACTTTACATGGCAAGTATTTAAGAAAAGCATATTTATAGGAAAAAGGGAACTCTATATGCAAACTCTATATGGTTGATTTTACCAATCAATAAAGATTCATCTTGAATCTTTTCTAGGTCTCATCTAGTCAGCAGTCATGAAATTCTTCCTGATCGCAGCTGTGGTGCTACTTGCTCTGGCACAGGGTACGACCTAAATAAGAAATTTTTCGTATTTATTTGCAGAAAACCTTCATTAAACACTTTTTTTTTTTACATTTCTCCTTTTGACCAAAAGAAAGCTTTGCAGAAGATGTAGCCTTTGATGGATTCTCTCAATTCTTGGAGCAGATAAAGAACAAACTGAACAACCAAGATATGGAAAAGTATCAGTGAGTAACAACCAAGCACACACGCCTCACTTTGACACAATGCACATTCATCCAGATACATGACTGATATCAATAAGCTGCATCATCACATCTCCTCTTCCTCAGGGCTGCCATGGAGGAAAACAAAGAAAAGCTGGAGCCCCTGACAGAGGCGATGAAGAATGCTGCAAACAACCTGAATGAACAAATGGGACCACAATTGCAGCAGTTTCAGCAGACCTTTGAGATGCAGTTCAAGAGCATCTTAGAAAAGATGAAAGAAACGACCAAAACCAGCCATAAGTAAGGCGCCAGCACTCCTCAGAGATGCCATGACCACATGCATTTACTGCTGTTCCTCAGTGGAGAGGTAGAGAAGTTCATGTAGTACAATTAAAACTATGAAAAACACTCAGACTTATATTTGCTTTGATCACTTCTCTCTGTGGTAATATTCATTTTTATTTTAAATACTTGCACATCAAAGCCATTTAAAAAAGGTTTTATGATCAATGTGGAGGCAGAAAAACAGACTCATCGGGAGAATTTCAGAACTTTTATTCAAGCAAGCGAAGGTCATGAGAAATGTCCCAAAACAGGTTTTCAAGGTTCAAACATTTAAAAAGGGATAAAATGACAAATATAGGCTTTTAATTATATGTTGGCACTGAATACTCCTCTAAAACCCCAGGAGGTTATCATTTTTTTCCATTTGGATTTCTTTTCCTCTTTTTTTTGTAATATTTTCTTAACTCAGCAAACCAGACTTATATTTCTTGGTCCTTTTAGGTCTGGCTGAAAACTTATTACTATTTTTATGTATCATTTTACTTTTTTTTTTTTTTACTTTTTCAAAACTTTCTTCATCGGTGAAGCTCGTCTCAAGGTTTCCCACTCCTGTGAAGAAGTACATTTTTTTTTAATATACATTTTGCGAGTCAAAGAAACGTGCATCCCACTTATTTCGCATTCAATCAAAACTTTAATCAGTAATACTCATGCCTTGGGCTCAGACGCTTGGGACTCCAGCTGAATTAGTCACAGTTTTCTGAGCAGCCTCCTTGGTCTGGTGGGCTTGGAGCACAGCGACTGCCTCATCCACCTAATAAATAAAGTTGAACATTAGCATCGCAACAACATTAAAATAAGACGTCATTATCAGTTTTCAAACATGTTAACGGGTATCTGGTTTGGATTTTCTCTGCATACGTTGCACTGGACTGGAAAAGTCACAGCTACAAATAAGACAGAGGGTGCAGACTGCACAGGGTCTGCTTTAGTCACCTATAAGGCAGGAAGTGATGATTACATGTTGGGAATGGTGCATTAGGCTCTTCTGTTCTGGACAATGCCACATTTATTTGAATGTGTCTGCATTAATGATGAACAACGTTCAGGTCAGCAGAAATCCATATCATGACACGCCTCTACAACACTAAGCAGTTGACGTGCTGCACATTTTGCCTTTCAAGGCTGCAACATGTTAAACATGTATGAGAAAAGCCACATAGTGAGTGGCTCCGCTGTGACACGATCCCTTTGTTCCATCTTTCAAGCACAAAAACCATTAAAAACCAAATTCTCTGCACAAAGGCTTTTCTCTATAAATGATGCAAATGTTAACACCAACTTGTTTTTAATCCAAAATGCCAGTTCACTTAAAAATGATTAGGTGCTGACCTTGGATCGGAGTGACTCTGGGGACTCCAGCATGTGGAGTAGCTCTGAGTTGTCAATCTCCAGCAGCATGCCAGTGATCTTGCCTGCCAGGCTGGGATGCATGTTTTGGATCAATGGAAACAGACGCTCACCTACAGGACAGACAGAGGATTTAAAACAAACCAAATCCACACAGACAGGAACATAACAGTGGATTTAGTGCACATTACAGAGTTTTTAAATAATCCTGGATGATTGTGAGCTACATTTACCAAGCATCTGCTTCTGTTCCTGTGGAGGAGCAGCGGCCAGCATGGAGGCCGTCAAGGGTTCCTGTCCCTGAACATGGACTGCTGGCTGTGGGGTCAGACAAATAGAAGTACATTTAAAGCCAGGAGGACAAGCTGTTTTCTGCCAGAGGAGACCAGTGACCTTATGAGCAGCAAATGAGACCAGCATTCCTACCTGCTGCAGGGTGACGTGTGGCTGAGCAGTAATGTGCTGGGGATTACGGACTCCTGCAGCATATTTGTACTGAGGTACTCCACGCACTGGAGTGTTTGCAGCAGGAGCAGCCAGTCGGGGACCACCCGTCTGTGCTGCTAGATAATAACCAAAAAGAGGAGAGAAAAAATGAAGATACAAAGACGCACACAGCGCTCAGGTTTAATGCAGTGTAGTGGGAAGCGTAGCGTTTGTATGAAACTGACCAATGCGCTGGGTGGACATCACGCGGGGGACTTGGGAAGAAGGACGCATTGTGCTAAAGGTTTGAGGCCGTGGTGCTGAGGGACGCATACCACCTGGGATGTTCTGGAAGTCTGAACACAAAAGCATTTCATGTTCAAGTGTTATTAACAATGTCCAAAGTTTCAAAAACAAAAATGAATTTGAGAAAATGATACCAGGACAGACACTCACGTTGTGGTCGGACACCTTGTGTTGTCCAGCGGGGGCTGGGGCGGAGCTGAGCCATCTGACCAGCAGCTGGGTAGTAAGCAGCACGATTCTGGGCCTGAGGTATGGCGGCCATAAAGTAGCCAGAGGGCGGGGCAGGCTGGTAATGGTTGATGACAGGATTGGGCACTGTACGCACACTGGCCATGCGCTGCATGTACTGGTTGGTCAGGTGAGCTTGGCGCTCCTCTTTCCTCTGCGCTAAGGCCACATATAAAGGCTTGGTGGCTACAATGCGTCCATTCATTTCTGTAACAGCTTTGGTGGCCTCCTCTGGGGACGAGAAACAGACGAAGCCAAAGCCTTTACTGCGCCCACCTTCCGTCATCACCTATGAGAAAAAACATCAAAATCATAAGCTATATATCATCTATAACTAGTAAACACCTAAATACAGGGTAACTAATCGTGTTAACACCATTAGGACTAGTAAATAAAAGCTTTTCCTCTTTATCTCATTATAGCAGGAAGCCAGAAAGGGCAGACATCTTACCTTGGCACTGGTTATGGTGCCAAAAGGAGAGAACTCCTTTCTCAGGCGTTCATCATCAAGTCCATCATCAAGGTTTTTCACATACAGGTTGACACCCTACAAATAAACATTAGATTTAATTACGGATTTTAAAAATAGATAAAGCGAAAAGAAAAAAAAAAAACCAGAGTGAAATATTTCCTTATTTTGATTGATTCTGTCTGCAGTACATATTTATCCCCAAAGTTCACAGTGCAGAAAAATGGGGCCCATGAACTCCAGTCACTGTTGCAGCCATTTTGGCCAGTGCCACCCATCACAGAGGGAGCACTGAATTTGACAAAGCTGCAGTTTTTCCTCCTTTATAGATTTTACAAGTTTACTTCCTGTACAGCTACAATATATTCATCTTTAAGATGCCTCGTTTTGCTGGTCTTATAAGGCACAAACACAGACCTGGTAACGAGTCATACGGTCTTGTTTCATTTGCTCAAATTTACGCTTCAGCTCCGTCTGTCGCTCCATCTTCTTCTGGGCACGGCCGACATAGATGAGCTTACCATTGAGCTCCTTTCCATTCATTTCATCCACAGCCTGAAATATTTTGAATAAAAGTGAACATTGTATCATGAGTTAATTGTCAGTTTACAGTTTTCACACACTAGAAAAGTTAAAGATCTCACCTTCTGGGCATCCTCGTGCCTTTCGAAGCCAACAAATCCAAACCCGCGAGACTTACCGCTGTCATCCATCATGACCCGGATACTCATGGCATTTCCTGAGCAGCAGAGAAATGACCTCCACTGATCACACCGTTACAGAAGCAGCTGGAAATGTGGACACCCTGACTTACCGTATTTACTGAAGAGCTCACTCAACTTCTCATCATCCATGTCGTCACCAAAGTTTTTAATGTAGACATTTGTGAACTCTTTGGCTCGAGCGCCCAGCTCAGCCTCGCGCTCTGTGCGAGATTTGAAGCGGCCCACAAATCTATGACAGGAGGCAAAGTGGAAAAAAGAAAATACATTAACTACTATAAATACTACTACTACGACGACGTAGACAGTTAATCTGACAACATCCTGTAAAACACATGAGTTATTGCTAAGCTGTGGTTCTTCATCTACAATTAAGATGATCAAAAAGGATTATTTAACTTTCAAACTATCAAAATGTTGTCATTTTTTTAAATGATATTCTTTGGTCAAATTTGAACAGTAAGCACTAAATTGTTAAAAGCTCATGTAAACATTTACTCACACTTTTCGGTCATTGAGCAACATGCCATTCATTTTCTCGATCGCTCGTTCAGCTGCCTCTTGAGTCTCAAAGTGCACAAAGCCGTAGCCTTTAGAGCCATTTTCATCACAAACTACCTTAAAGAGAAAGACGGCATGCTGCTTTTAAAAGACACACATGCAGAAAACAACCCTAACTAGTTCCCTTCCATGAAATAAAACAAACTTATAATTCTCACAGTTGTATTTTGTCCATGTCAAAAACTCTAAATTAATTTCTTTTCATTTCCAATTTGCTTCCTATTTTCCTTTTTTTTTTTCAGGATCTCCTTTGTGGACACAATCAGCACTTTATGATTATTATAATTATGCAAACCGCCACATATGTGAACAGCATGTTAAAATAAAAAAAAGCCATTTAAAAGTATGATTCTCAGCTTCATAACCATCTATATTCAACTTCACATTTCCGTATATTTATATCATCCGCAGTGACACATCCAACGGTGCATTATTAGTTTAAGTCCCAGAAGCGAGTTGCCTCCGCATCATCTTGCTCAGATGTGTGTTAATTACAGAGGACAGGGCAGAACCACACCAGGAAAGCAATCTCATGCAAACAATGTAAAGCAGCAGCAAAAACACAATGGCGATCACTTGAGTTACCTTGCATGACAGGATGTTGCCAAAAGCAGAAAAGGTGTCATAAAGGGCCTTGTTGTCAATAGACTTGTCCAGATTCTTGATAAAGATGTTACCCACACCGCTTTTTCTCAGTGATGGATCACGCTGCGACCACATAATGCGTACCGGCCGCCCCTTGATCACATCGAAGTTCATAGTGTCGAGCGCACGTTCAGCTAGGGAAAGAATCAAAAGTTTGTTTTTACATACATATATATGAAATTTCAGATGTATATTGTGAACCTGTAAATGACAACAGCAACTGTTAATGGAGTCAAAGATGTTTGTCAGAGACTGAGACACACCACCAAAGAAGCTGAGCAACCATAGAAAACTCTACGTAGCACCACAGGTACAAAGGACCTTGTAGCTCTTTTTAGTCAGGCTGATGCATTTAATGTGGGAAAGGGACTTTAGTCTGCACTTTTAAACTAGAGCCATCAATTCTTACAAGCTTTAGCATAATTTAAGATACCACAGAGAAGATTATGGGAATACTTAGAGGTAAAACCCATCAACCTTTAAGCTGCAAAAAAACCAACAGGAGCACATATAAATCTAACAAAAATGTCATTTACACGTTTTCTTTTTTCCCTTTCTTCTTCCCTTTTTTTTTAAGATAATACAAAACAAAAACAACAACAAAATTGTAAAATACTGTATTGTGCCACCATGCTTGGAAAAAAAGAAAAAAAGGAGCAGGAGGAAGAAAAACTTAATACCTGCCCCCTTAAATGTACAAATAGATGATTTAACTTAACTTGAAAAAAAAAAAAAGTTCAAACATTTTACCAACCGTCACTATATTCTTTTAATC
>JBAMIG010000018.1:12675477-12689177 GCA_037177335.1 Kiunga ballochi | reverse complement strand
AATCTATAGTTTGTGTTTAATGCTATCCCATTGGTTAAGGGCCACTTAAAACTACAATATTTCCACTATTATTGTGATCATGTGCTTGTTTGAATATAAAGTTTATAACAACTGCTCTCAAATCCAGACTTAAAGTGTGTGTAAATAAAAAAACAGTACACTCAATTTAAATGTTTTAATTCCACTTACATGAAAGCACATAACCAAGTAACGTACTCCAAGTGTAACTGGCAAAGTTTGAATCCTGCATCCCATTTCTTTAAAACCAAGATGCTGTAATAAGAAGAAACTGGCTCTACTTTGCTACTACTGAACAGCTTTGATGCTGCTTTATACACAGATTCTTGATTATCAGTTTGATATTTTGCATGGTTTCATTTAGTCTTTTCATGATGCACTTTCAAAAACAGGCAAATGTTACTGTAAACCACCAAGTCAAAGTTAAATTATAAGCAAAAAACGAAAAACTGCCAGTTTCAAAAGCATGCCTACCCCTCACACCATACTACCGACTACCTCATACATTCCAGGAGTCAAATCAGGAGTCAAAGGAAATAAAAATACACAAAAACAAAATACAAAAACCGCCTGAATAGAAAAAGAGTAGAAAGCCACATAATGCACATGGCAAAAGTATCTGCACTGCTGAAAAGATTAAAAATATCAAAAAGTTACAGTATCAAGCCATTTTATCAAGTTGTTCACTTTATCTCAAGCTGTTTAAACCTTGTCATGTATGTAAAACTGCAGGAAATTGTGTACACATTGTGGAATATAATCCTCTCAAAAAAAAAAATTAAGTCACCATTCATACAGAAAACATTTTCTATGCCTGAATGCACACACAACCCACTGAATCATGACATATGTACCATCCATTAAACACTACCTGCTACACTGGACACCAACAGGGCCGGATGGACACAAGCACTACATTAATAGATCTTTACCAAAAGCAATAAATATATGACCAACATTACATGATCACTGCTATTGTCAGTTGTAAAAATTTAGGGAAATTAGACTGCCGTGAAATTGTTTTTACAGTGGATTCAACAGAGTTTTGTTTACTAGAGTAACAAATACTGTAAATGTTCAGTTCAAGTAAAAACATAGAAATTCTCATAGTTAAAGTCGGAGGTTTTTTTGTTTCTTTTCCTGCAACAGCAGCCGTTTGCTACAGTGAATAATGTTGAAGAGAATTGGGCAGATTTGTATCTAAAGGAGATTTCATCCAGACTAAACTGACAAAAATGAATATCCACTGGTTCACACGATGATTTATGTTCAAAAGAAAAGTCTATTCCATTCATTTCTCTGTGGAGGTGCTCTTACAATGACCACACACACTTCGATGTATCTGCACAAACATACTGTACTTGTACACATTGTGAGTGGAGTGTAAACATACATATCTGTTCATGTATGTGCACACACAACCACACACACAACTTAGGCTGGTGAGAGGTAAAAAATGTGGTTTTTTTCCCCCTTTTCTGAAGTTCAGTTTTTCTCAGCTGCCTGCTCCGTCTCCTCTCCTTCACCCTCGCCCTCACCCTGTGTGTCTGACATCCACAGCTGCAACACAATGCAGGATTTAGCAGATGATTAAAGAAGAAAAGCACTGCAAATGGCATAAACAGTGAATATGAGGAGAAGGAACTTACTGTCAGATTGTCACGGAGAAGTTGCATGATCAACGTGCTGTCTTTGTAAGAGTCGCTGTTCAGGGAGTCTAGCATGGCAATGGCTTCATCAAAGGCCTGTAAGGGGAAGGAGACTCATAGCAGTGAACATCACCAGCTTAAGATGATTTTATGCATACTGCTCAGACCGATGAACCCCATTTTTAAAAAGCAAAATAGACACTTCAAAAATCAAAAGGTTTTAAAGGTGACCATTTTATTTACGCAACCTAAATATCGTAGCCAGTTGGACTAAAAGCTTAAAGACTTTTTGATTTTAAAACATTTAAATGAACCTTTTTGTAATTTATTTGAAAACTAGTTGCATCACAAAAAACCTGCTCCAGGTTGTGCTGGTAGTGCAGTGGAGTAAACAAACTGCTTGGCAGATACACTAGAGCATGTCTGAGTCACAACAACAGAAATAAACTATTACAACGTGTCACTTTAGCCTAAATACTGCCGAGCGGTTTCAGGAACAACTCTCTGTTTAGCGACAGAAAGGAGACTTTCTGTTAAACAAACGGATCGGAGTGAAAGAGGGGGCTTACCGATTTGGCCAGTTGGCAGGCCTTCTCAGGTGAATTGACAATCTCATAGTAGAAGACAGAGAAGTTGAGAGCAAGGCCCAGGCGGATGGGATGTGTTGGCGGCATTTCTTCGGTGCTGATATTCAATGCCTTCTGATAGGCTTCTTGCGAGTTATTGATGATGGCTTCACAAAGAACAATGAAAGAGACTAATGTCATCATGGGACTTTCAATGTATTGAAACGTCACTGTCAATATAATTGTCACTATATCTAATATTGATCACTGAACAAGACTCCCAGTAAATCAAACCCTTGTTGCGATTTGTGACATTTTCCTAGTATATGCTGCTGCAGTAAATACATAAACATGTCAGTGTTGATTAACCTGAAATTAAAAATGAAAAACAAGGATCCCTGAATGCCCCCACTGCTACAAACTAAAAAACAACAACTAAAAAACCCTAGTTCTGCTCCTGTTGCCATGACAACCCAGCAGCAACTGATGCTTGAAATATGGCTGACAGTTGTGGGTCAAGGACAAAGAAGATGTCAGTATTTTTGGACACTAACATCTGAAACAAACCAAGTGTCTTGATGCTGTGAAGGATTTATGGGATCCTTCATCAGAACCTACTTCCTTTAAATCCAACACATTTGCTCACATGCAAATATTCCAACTTTTATTGCAATATATGCACGTACAAAGCATCATTTTGTGTAATTATAAGGACAAATTTATTTACCTCCTTTGTCCTCTCCAGTGGCTACCTCAGCCAGGTAGCGAAAGTAGTCTCCCTTCATCTTTAGGTAGAAGACTTTGCTGTCAGCAGGTGTTGCTTTGGGGATCAGATGTTTGTCAAGAAGATCCTAAAAATGAGAGAAAAAGTTTAGGATGTCAGATATAAGTGGAACTCAACACAAATATGGACTAGGAGGACTACACTCTTTGTGCAAGCATCACACCCTCGGATCGCACGTCTCCATTGATGTGATTGGTTATAATATTGGATCGACTTTTGGCATTTTCACTGCAGTACGTGACAGAAAACATGCAGGGATTTTGCTGGAATCTTTCTGTTCACTCTTCAGAAAATAAAGCTGGTTTGTTCCCATTTAAAACAAGGAAACAGCCTGGTGAACATCATTTCATGGCAGACCTCAAAACTGACCAACAGAAATGTATGTTCCCTCTGATCAGTCACGGAACCCTCATTGATCGGTTGCATCATGTGACATTGTTTTACTTGATGTTGCGTCACAAGTCCTTGTGTGCACATGCATGTTAAAGAGGGCAAATTTTCACATAGACAAATGTCACCAGTCACTTTCACCACGTTGAGAAAGTTCAATAAGGAATTAATAAAGACGTGAAAGTGACCCCCATGTGTCCAGCTCAGTAGACATCACTACAACACAAAGCATGCAGGCTTAAATGAACAGTCAGAGGACTGGCAGAGAAACACTGCTGCTTAGAGAGCGCAGTACACCAAGGCCCGTTGAATTATTAACCAAACCTCAACTGAACAAAAAGAAGCAAGCAGTAAATCTCTTCAGACTGCATGGATACTGTCCATGCACAACAAGCTTATTATATACACTGATGTTTTTAAAGGTGCATAGTTGCTGCTCCAGAAGAACTTGCCATTGACAAATTAATGAACAGGATAATTGTGTCCATGTTCTTGCAGGGGATGTCCAGGAACTTGTACTCGATTAAAATAGAAACTACATAGCGTCCACTGGCTACTGATGAGATCAGTAAAATACAGGCATTATCCAAAGATTTCAAAGAGGAGCCTTCACACCACTGGAGTGCAGCGTCACTGGCACCATCTTTGGTTAAATAGGAGCTTTTTTGAAAGCAATTTGAAAGAAATCTAAAACAGTCAACTTTTGTCACAGATTGTGCTTCTGCTGACTGGCCAAAACAGCAAACTAGTAAGCAAAATACAAAGTCATTGCTAGCAGGAACGCACTTTGTTCACCAAAGCTGCTGTGTGCTAAATTAATTTGGGATCTTTGAAGCCGTAATAATCTGAAGCCTCTCATTATGACCTCTTACTCCACAATGATGTGTGCTGGCTTAGTGAGGACAAACCTTGAGTTCCACTAACGTTTCATAAAAGTCGAGGATCCAGTTGCAGATTTTTTTAAGCAGTCGTTTAAAAACAGCAGAGCTCAATCTGCACAACATGAAAGTCAGAATATAGAATATATGGACAATATTGCATTTTTAGGACATTTTCTAATTGAACACAGTAAATTTGCAAGAGGAAAGAAAAAGTGGTGGGTTATGGAAACAAACCATTCCATGCACATTTGTTCTCAGGAAAGCTGTTAGTTTCCTTAAGACAGACACCAAGAATGGGATTATCCCATAGCAGGGAGAAAATTTCCCAGCTAGATTTGATGACTTAGCATGAGTAATAGCATTTATCCTCAGTCCAGGTGGAGAGTTCTCTGTTAAAGGCGATGCTGCAGGTAGAGTTCAAAGTGAACACACCGACGGACCGCAGCCAACATGAAAGTAGCTTTTTGTCACGCTGGAAGTTTACAATGCCTTTTGGGTGACTCGTCCCCAAGAATATTAAAAACTGACCTTTGTGAGGATATTTGTGAAAAATTAAATCAATAATAAAAACAAGTTTATTGTTTTAAATGAATGCAGTAATATTTACTGTAATAGTTACACATGTCTCAGGATGAGGAGCTTTCCTCTAGTAGTGTGGCACCAACATAAAGCCCGACTATCATTTATTATGTAATCAACTAATATATTTATTCCAGATTTTTCACATTTTATTTCCTAAAATGTTTAGTTTCCTGGTGTCCTTTTCCACCACTTTAAAAGTACTACGTTCACTTCATCTCTGCTACTAATAAAAATGTAATACAGGCAAATTACCAGAAGATAAAAAGCTCTCTTTGTTTTACTGGTGTTATAAAATATGTCCCAATGCTTTTTTTTAAACCGTATTGACTTCATGAGACACACTTTTCATGGGTTTGTCTCTTTACTCCATTTCCTCTTTGTATAAACTGTATGGTGACTTTTTAACTTCTTTATAAACTTCTTAAACTAATTTCTGCTCATATCTAATTCATATCTTAATGTAAACTATAAGCATAAAACCAGATTGTTTAAACAGTATTGACTTTTTAGATCCTGAAAGCTTTTCTAAAACTGCTTTTTATAAATTTCCCGAACTTTCCCCCATCTGCCAAACCCTTTATCTGTCCACTGTAAAATCCTACTCTGCTCTTTCAGGCATTGTATGACCCAAGCCTAAACAAATGAGGATAACTCAGCTCCTCAAGAGGTTTTCTCAGCATTTTCCTTTTATAATCATAAAAGCTTCTTTTAGAGCACTGGAGGATGACTTACACAGTTTTTCCACCTCACCCTTTAGGCAGGAATTGCACCAATTGTAGATGTGTGGCATGATAATAGCTCTTTAAACAGGGCCAATCCCCTCCATTTGGCTCCTGAATGCTAGACTTCTAAATCTTATCTGTGGTCCTTTTCCCTGCCAAATATACCTAAAAATGATTGGGGTTGCATGATATTGGAAACAAAACTGACATTAAAATGTTTCTAACCCTGCAACATATACAGGGATTTTTAAACAGATGACTTGAATACAATTTATGCTGCACTCCTGCCATGTTGTCCATTTCTGCACTGATCTTTACTTTTTTTGTGAATTTTATCTGTATTTGACAGTTATTCCTGTTTTTAACTTGCATTGCATAATTTGTAATAAAAGTTGTTGCATGAGAGATCCCCATTTTCTTCCATTATGCAAATTATGTTTTACCACACAGGTTTGTTTGTCAGGTAAATTGCTGAAAATATGAGGTAATTTGCCTTATACAGTATAAGATCTGCTATATGTGTATTGCAAACACGTACATTATGATGACATACACAAACCACACATTGTGCCACCCTACTTCCTCGTACAGTAAAACCAGTTATTTCTACAAGCAGTTTGGTATAAATACATAACCATTTTATTCACCTTGATGCTTATTAGAGTCTACTAAAATGGTAGTGACTGAGCTAGAGAGATCTATTTACCTAAAGGGTACTTTATTCACACGAGTACCACAGCAAGCCAGTAGGTGTCAGTTGTGTGTAAAGGTTTTGCTGCTCAATTGAGCATTTTTAATCTCCTGAACTTTGTGGTAATCAGAACTGGACTGAGCCTGAAAACTGCAAAGCACAAACCTTAGGATGAGATTTTTCTTCTTCTGTGTATGCCATACACATAAAAACTATTTAAAGCATTTATAATGGGAGAACTGGGTATGAAATGGTTTATGACATTTATAGAGACAATATATGGGGACAATGGTTAAATAATATGTTACACTAACCATAACTCATCCACCTGATAAGATGACCTGGTCAGAACACAAGATCACTTATGTCATAGTTAAACCAGCCACCATATACCACCACTTTCCACCATCTCTGCCCCTCTTCTTACCAGAACTTCCTTGCAGATGTCATTCAGCTCCGTCTCAATTTTCCCCCTGTACTCCTTTGCCAGTGCAGTCTTGGCACTATCATCAGACTTCTGCTCCATGCTGGACACCACCCTCCAAGAGGACCTCCTTGCCCCCACCACATTCTTGTAGGCAACCGAGAGCAGGTTGCGCTCCTCGTTGTTGAGCTCCGAGCCTTCCTCTGTGACAGCCTTCATGACTGCAGCCATGTCATCGTAGCGCTCAGCCTGCTCAGCCAGTTTGGCTTTCTGTACCAGCTCCTCCCTGTCTGCCATGGCTTCTGTGTGGGCTGACAAAGGAAGAGCAGAGGAAGTCAGGGACAAGCAGGACAGAGGAGAAATGCAGGGATTGTATCATCCAACAAGAATTATGTTACAAATAGACATGTTTTTCTGGTGTAACCCGCTTTTCCTATTATGCATTTTAAATTTATGAGTCGAGTAGCACCCACATATTTAAAAATCCATTTGATTACACAAAAATGGTAAACACGCAGGAGATTTATGAGCTATTCAAAAATATACTTCTAGAAGATTAGATGAAACCAAAATTCAAAATGCTTTCAATTACTTGGTTTAAGCTATAATTACACCAGTATGTCTTTCCAAGGGCGCTTACAGGATTTGGGTGTGTACAGAGAAGTTTTAAGAAAGTGGTTTTACAATATAAATTACCTCAGGCTGAACTTAAGCTACAGATAAAACCAACTTGACCTGTAAGCTGTTCAAAAATACATTAAAAAAAGTTAGTATTTCAAACCTTTAAAATAAATAACTTCCATCACAGTGCAGCTCCACATGCATTTGTTGTGCCTCACAATTATCAATATATTGATGAGTTTCAGGGTGCGGTAACTTAAGAGCCTTTTATTCTCTATATATAAAAAAAGACACCATATACACTAGTCAAGATTTATGGCCTGCAATCGTCATTTTCATGAGTGATTAATTAAACAGAGAAAACTGGGAAAATTTTGCTGCCATAAAAACTTCTAGGATGTTTTTTTTTGCAAAAGATTTAATTCAATGAATATGTAGTTGGAGTGAAATTTAGATTTAAAAAAAAAATGGCAAAAAATGATGTTTGTTAAAAGGCTTGGAGAATACAGAATCTGAAATATTAACATAGCACAGCTGATTTTAAAGTGAATATGAAGGACATATTAGGTTTAATACAGTTAACTGATTAAGCCATGTTGCTGCACCTAAACTAATGAGCAGGCCCTTATTGGAGAAAGATAATCTTTTTCTGCATTGGGAAGTCAGTACATCAGCACATGTACTTGTCATGCAGCGGTTTATTACAAAAATCATCTGTGTAGCCTCTGTTATGATAACACCACAGTTGTAATAAAGCAGGTTTTATTACACTTTCCAAACTTTCCACTGGTAGTGTATATACAAAAAAAGCACCAGGTACACCTAAGCATTACAATTTAGCACGTGGACATACCACAATACCAGTACTGTGCATTTTTTCCTCAAAAATCAGTGTACAAAATGACAGTTGCTTTAGAAAAACTATACCCATTTTAAACTATTAAACAAGTATGCGATCTATTTTCCCAAGAATAAGATAAAAAAAAAAAATAGACAAAAAGACTCAATTTCCCAGCTCTCGGGCACCTGCGCCCTTGTAAGGAATGTCGGCCACCAAGTTTCATGTCACCCCCCCCCCACACACACACACACACACACACACACACACACACACACACACACACCTGCCCACGAAGCTTGTACTATATCCGGACAGAAAATACCCGTTGAAAACATCCTTTTAAAACAATATGATGTTACGTTTCAAGTGTTAAATCTGAGGAAAGGTTAAGAACGCTACAAAAGGACCGATAGATTAATAACGGTGTCAATGAATCGATGGCACTGGAATGAAAGAAACCTAGCTTAGTTCATTTCACAGTGAACGCCCTTTTTCGTTTCCCGGAAAACAAACCTGAGCTAATGGGTTACAAAATATTATATGTACGTTTTAGGCTGATTCTCAAACGTAAGTCGCTTTTAAACATTAACCCTTTTTTCAGAAGACACCGAACACACGAATAGATGCGTTAATGTGGAGCAACTTGCGCTTCCCATTCAGCCAACGCCGAACAATGACTGAGCAGCGGAGCATCAATTATTTCAATATTCCGACTCCAAACCGCCCAATAATGCGGGATAAAGAGCATGCTAGAGCACCCAGAACAAATTTAACGATATGTTGTCACTAAATCTCACTAGTTTTAAAAAGTAAATAAATGAGCACAAACCTGCAAGTGGCGTTAAACGATGTCGCTCCTGATTCCCTACTGCACAGCTGATGATCTCTCCCGCTCATCCACGGGGTTTCCCTCCAATCAAAGACAGCAGGGTCGCACCGGGACGGATGACGTCCGAATTGAGTTGCTAAGGCAACAAAATGTGCAGAAAAAATATTACAGTCGAGTGGCAAAACCTTTATGATGATCACATTATAATTTTGGTATTTATTTTGCAAACAACATAATGTTTGTTTGTGTTTTGTCACTTGTGTTCGAATCAAATTCTTGTATATTAGAAAAATAATCTAACATCCGTATTAACACAAGAGAAAGAGCTGCTTTTAAAAAGTGGGCCTTTTATCAACCTGTGAGAGCGTGGGTGTAAAACCATAGAAACACTGATAAACGACTCTTTTGTACTTTTATACGCAAAAGCACATTAGCGTTTCAGCAAAACCGCAAAGGTTTGTGGGACATGTAGTTAGAAACGTAATTTCTCTACTATAACCATATTAGCATGGCATTTCACCAGTCAAAATGAAAATGGTGTACTGAGGATAAAATAGTCACGAAGAAAATGAAAGCAGGTTTTTTACGAGACGATAAAGAACTGATCAAATAGTCACAACAAAATCTGTGACCCATCAGAATAAGTATTTTGATTTGATTTCATTATACTGTAATGACAAAACAGAAAAGTCACATTCTGATGGTGACCAGAAATGATGACTTTTGTGATCGTAGTTATGTGAATCGTGGAAGAGTGACACAAAAAAAAGTCATTTTTTAAAAATGTCCTTATTAGTTTTAATCAAATGTTTTTAAGATCTTGCTTGTCTTTTAAGTCGTTTATGGAGATAAATTGGTGCAAGCTGATCCAATGGTCACAGATTCTAATGGGTCACAGATTCTGTTGTAACACCAGAAGTGTTTTAAAGATAACATACTCTGCCAGTGGAAATAAAGTTGCATATTATTCAGACTTTAATTTACAACACTATAGCTGTTTTATAATTTACCCAACTATATATAAATTTGAACACAGCTTATGAATATTATTTTATTATAACTTTTGTTCTTTGAAAAATCTAGATCACAATATGCATGTGTGCAGTAAGATTTACTAGCCTATAAATATTTGCTCTAAATCAGTCTTACACTTTCCCACACAAGGCTTAAACATGAGGTTTGAATGTTACTTTACCACCAGCACTTACTGAGATTTGCTCCTTAAAAATAGGTGATCTATAGCTGGAGAGGATGCCTTCACCTAATTAAAGACAAGTAATCTCATTTTATGCAAGGGCTCTTTCCCCCTTTCCAGTGGTTTATTTCAAAAAGCCCCCCAAAAGACTAAGATTCACAGATTTTCTCTATATGTGAATGAACATGTTTGGTTTGTTCATTCACAGGTTTACAGATAAGAAGGATGTTGATTGTGTGTAAGGAAGCAGAGGAACAATGTAGACTATGACTCATTGAGGAGAACCATTCAAACCTTTAAAGCAACAGACAACATGTCACAGACTCCTGTGTCTTCTTTTGAGTAGTCAAAATAAAAGAAACTTAAGGCCTTGAGACATAAAATGATTCAACTGTGACCAGAAAAAGTAAGTAACCGGCCATTACGGACTGTTTGGCACTTCACTGACATAAAAAGCAATGGTTCTGCTGTCTCTGTGCAAGCATACAAGCAGCATGTTTGTGCCGCTACGTTCATCATAGCTGAAGAAAAAGCGAGTAGTGACTTACTTTTACAGTATTCTTGTTCAAATAAACTTGCAGTTTGAGCCTTTTTCCATAGTCGGTTAATAGAAGTAAACACTGATCTGATAATTTGAGAGTATCACATATCACAATATGTTGAATATCATCCATTATTTGGTTTTAATAGGTAAATAAACCTTCAAGTTGATCAAATGTAAAAGCTTTTAAGAGCTGCAGGACTGGCAGAATAATATGAGCAGAGTGTACAGTTAAATGTCAGAGTCCTTTAACACATCCTGCTGCGATAATGTCAAAGCCAGCTGTCAATAACAGTCTTAGCTTTTCTTTTAGTCACATATAGAAAATTCTGATAGTGAAAATATAATACTGTTTTTCTGTACCATTTATTATTGCACATTAAATGTTAGGCCGCTGATATCCTGACAGTGATTTACATTGGTTTAGCAGGGCAGCAACCGATTTGCTGCAAGTAGCTTTGGATATGAAGCATGTAGCATATTTCAATATGCCAAGACTACGCACAAACATAAAATATCCCCAGACAAGACAGGTTCTTTCCCGAAACATCATTAAAATATGAGATTCATCGTTTCATTGTTTCTCATTAAAAAAACTACAAAAGATTCTTTCAAAAAAGACAGATATAGAACAAAGTAAGTTTTATTAAAATGATAATATTTCATTGGAGCATACATTCATTTCTCAAGCACACAAATGTTGTTGGCAGACTATCATATGATTTTATTACAAAACAATTTGTGCAGCAGCTTGAAAATGGCTGGCAGTTTCACATTTTTACAACCTTACATCGAAATTAGATTAGCAAGATGAAAGAAATTGCAGAGAGACAGAGAGACAGAGATATGGAGGAATTAGTGTGTACAACTGAAAAAAAGATGTCACAGCCTCCTTTTGATTCAGCACTATTAAAATAAATGAGGTCATCTTTCTCACAAAGCGCAGCAAAGTCTGAATTGTCCCACCCAATCAAAACCCATACTTTGTGAGGATATTGTGTTTTTACCACATGTGGCATACTGTCTTTAAAGGTTAATCCACCAAAAAGTCAGCAAGAGATACAGCAGCGAGCAGCAAGAAATGATCCCATATGCTTAACATATCCAGGCTGGGAGTCTGTGTTCATTGATCGTACAAGTCTACAGCAACTATAAAGTCACAACTAGACTTGGATCTAGCCCTGCATGTATTCAGACCAGTACATGTTAGATTGGGAGGAAGCATTGCATCAAAGGCTGCCTGGCATGGTAAAAGAAAGACAATTGCTTCATGTTGATTACATTAAACCATCCAGCGCCGTCAGGTGTTGAGTTGATTCAGGACCTTTAGTAGTTTGGTGTCCAGGGTGGCCGTTTATGCCTCCACTCCCTCCAGCTCAGTAGGCAGAGAAGATTTGGGGTGCTTGCTCTCAAAGTGTTGCCTAAAAGTTTTTGGGTCAGGCATCTGGGACTATGGGAAGAAATCAAAAAGTTATATGCCAGTGTGAAACCTGTGTCGACCAAATTGTGCCCTTTGGGTTGTCGAACCTACCTTGCACACAGCACAGGTGAAAACCAGTGCCGCTTTGGCTGCTGTCTTTTGATCATGACCCTTGGACTTTTTCATTTCTGCCTGCTTCTTGGCATTTTTCTGCTGTGACTGAATCTTCTGGTGCCCACGTGCCATGCTGGAAAAAACACAATAGAGGGAGAATTACTAATTATTATTAAGTCAATTTTTTATTTTCTGAAGAGTAGACAGTGTCTTTATTGTATGTAGGTAAATGTTTAAAAGTATTAATAATAATAATAATAATAAAGAAAAAACCCAAAAACTCCCTACTGGCTAGCAACACACAGAGTACACAAAATAAAAATGAGATCTGTCCTCAGATCTGTGCTTCTGGCTAAACACAACACAGTCAGACTCAGCGGGCAATGCCAAAAGCACGGATGGTTCAGGACCAGTGCAAAACTTTATCACTGCAAATAGATTTAGTTACATTCACTTTATTGTATATATTTCTGCAAAGTATGACATGTGGGAAAAGGCAAGCACCTAAATCTGAATGTAACTAACAATAAATATCATGGAAGAGGACTCTTTGCTTCTTGTGGCTGTTCCACAGTTATTTTTCCCTTGGAGGTAAATAAATATGACTTGGACGGCTTTTCTATTAAAAGTATGCATTATTGTGGTATTTGAATGAGATTTTTGCTCATTTGTAGCTTATAAGGCAAGTAAAAGGTTTCGGCATTGGCCGGGTGTCTTTATAAGCCCATTTCTAAAGTTTAGGTGTTTCAGCACTTTCAGTGACACAAAAGTCACAAATGGAAAAAGCTACAGAGAATGGTAGAAAACACATGTATGCAATGCATCTTTTTACAATATTTTAGTATCATTTTTATAATTTGTTAGTTTCTACATAAAGGTACCATTTCCCTCTTTCCTATCACATTACAGAAACAAATTCATTTCTTAAGATTTCCTAAGAAATAACCTTTTATCCTCATTTTCCACCATTCATTTGACAGCTTGGTACTTATGTAACTGTATCTCAATCAATGCAAATGTATTTTCTGTCCACACATTGATGTAACAATGATGTGTAGTAACTAATAGTAGATATAAGCTAAAAACTTGACTTTAATCCTCCAATTACACTTTAATGCAAAACCCCATCTTTACTCATATATATAGGTGTGGCTTTACATTTTGCATGTTGTTAAAAACTTAAAGATCATTTAATAATTGCACCCTCAGTTTGAACCCAGTTACTTTGGCCAACTAAATCAGACTGTTAAACTAAATAAATAGACTTTATGCACACCTCCACTACTTCCTGTTTTTCATTACTGCACAGTGTGATTAATACAGGTGTGTCTGCCCTTTGAGTCGGATTGACCTGGATTATTCAATTCGTCTCGTATTGAAAAACAAGAAACAAAGGTGTCTTAAATTATATGTATTGCATCTGCGTTCAGGA
>JBAMIG010000018.1:12632945-12667446 GCA_037177335.1 Kiunga ballochi | reverse complement strand
CAGTGTCTTGCTCAAGGACACTTCGGCATGTGGACACCAGAGCCGGGACTTGAACCACTAACTCACTGGTTACGAATCGACCCGCTCTACTACATGCGCCATGCGTCTATGATCACTGAATGCTAGTTTCACCTTTGTTTTGTGTCTTTTTAGGCAAACATGCATTTCTTGCTGCTAGTTATTTTGCATTTTGTTAGCTTCTCTGTGCAGAATGTGGTTTTGCTTTTTCTTTATGTCTCTCTCGGCGTCGTTGTGTCTCTTTAAGGTTTGCTGGCTCTTTTCTCCTTTTTCTTCAATTTACTTTTGTTGTGGTTTTGTTTTTGCACTGATCAGTTTTGTCCTATTTCATGTGACTTTTGCA
Organism: Kiunga ballochi; assembly: GCA_037177335.1. Taxonomy (NCBI): domain Eukaryota; kingdom Metazoa; phylum Chordata; class Actinopteri; order Atheriniformes; family Pseudomugilidae; genus Kiunga; species Kiunga ballochi. The sequence continues at coordinate 12,667,085 of JBAMIG010000018.1, read as the reverse complement.
TATCTTTGTGCTATTTTGCATGAGTGTTGTGTCTTGCTTCTGGTTGTTTCTATAAGATATTCCCAACACGGGCTCAGGTAGGCTGTTCTGTAACCACTAAAAACACGTGAAAAAACAAGTGTGCAGAAATAAATTAACTGAATCGAATGAATAGAACATTTTTATTTCCTTCTCTTTTGTCTCTTTGCTTTGTTGAGCCACCACTTGTTCTCTGTGTTGGTAAAAGAAACGAACCCCACCTGTATTTATCCAGCAATCCCATTCAAACATACACAGAAAGAGCCCAGCCAAGGCCCAGGTGCTCCGTAAAACAAATTGGACAAGGGAGGATAGGAGTACAAATCTGCACGGAGACACACAAACAAAGCACACACACCCAATTAGTTGCACACAAACACACACTGCTGACGGTTAAACTGAATGTGAAACATAATTTTGATGTATTTCCATAATAGGGAGCCTGAAGGCATTCACAAGCAAAGGACTGTCTTTTTTTTCCCCATGCAAATATTTTCATAGGAACAGCTCAGAGATTGCATCACAACAGTTTCTCAAACTCCAAATGAAATTAAACCAAGAATTAACTTCATTTTGTTTCTTTGTTTTCTTTTTATTATTGTAAAGTCTGTCTTCTGTCTGTCGTCTTTCAGAGCTCAATTTCCCATTTGAATCAATGAAACACTGCTCTTTTCCTTTATCCATCCACACACTGTGCTAATTGAAGTGTGGACAATGGTCAGAATACTTTGTTTGGCTCCAGTAATCACAAATCATTGCATCTCACCATAGTGGTCTCTCTCTCACACACACACACATGCAGTGTTTGCTCGAGTAATCCCAAACACTGGGATCTCCTCATACAATGGCTTCATTAAGGGGACAATGGCATTGTGTCAGCTAATGACAGGGCTCCTCCCTGCCCTGTTTGGACTGAAATTACCTGAAATACACGGACACGCCCCTTTCCCTTATCACCAGGCACACACACACACAAAGAGAGGTAAGTCATTATTATTAAAATCAGAGGATGAAACGTTTTTAAAAATGTGTATATAAATAGAAGAAAACCATTGTAGAGTCAATCTGTTGCTTAAATGCAGACAAACCTACTTCATGTATTTACATTTCTGAAAGCGAAAAAGATTAAAGCTGAATCCCATTGAACCACTTGGCCCTATCCCTATGTTTAGCGCGTTCACGTGTAGGGGTAGGGGGGTCCCACTTCCCATGAGGACAGAGAGAAAGGGGTAAGTGATAGGGCTTAATACCCCTTCAAACGAAGATTTTTCAGGAGCACATTTCAAACCGAGGGGTATGAAAAATTTCCCAGAATACCTTGCGATCCATGGCGTGATGGCTACTGCCGAGTCAAAAGAGGTTCACAAATGTGTATTTTCTCCACTCACTGAAATTTTTTAATTATAACTGTTGTATAGTTAAACGTTATTTCAACAAGTAGCCATAATGGTAAAACTTTTAATAAAATGCATACGAAAAAAGTAGCTAGTTCTACTTTGAAGCTTCAACAATGTTAGCGTTAGCATTATATACATTAGCTGTGCTCAGTGGCGAGAGATGTTTATCTACTCTGAAAAGGTTATTAAAACTTTTGCAACTTTGGTGCAGGCCTTCTGGATTGTGGTCTCATGGGACACAACATACACGTGAATGCAATTCACAAAATGGATGTAATGCTAAAGTTACCCTGTAATTGTAGTGAAGCAATCTGTGACCTTGAGTCTTCAGTTGATGCATGAAATTAAAGTTGTAAACAAATTTGTGAACGAACTGATGTTGTTTCTAGCATCTTAAAAAGATACAAGAGAGATTATCACAGTTGCAGAAAGCATGTTTTCTCCAGATTTGTGACTACAGCTTGTCCTTGTACTTACGTAAAAAACATCGGCGACTACTGATGACGTATGCGATCGTTGAAGTAGTGTTCTAATTCATAGGACTGACTGGGACAATTAATCCTGATCTTGGGTAAATTTCATATACATAAGAAGAAATGGACAGATGGGAAACCGCTCTTTAAGCTATTTATTATTGAATTGCAAAAGTATTGTGATCTAATCCAAGATTGTAAAAATAAGAAAGCATTAAGGACAAATTAATTGCTTGAAAAGTTCAGCATGTGCAATTTATGGAGTTTTAACTGCTCTGCATTGGCTTGCTTTTGTTGTTTTGTTTTTATTGTTTGTTTTTTTTGGGGGGGGGGGGGGGGTTCCTTCACCTATTTGGTTTTTAATTTGTCTATTTTTGTTTCACTGTCGCCTTTCTTTGGTGCTATTTATGTGCTATATTCATTTTGAAAAATAATTTACAAAGGGCTAACTTTTCAGCCCAACCCTTTGTAGCTGCGTTTGAAGGGGTGAGGGGTAGGGGTAAGAATGAGAGATGGGATTGGGCCTTGAGTCGCAATAACAGCCCTTGTTTCCCTGTTTTCTATCCCACAGTGTCCTCAATAGTCTTTGGTTTTGCTTGCAGGTGAGGTGGGCCCTTACCTGCCCTGACAGCCAATCAGAGCCGCGCTCTGCCCGACATCAACCAATCAGCGACAGACTCGCACTCACCTTCATTTCTTTTTACAGTGAAAGAATTTCAACCAAAGTTGACCTGCTGCTTTTAAAGCGGCATAAAAGTAAATATTACAACGCATGGCAGCGGGGTATTTGTTGATATTTTTTCATAATCTTCATACAAACGGAACGCGGGACGAGGAGAGTGATTGGCTGCAGGGGACAAAAGCGGCTTTACCTGCCAGGTGGAGGAGCGGAGGGGGGGCCGTCACAGAGAGGGGCAGGGGGAAAAGACGCGGGGCGAGAAAAGTCGATTTACTTGTAACCCAACTTCTGGCAACACGTTCATTCTGTTACCTGCTCCGACTTGAAAGTCCAGTTTCACAAGGAAGAATCGTAGAGGCAGAAAAAAAACCATGTCACAGGAGACAGACAAGTAAGTGCTCGAGCCGGAGCAGAGGATCTTTGATGTTTTCTATGTTTCTGTTCAGGCTTTCATTAACAATTTAAATCCAGAATTAGTCACACTGGTTTTAAGGTGAGATATAAGGCCGCATATAACCTACATCACCTGTGGATACATTTTTCTGACTGGTTTAAAACCATTTCATGCCTGAAGGGAATTTTTGACAAGCAAACCTGGACTTCATTATAGTGGGATTCGCCATTTTTTTTACTGATGGAAAAGTCTTATAAGTGTAAAGATTTGTTTTTGTCAGTATTTTAATGACGACTTTGAGTGAAAATAGACTTTTAGCTATGGATTTTATTCCGTTTCAGACCTAAAGTAGAGTTTGGGATTAGTTTTATAGCTAATGGCCTTTTGCTGCTCTGTAACACTTAAACTTCATTTTTTATTCAGCAATTTAACAGTTAACCTAAAACTGATGTCTGGAAAACATAATAAATATATATATATATATATATATATATATATATATATATATATATAATGTGTGTATATATGTATGTGTGTGTTCTCAGTAATCACTTTTACTGTGATGTAATGCAGGTGTAAACAATATATCACAATAATTGGGACAAAATAGATGTTATTGTTTTTTGAGTGAGTTATAATTAAGACAGTTCCTTACATGATGCCACTTTTATTATTTCAATCTGTATTATTGAAGGCTGTTCGAATAAAGTTTTGTGCATATAAATAAAATCCTGCAGCACAACCAGTCAGAAAGTGTCTGCGCTTTCCATCGCTTTGCAGAGTTCCTGTTTCTCAGCATCCTGGATCAGAGGCGGCGGCAGCAGGTGTCTGTTTCGACAGACAGGGTTAATATTTTGGAAAAGTGTCCACCAGAGCAAAACTGAAATCATTGAGCTTTTTCTCAGAGCCTTGTACCTGTTGCTGTGGTTGCCATGGAGATACTTGCTAGTATAATAGGTTTAGGTTAACTGTAAAAAGATTGATAAGCTGTGAAGTGGTGGGAGCCATTCAGCAGTTCAGGAAAAGGCAAAAAACATTTATTTTCCTACAGAATAAATAGCTTTAATTATTGTGCTTTAATTATTATTTGCTTTAATTTAAATATTGCACTAATGTCATTTATTGTGTAACAGTAAGGCAACATACTCAGACCCTCCCTTTTGATTGGTTAAGGTGAGAGAAATGTGGCAACACGGTGTGTTTAACTAGTCTGTGATCTCAACTTAAGTGGGACTAAAGAGCAATGAGGCAAACACACACACAGAAAACCTGACAGGTGTGAAAGCTGCTAAATATTTAATCTTCTACCTCTTTCTGAATCAATTGTATGATATATAAAATAAACAGATTTTATTGGTCGATAGGAGTGGAACACGAGCAAAAACCAGCAGATTGATCAGCCACATAATCTCTGTTGTTTTCAGTAAGCGCCTGGTGGTTGTCGTCCCCAATGAGACCTCTTTTCCTGCTGTGCGTCGAGCTTACACAAGCGAGGATGAAGCCTGGAGGTCGTACCTGGAGAACCCACTGACAGCTGCCACCAAAGCTATGATGAGCATCAACGGGGATGAGGACAGTGCCAACGCTTTGGGTCTGCTGTATGACTACTACAAGGTAAATAAAACCATCGTGTCATATAATATAAGACATCCATGGCAGCACAATAATGTTCATATTATTAAGACACATTATTGTAACCTTAAAGCTGTATTTGTTAAGGCACATATAAAAGTTGTGTATACTATGTCACACTTGGTGCATTAAAGCCTTTTTCAAATGATCAAGAAATATAGTTTGAATTGATTATTTCAGCATCTTTGTGTTTTTGCAGGTGCCCAAAGAAAAGCGACTTCTGACAGTCCCCAAAGTTGCAGAACTTACAGAGGAGCAGGAAAAGAGGTGTGTAAATTTTCTGTTGTCACACAAATTTCCACATGCACAGACCAGAAGCCCTGAGAAACGCCTCGTTCCCGCTGCATGTTCTATCTAATCCAGCAGTGCAATAACTGTGGAAATGTCCCACTTCTGCAAATCTTTACTGGAACCAGTGATGCAGCATGAAAGCAACACACTGGTGACAGAAAGCTGCGGCTCCCTGACGAATAGGAGGAAACAGGAGATTTTGTGATACCGCTGGCTCCTGCTTTTAGAACACAGTCCTGCTATTTGTTTACCGATACGTGGAAACAAAAACATTCCCTCATTTCCATTTCAACGAGGATCCATCCTTACATTATGATGGTGCATCTGCTGTCTGGGCTCAAACAGGTGGTGGGAAACATTAAAGAAATGCAGCTTTCAGGCTTCTCAAACATACTTTAAGGGCTCATTTAGACATGTTTTATTCTTTATTTTTTATATTTAAGGAGGACTTTTTCAAAAGTCTAAATAATTTTAATCTATTGCTAATTATAAGAACTTTTAAAGTTATATATCACTAATAAAATCACATGTAGCTAAGAGTGAATCTAATAATAAATGTAAAATAACAATAATAAGAAATCATTTTTTAAACCATTTTAACACAATAATAATAGATATATATCCATTAAAATGGACAGTTTTAATGATGAAAATTGCACAAAGTAGCAGGGAGCTATGGTGCACATGCACCGTGGCGTCAATGTTAAACCTTTTGTGGGAGGGGTTTAACATTTCCACAGCAGATCCTGTTCAGTCTGATGGCGCTGTCAGGGTTTTTTTTTTTTTTTTGCTAACTTTACTCTCCCCAGTCTTAGCAGAATATCTCTTCTGGTTTATCTAGTCAAGTTTAAGTTTTTTTTACTGGATGCATGTGAATATTTATGTCTCTTTGCATTAGGAAATAAAAAAACAAGATAAAGAGCAGCTTGTAAAAACCTGCTCTGAGTCTTAACTCGTCCGGAAAGTTTTGTGTTTGTTTGCTTGATTATGATTTTTTTAAAACTTGTTTTATGTGGATTTTTTTTTTTTTTTTTTTTGGGGGGGGGGGTGTCGGGTTTAAATTACTGCCAGTTGGAAAAATCTGTATTTCAGCAAATTATCTGCAATGTTTTCAAAAGGAAATACATCCCAACTCTTAACCAACCTATGTTTCCACTCAGGTCTGTGTTGCCAAGCAACGCCAGCAGCCAAAACGAGGCAGAAACGGTGGACAACCATGTTCAGGTTCTCAAGTCTGTCCCCGTCAACCTGTCACTAAACACGGAGCACCAGGAGACCAGACGGGAGCCGTTCGGCAGCTCGGCGGAAGTGGGTTCAGCAGATGGCGGCTCTTCCGCTGTGGCTGTGGTGAAGGCTGAAGTGTACGCCCCTGTCTTCATGGCAGGTGCCGGGCTCCACTACAGGGTGGAGGGAGAGGAACCGGCACGGATGGTCTACGAACAGGACCAATTTGATGTGACCAACGTCAGTCACAGCTCATACGTGAAAGAAGACCAACACAGTCCACCTGACAGCCCGTATGAGGAAGAGACAGACGGGGTGAGAAGTGCATGAAAGGCTCAGTGATGCTCAGTTTGAAGACTTCACGAAGCTGTGAAGCGGCACTTTGACAAACAAGAGCATCAGAAGTAGCGATAACTCAGACACCAGCAGAGCAAATCTGAATGCATATGTTTGACAGACATGGTGAAGATGGTTTAAAACCTCCTAACCTGACAAACATCCCGCTAACTGCAGGGTTTTGTTGCTTCTGATCTCTTTTCGTTTAGTGTTTTTGCTCAGTTGCAGCATTGTTTAACCAGTTCCTTTCAATCTGAATGAACGTCTCATCATTTCCTCTTTCTCTTTGTGTTTTTTTACCTTTTTTATTTTCAACAGAAGTACCACTCGCCTTCCTCCCTAGCCACAGATGACTTCTTATTTCAGCAGGAGAGAGTGTAAGTCAGTGCAGTGAGTCAGCCCAGTGCAGAATGAGGCGGTTCTGTTCTGCTGCAGCCCACTATTAGATGTAAACTGAGTGGGAGTGATTCATCAAGGAATGCAAACGCGAGCTTTGGCCGTGTGGTGTTGTTCTCCCATCTTATTTGGGATTTATCTTTCTTTTGTGTGTGCAGTGATAGCTTCCAGTACACTCTGGACGCCACTCGCTCCCTGCGTCAGAAGCAGGGTGAAGGACCGATGACCTACCTGAACAAAGGCCAGTTCTACGCTGTGACGCTGAACGAGCTCAGCTCCAACAAACGCCTTCGACACCCCATTAGTAGAGTCCGGGTGAGTTGAGTGGTGGAGGAAGATAAAGTCTGGAAGTAAAACTGTGCACGTGTTCGCGTTTATGGAAGGTTAAGATAAAACATTCATAACAGGCCAAGTTGCAAAGAAGCATACATGCAAAAGGAACCAGCACAGACGTATAAAACACAGTGCTAATGTCTCTTCTGGGCCTTGAAGGATTACTTGAAAAGGAAAACTGGTGAGTTATGATGGATGGATAGACGATATGTCCAGGGTTTATCCTGCAACAGGGTCTAGTCTAGTAAGAAAATGAAGGAATGACTTTGTTTTAATTCTACAATTTATTATTTATTAAAATGATGGAAGTGAAAAGCGAGTACTGTGGGATACTCTTACTCTTTATTATTTGCACCAAAGAACTTGTTTTCTTTTTTAACATTGCATTTTAAAAGTCTTCAAAAAAATCTGGCAAAAATAAGGACTGAGACAAAATAGTTTCTGAGGGATAAGAAATACAGCAAGGCGGCCAGAACAATGTCCCACAGAGGAAAACACACTGGATAACCTTCCAGTTTTAAGCCTGATAACCACTGAGCATGTGGAAATATGCACAAGCAGCTCCCAGCATATAAACAGCTTTAAAAAAGATATTTAAATGCAATCATCATCAATATAATCAATAATCCTAAGAATAATACACTTATTCAAAATACACATTTTAGCATCTATCAAGCTTTATATGGTTCATTTGTATTGACCTTCTAGTTATTTTATACATGTCAATGTAAACTTTATTATAATAATAATAATAATAGTTTGGATTATTGGTGCTTATTTAAAATAATTACCTTTTTATTTCAAAAATCTTAACACACCTGTATTAAATGAATAGCTCACAGATGAGGAGGATTGGAGCACAGATTGCCTCTGCAGAGCTGGATGACATGCAGAAAGGAAATGCAGCTGTTGGCGAAGGATTGTTGCAGGAAGATGGATCTCGAGGACCAGATTTGAGCATCAGAAGGACATTTGCTGTCATGGATATATTTACTTAGCATTACTTTACACTGGTTGGGTTTGACACTGACCTTCATGAGGCAATTAAGGGTATATTCTGAATATTAACTTGAACTGCAGTGGTAAAATATGAACTTAGCATAAAAGTAGCTATAAAATCTCAACTCTTGCTTTGTATTATACATCTTACTGTCTGTTCCCTCCATAGAGCGTGATCATGGTTGTGTTCAGCGAGGATAAGAACCGTGACGAGCAACTTAAATATTGGAAGTACTGGCACTCTCGGCAGCACACAGCGAAACAGCGAGTCCTGGACATCGGTAAGATTTTTATTCCCCGTCTTTGGTGAAATGCTAAATTTCTGCTGTTTAAAACATTGCTTTGCAAATACACAAAACATGACCAAACGGAGAGCAAACAGCTCCCACCCAACTGTCTGCCTGTGACTCAGCTGCCCACCATCATCCACCACCAAACAGGAGGCCGGTCTGTCAAAACACACATACCTGAGTCTCGTAATGTCAAGGTGTTATGGGACATGCAACGCAAATCCTCTAATCTCCCCATCGTTTCCTGGGAGATTGAGCAGAATACAGATTTGTTTTTTAAATAAATGACGAGCTAAACCAGCCAGCTGTTTTGTCTCCCAGCATTTCCCACGGGTGTGCATGTGCCGATGTGCAGGTTTCCCCGGCTGACTTTTTATTTGCCTTCCATTTTCAGTTGATCGGTTTGACTTTGAACCGACTTTCTACGCCTTGTTGACTGAATGTATGTGAGAGGCTGGTTAGCCGTTTGTGTTTGACAAGCTCAGGCCTGCAAAGCAGGCAGACATTCAGAGGTATGTGGGAGACTTTGGGTTAAAGAGAAACACACACACACACACACACGCCTCCATGTAGCTTGTTGGGACAGGGAGAAGAATGTTAGTCAGTATAACAGTAACTGGTGTTAGGTTTTTTTTTCACTTTAGATTTTAATCTTAATTCCAATGTTAGACATCAACCAAAACAAAAAAACAAACCAGCCTTTAATTCACTTACATCTTTATATCAGAACAGCAGAAAACATCATGAGATTAATTTAAGGAAAGGAAAGTAATGAATAACCCATGATTGGATAAATGTGCCTTTTCTTTCCATAATGGCACTGTTTGATGGATGAACAAAGCCCGATCCGCTTCCACAGATTCCACTGTTAGTTTGCAGCGTTGTGAAAATGCATTGGGACTCTGTTAGGAAGAGTCTCGCTTCTCCTGCAGGCGAACTCTGGTGTGGAGCGCTGACACTGAATGCAAATAGACCATCCAGTGGACCAAAAAGAGGAAGCAACATAGGTTGTGACATAACTCACTGTCTGCTCATGCTGGACATATACTGGGAAAAGCTGATTTAAAAGGGTTTAACACCAAACTAATAACAGAAACCCCAAAACTGCTAAAACTTGGTGTTTCTCTGTCATTTTACCTGCAGCTGAATGAGACACATTTCTTTTTGCTGGTCAGCGGTCGGGTCGGGGAACACCGCTTACAGATGTTACTGCGTGAGATTATTCACGAGGTTTGAAGTAAGGTACCACGGGAAAGCAAACCAACCCAAATGAAGGTGTTAAATTTCCTGAAACTCCCTGTGAGGATTATTCTGGTGTGCATGTGATGGTTGGTCCTCCACTTTGTTCCAGTGTGAAATGAATCTTAACTATTGGATGCTGCCTGTTATTGAATCACAATGTTTGTGATCGTTCTAAGAAAGTTTATGAACCTGTTGGAATTATAACAATTTCTACATTAATATATCAGCAAAATTGACCTGATCTTCCTCTTGCTTACAACTAAAGACTGATTTGAGGATCTGAGTCGCTGGGAAAGGGAATAAAGATGTAATGGGGACAGATTCATGCAGCCTTACTTGTCAAATTGCTGTTTAATATTAACTTTACAGAAAGCAAACTGAGAATTGCAATATTAGAGTTGATGTAAGATTGACCATTTTGTTTCTGAATAGGGAAGCTTTTAATATGTTTCTGCTAATTTTATTATATTATTTATCCTTAACCTTTTTTTCCTCCATATTTTATGTGTAATGATGATACTGATGTTTTAATGTGCTATATCTGTCAAATTGGGTTAAATTGCGTTATCAATGCTGCAGGATCAAAGCTGACAAACTGTATTATATCTGTGAGACAAACACAAGCGTAAAAACCATATTTTATTCCTGGATTGTGATGATATTTGACATTGTTTTAACGTGTCTAAAGGAATAACCTGAAAAGTCAATGTTGTTATTGAAACACAAAAAGCACTTGCAGTTCAGGCTAGAAAAAGTGTGCAGATGTTCTCTGAATTGGTGCTGGTTGTCGAGTGCTTCAGGTGATTTCAAAAGCTTTGTGGTGTGAGATGTCTGGAACAGCTTTGCTGGAAGGAGGGGTCCGACATTCCTCGTTATTATTGTGCAAGTCTCATAAATATCTTTTTCTCATGTAGGTTTTTGTGGTTTAAGGAAGTTCGACTAATTAAATGTATTACTCACCTTGTTTTCTCAGGTGTATTCAGTAAAGACATGAGAAGTGAAACTTTTTTTCTTGTGTTTTTGATGTTGTGACTGATCTAACTACCTTTTTTTCCTAATTAAGTGCAAATGCTATTGATATTTGCAAGTGTATTGAGTCTGTTTTTAGGTTTGTACATGAAATGCAGATAGAAAATGCACCTATCAACATCTTGGCCCACTTTTTCCATCATACCAACACACACTCGCAACACAGATTGCATAAGCTTCGACCATTCTGAGATGAATCGCTCTCTTCCCTGCTTCAGCTCGGTCAGCCTATAGCTGGATGGAAGTCAAAGATATCTGGTTTGAATAGCACTGGAGGGTGAGGCCAACGTATCGTGCCCCTTGGCTGTGTCGTACAATGGATCATTTGAATGGGGCCATTAAATGGGGGGGTGCAGGCATGTTGAAGCCTGCCCTGCAGCTTTGTGCACCTGCTGAGGAATCAGGGAGTGTTGATGCAACAATGGTCTGGATGATGGAGACATCGCTAAAAGGAGGTTCTGAGATGTGAGAATCTATAAAACTGCAAAAGCGATTTGCAGATACCGTAAATAAACACAAGGTTAGCATCTTTTAACAGTTTTCTCACAAATCCTGTCAAAGACTACCAGAAAAACCAGATTACACATGTTTTATCGTGTCATTAGCCTTCAGTCCCACAACACATTTCAGACTGAGAAGTGATCAGTGTGTAAACTGTTACGTTTGTAAATAGAACATTTCTGGTTCCTTTTAGTTTTGTTTTTGCACATTGTAATATTTGAACATGAGCAGCATGCACAGCATACCAGCGAGCCCCATGGACTCCTTTTTTATTGTCACAGGTCATCAATAGGTAACCAATGCGGTCATCTAACCGGGCTTTAATTCGACCCTTTTAACTGGAATTAGCCTTCTGTGTTTCCTCTTGCTGCCTTTGAAGCTTGAGCTTGTTTGCTCAAGCAGATAAGGCTTTATCTTCTGAAATTGAAGTGTGCTATTTGACTGCTTATCTTAACAAACAATAGCTACCAGCTTTTGTCTTTTATTGAACTACTCAATGTGTGTTTTCTTGCAGGGAGGTTGAATGCTTGGTGCACAATTGTTCCATATAGCTAAAGTTGTGCAGGAATTACACATATGGCTGCTTTTATCCCCCCTAACAGCTGATTACAAGGAGAGCTTCAACACAATTGGCAATATTGAAGAAATAGCCTACAACGCCATCTCCTTCACCTGGGATGTCAATGAGGAGGCCAAGGTACAGAATGCTAATGTTACAGCCTGTTTTGTTTTTGTTTTATGTGTGTGTGTGTGTGCTGGAGTTAAATGTCTTTGAAATTTTCCCAGAAACCAGTCTACTATGTTCACTCTCACTGAAGGCGTGTTATATTAGTAAAAAGCAGTAGGACAGGTTTTTATTCATGCTGATTCAGATGTTAGCAAACAGTCGCACTCACTTGACAAATGAACCGGTTTTCAGATGTGAAACCAGCATCTGACCTGTGTTCACAGTAAACATTCAAAAGTTCCGTTAATATTAATAATTAAAGTGTGTGATGTTGAGATCGACCCAAAAAGCTGTACATTTATTTTAGCTGGTATGTGTTGTACAAACTAAATGGCAGTGTTGTACACTTTTGCACTGTTTGCTTATTGTCTTTGTGAAGTTCACTCCTTTGTGGCCGCTCCTTAAATGGAGCCCCGTCTATGTTTGAACTCCAGAGGGCCCCCAAGGGCCAACACACACTATTCCATGTCCCCACCCTCTGTTGTTTGTTTTGCCCTCATTTCTGTGTGAACATAAGTGACTCTGTGTGTTGGTTTGGTGTGTGGGTTGTGCGTAACATGACATTTTCAATGCAATAGCTGCCTTTAGACAAAGATTCTGCTGGAAAGAAATCCTAGCACACCTTTTCTTGCCAGTATTTACTCTCGCAATATCTTTCTCTCATTTCTTTTAATTTTGTGACAATTAAATGTAAATTAGCCTCCTGAAGCGCTGGCTAGAACTATGCTCTTACTGAAAACCCGAATTGTTCATGTCAAAGAAAGTATAGTGAATACCAGACAATGTTTAAAGACATTTTTTGCTGGGTGCCAGTTTGTGCATTGTAAGTTTATACATTGGTTGCCATGCATGATGAGAGTAGCCGTGATGGGATCTATCAAAAAGCAGTTGTGTAACTGGTTGCTATGGTGATGGACCGAGCCCCACTGCGTGTGAAAGAGTGGCGATGCATAGGAATGATGTCTGATAAGCCAGAGATGCATACAGTATACAGCTCAAACAAAGAGCTGTAACCTGAAAACATTGTTCTCATTGTATGATCGAAACTCCGACTGGTTCTATGAGGGTCCAAATCCTGCAGCATGTGCGTGATTCCAATATAACAAGCAGAACCGAAGCTGATCCTTATTGTTGCTACGATGTATCATACCCAGGGCAAAAATTAAACTATGAATTTTTTTTTGGGGGGTACAGATCACCTACATTGTTTGGAAAATGTTATTAATGTGACACCTAATTAAACTTAGCTGGTTAAAACAAAAGGTAAAAGTCTAGTTATACTCAGTGTCACAGGTACCTGGAACCTATACCAGTAATTATTTGGCAAAAGGCAGGGTACACCCAGGACAGGTCATGAGTCCATTAGAGACAAATAACTGTCTCTCACACATTTACTCCTAAAGGCAATTACAAATACATACTTGTATGTACTTATTTTTTGTGTCTGTCTCATTGTTAAATAAGATTTTAACTATTTTTGTGGTGTTCCCTATTTTCCCAGATTTTTTCATTATAAAACGATCATCTGTAGTATCAAAAGCTTTTATTATTACTATTTTTTAGTTATATCTGTGTATGTCATTTAATACTTTGTACAGTTTTATCTACATTTTATTCATTCATTATCTACGTATTCTATCCTTCAAGCACCTGTTTTATTATAGTGCCACAGGGATCTAAATTTGGACCAGTGTTGTTTAGCTTACACATTTACAGGTACATCTCAGGAAATTAGAATATTATGAAAAAGCCACATTGATGCAGTACTTCATCAATAAGGAGTCCCAACCCAGTATTGAGTGCATGGAAAAGAACATAGTTTTCAGAAGCCTGACATTTCTGTTTAAAATATCCTTTTTTAAAATTGATCTTATGTAATATTCTAATTTTTGAAGACACTGCATTTTGGTTTTCATTATGTAAAAGCCACAATTATCAATATTTCAAGGAATAAATGGTTGAAATGTTTGATTCTGTGTAATGAATCTATATATATGTTTCACATTCTGAAATGACGAAGAATATTAAACTTTTTCATCATATTATAATTTCATGAGATGTACATGTATTGTGTGGGACAATGCAAGGATTATAATGTATGCAGATGACTCAGTTGTATGAATGTATGACTAATAGACTGATGTCCCAGATTGGACCTGTTTCAGAATGTAACTCATCAGGTGTAACCAAAGGATCCTAATTAAAATAAGTTGTATAATATAAATATATTAGTATTTTGAGTTGTCTGTAACCATTAACTCTATGTATACATAGACTTGTTTGGTATTTCCATATATGCTACATTGTGCTTAAGTTAATTGTATGCAATTTAAAAAAATATATACTTAATTAATTTTGTTTCCATTTTTAATTCTACACATTAAAACATTCTATACCTTATTGGATTTCGAGGATGCATTGAACTTTGGTTTTCTGTTTGTGTTTATTTAACTGCATGGTTTTAATTTACAGTATGTTTCATTTGTACTTGTGTTTACCTGCCTTGTGGCCGCAGGTAGGCTTTCTTTGTGCATGGTCTGTAAACATAAACGTAATGTCTGGATACACAGCTATACAGACATTTAATTTCAGGGTATAGAAACTATGCTCATAGCAAATCACATCATACAAATTAACTCTATAAAAATGAGACATTACTGTAAAGTCCTTTATTTCAGGAAGTTTTTTACATTCTGAAGTTTATAGACACTCAAATGAAGCTTTCCCCATGACTGCTGAAGCTCAGGGAGTTTTTATAGTTCGAGTTAATGACCAACCGCCATGGCTTTTGTTGTCTTTGAGATTAACAACAAAAGGCCAAGATTGATGGAGAGATGTACTTTGAGTTAAAGAACAAGAACTTCAACACTTTTCTTGCATAGTTTTCGTAAATACCAACCAAAGCTAAAAGATAAAAGCAGCTTTGTATTCATGTGTAGTTATCTGCTTTTTATGTATCAAGATATCTTCCATGCAGAAAGCAGCGGACCTGAAAGGATGTAGTTTGTTTGTTGTTCGGTTTTGACTAATTCACTGTAGCTCAAAGTGTCATTCTAGCTGAAACGTACCCAAATATTTACATCCTTTTAGAGATGTTTCCCAATATTTAAAGAAAAACAACAAATGTTTATTTATTGTATAAATACCCATTTTTCTCATTCTTTCTGTTGCGTCTCTTAAAGATCTTCATCACAGTCAACTGTCTGAGCACAGACTTCTCCTCTCAGAAAGGGGTGAAGGGTCTTCCTCTGATGATCCAGATTGATACGTACAGCTACAACAACCGCAGCAACAAGCCGCTCCACCGGGCTTACTCGCAGATCAAGGTCTTCTGTGACAAGGTAACAAACTATCAGTGTGTCACTTTATATTTATATAGAGATGCTATTGGTAATGGTCACTCAAGCCTCTTTACCACAATGTTTGGGTAAATCAATGCACTTTAATAAAAAATGTATTTAGGGTTAGCAAGACCACTGAAAACACTGCAAATGATGTGTAGTCGAAGAAATGTTACATTTACTGGACGATGAAACTCGAATCAGAATGTGATTTTGACTCTTTGCTTAGATGCTAAGTTTAATTGTTCAGCTCCTTTTTTTGTTTCTTCATTTTTTATATGGTTTAATTCAGTTCAGCAAGCGGGGAAACTGGAGGCCACCCCAACAATTAGCAGGCGAGGCATGCTGGGTACAGCATGGACAGGTTGCCGGTCCATTACAGGACCTTATTTATACATATAATATATAATTAGATGATGGTTTTAAGGGTTGTTGAGTCATTCTCAACTGTATGGGTCTGTAAGTCGATTTTAGGACAAAGTTAAAGCAACACAACCAGGATACAAAAGATCTCAAGAGAGATATTCAGCAGATTCATTCATTCATTCATTCATTCATTCATTCAGCAGATTTATTTAACCATCTGGAATAAAAGGACAAAATTGTTCGTCTTTACTTCAGCATCAGCTTAGACGACGATCCGTTTTCTGGAGACGAAACTAAACACAGTAACACCTAACTGATAACAAGATAAGAGTAATAAAATTAAATGAAAATAATTTGATTAAATTAACATAATTTTTTACAGCTTTATAGGTTTGTTTCAGTGCAGTTGCTGCTTTTGTTCCTTCCTGTTTAAGCTGCTGGGAGTTACTAGTGGAATATCTTTTAACCTGTGAAGCATCAACCCAGGAAAAAAGTCCTTTTGTAAATAAGAGGTTTTACTTTACCTTTTAATTAAATCTGCCAAAAACATTGAAAATGTAAAGACATACAATGTGATATGTCCGAATTTTAAGCACATTTTTGTACTATAAAGTGATGCAAAAGGTCTCAAATGTGTTCTATAAGTTTAAAATGTTAAAGCATAAAGTGCATATCGCTTCAAAGTGTGGGAACCTACTGCTGCAATGTGGCATCAGTCCTCCCTCTAGTGGTCAGAAAGCAGTGATCATCAGAGCTCACCTCACAAACCAGCATCTCCATTATTTTTCTTTATTCAGGGAGCAGAGAGGAAGATACGGGATGAAGAGAGAAAATTACTTCGTAAGAAGTCAAAAGGTTTGAAGCCTCTTAGAAGCACGCAGAGGTGCTTAGAGAGGCTTTTGCTTTCCTTTTGAACTCCACAGATCATCATGATGAAGAGCTATTTGATAAGTTTTCTCCTTTTTGTTGTTTTCTGGTCAGGGAAAGATGGCGGCGTCGGAGTGATCGCTATTCCCAAAAAGTCTGACACCACCTACTTTAAGACCATGACTGACTTAGAGGCCCAGCCGGTCCTTTTTATCCCAGATGTTCACTTTGGCAACCTGCAGAGAGCTGGACAGGTAGACTTTTCGTTTGAGCAAAAACTGCTTCCTCTCATTTTTCTGGCTGAACTGTGAAACTGGAGCTTCACCTTAAACATGTCTGTGTGGTTTACAACCTGTCATCTTTCAGCAAAAGCTCAGGAACACAGTTACAATGCTGTAAATCTTCTCTCTAGGTGTTTACCTTCAACACAGAGGAGATTGAGAGGGAAGGGTGAGTGTGCATGAAGGGGAAGCAAAAGTTTTTTTTACATCGGCTCATACAAAGAGGAGGCATGCAAATGAAAGCAGATACACATGCCAGCTTCACATAGAAGGAAGCACATGATGAGTGCATACATTGTGGGTGCAGCAGACAACGTGTTTCTATGCTTTTTCCAGTAGCGTGTTGGTGAAGAGGATGTTCAGGCCGTCAGATGAAGACCTGTGTCCATCACCTCACAAACAGATCAAAGAGGAGACGCACAAGAGAGGTACTTCCTGCTCACTCCTTTTCTTCTTTTATCTTTATCGGTTTTATTCTTGAAGAAATGATCCAGTGCAGCGACATGAGCTGTGAAACCTCCAGAGGACAAAGTTTGACTTTCCTGATGATTTACTTCTCTGTTTACACGAACGAGAGACACGTTCTTCCCAGATCAGCCTTACATCCATTTTCCATCCCGTTTGGAAAATCCTCCCCAGTCAACATAATTTCACCTTTTAGTAAAAGTAATATTTAAAAAGGCAACTAGTCAAATCAAATTCACAAATCGATGGTGCAGACTTAGACTTATTGCTGCATATTGCAGCAGCATCTCTACTAAAAATGCATGGAGTGGCTTTTCATGAGCCTTGCAGAGCCTTAAATTTCCATTTTTCATGGACATATCCCAGTTCATCATTGGCAAAGGACAGAAAACTGCTTTTGAGATAAGATCCTTCCACAGCAATCCTTTCTGTTACACAAGCATTTTATTCTGATTGAATTATTATAGCCTTTATAGACAAAGTATATAATAAATAAAAGAAGAAAAGATCTTCTATATGTTTACTTTGCTTAATGTGCATTTAACATGCTTGAAAATTCATGAAAATGTTGGGCTAGCATGACAAACTGCACATATGAAATATCAGCGTCATCAGATCTAAACAGTACAGTTAAATAAATCACATGAACGCTCTCCTCTCTCCCGTCTGCAGTGCTGTTATACGTCAGAAAGGAGGCAGATGACGTGTTTGACGCTCTGATGCTGAAGTCTCCAACGCTCAGAGGCCTGATGGAGGCTGTGAGTGCCGCCTTTCTGTCCACTTGTGTCAAAGCACCGTTTTAAAGAGCGCTTGTTGACTGGTGGTTTAATTTGTCACCGGCAGATATCTGAGAAGTATGGCGTTCCCACAGAGAGTATAGCCAAAGTGTACAAGAAAAGTAAGAAAGGGTGAGTGTGGATTCACGTAAAACAGATGTGCTGCTTCGAGTTTTCTCAATGTGTGATGAGTATTTTGCCTTTTATGACAGAATCCTTGTGAATATGGATGATAACATCATTGAGCATTACTCCAACGAGGACACCTTCATTCTCAGCATTGAGAGCTACGCAGATGCCTACAAGGTCATACTGACAGAGATTTGACGGCTTGGTGGCACACGAGAGACTGCAGGATGATTCAATAAGAAGCTGTGACTACTGAGAAACTGATCGACATTATTGGAGATGCTACGTTGATGGAGTTGCGCTAACGGTGCGCGGTCGAAGTCAGCTCCACTGATTCATCTCCAACATTAACGCGATGAAGCAGGTCATATTTCCTGTGCAGGACATTGATTCAAACAAAGAAAAGGACATTCTCGTGAACTGGCATTATAATGACCGCATGGACAACAGATTCATGTCCTTCAGTTTATTGAATGTTTTATTGTATAAAAACTTTGTATGTTTATTCACATTCTGTACATATGTTTTAACACAACAGCCGCATCTTCATAAAGTGCCTGATGTATTTAAAGTAGCTACTGCTTCCATTAGTTGAACCCAAGTAACTTAACAGCTTATTTGCATGCCACATAACTTTCAATAGATGTGTTATTATTTATTAATTTTTGTGCATTTCACTTAATCTAAGAATTTCAAGTACTTTAGAGCATTTCAGGGACTGTCCCTACGGTCACCACCCTCAAGGAGTTTTTTAAAAGTGGTTAACCTCATCTTTGAAAGATTTACATGTTGGCAAATAGCTTCAGAAGAAATTAGTAGAGCCTTACATGAGAATAAAATGATTATTGAATATTATAAACTCCTCGTGGGGTTAAATTCATGCATGGCTGAAATCTACTCTGTCATATACTTGGATGTTTTAAAAGTTAATAAATGTAAAACTCTTAAAACTATCATTTCCCTTTGGGGTTAATAAAGTATTTTTATTCATTTTATTTTGTGTTTTAAGTTTTGTGTTTATTTATGCTGCTTTTGACATCCACAGCAGCATTAAACAACCAGATTCTTAGTTCTGGTAAACAAAATTTTGGTTTTTGCTGCTTTAATGTTTGTATTTACAAATTTTATAAGTGAAATTGTGTATGTTCTGCATTACTATTCAGAAATATATTCAATTTTAATAATTTATATACATACACACATAAAATGTTTGCTACTAACTGAACTGCCATGTGCCTTCAAGTTAACTATGTAAAAATGTTTTAAATATAAGTTGCATTGCTGTGTGCTAGCTTAATACAAACATGCTAGCTTTAGCATGCTAGCTAAATACATACTGTAAAGTAAGAATATGAACCAGGCTGGTACTGAGAAAATGTTATACTTGATGGTCTTTAAGAATTACAATTTTATATTTTAAAAAAGTGAAATGCTGACTACCAATACAAAGCCAGTAAAAACCTGACACAATTTTGCATTAACACCTAATTAGTTTGTCCAAACCTTTTGAGAGGTGGTGTTTTATCATTTACAAAAACAGTGACTAAATCGTGAAAATGACAGCACTGATTACTGTTTCTTATAATGATAAACTTGTAGTTTTTAGAATGTAAATTTATGTAATAAATTAGTATAACTGACTGGATATACTGCAGGAAGTATTGATTAGACTGAAATGTTATCTGGTTCCTACCAATCAGAGGAAACACAGATTAAACAAAGGCAAAGTTTTTAAATAAAGAAAAATGTTAAAATCTTTAAATAAAATCAGTAATTTTTATAAAACAAACTATAATAAAAAGGTGAACTTAATTTTTTTACACCATTTTTACACCATTTTACACACCAGAAATCTGTCATAATTAGTCTGAACTGCTAAATTGTCATTTAACCTTTTAATTATTTGTTCACACTTTGTCAAAGAAAGTGTTTCTGCCAACATCAAACAGCTACATCCTCATTTATACATTAATAAAAATGAAATAAAAGACCAAATCCCCATTTTGTCTTTATTTTAATAACAAAATGGACACACTACACAGAACAAGTTAATACAAAATCTACAAAATTATACAGTGAAAGTTACATTTTTTTGTTCGACAGGTAACAACTGTACAGTATAAATGGATACAATACTGTGTTTTCTTTTCTTTATCTATATTTGGCACTTGACCACAAGATGCTATTGAAATGGAATAAGGGTCGAAGTACCTGATCGCCTGGCTGAAATGTGTAGAAGCTCAGAGAACTCCTCACATCTATTATTAATTTCCCATTTTCACCCAAAGATCACATTTAACCTGCTGTGAAAACTTTGGTATCACGTTGTTCTCAGACCAGCATAAACTGGTATTTATAAATGATCCAAAATAAAAGCAGTGAGGAGCTTTCTGGAAATCACAGTGAAGTGTCGCCATTTTTCCACCACAAAACAGCCGTTCATTAGTTTGTCAGTTAAGCATCTCTTACTGTGCATCACATCCTTAAAAAACCTGTTAACCATCACAGTAACATTAACTCGGATGAAAACAAAAAAGTGCACGTTGAAGAGACATTATGACACGTCCGCGCAAACATTTGAAGATTGTTCTTGCAATTTAAACTCCAAAATGTTTAAACTGACGCAGGAAAATAAAACGATTTGCTAAAATGTTTGCAATCGCCTTAAAAACCATTCAGTGAAAGAGATCAGGACATGTGGACAATGAGTGGGAAGAAAAAGCCTCATTAGCTAAATGCTGCAAATCATTCTTTAATCCAATGCATAGCAGCATGTGGCCCTTTCTGTTCTTAAACATGTCGAGCATAAATATGAGAGAACATACTGTACAACCTTCTTTTACACTTATCAAGTAGAAGAAATGAAAAGGTTTATCACATTTCAATGATTTTTTCATCGTCTCTTACATTGCAGTAAATCACCACAATGTTATCACATAGTAAAAGAATATATAAGCACATACTATATATTCATATACAGCTATTTTTATCTTCTACACTTGTTAAACCATAGTTGGTGAAAGAGAATCACAGCTCAGTTTACATGTTACATGTGTGTGTGAATGTGTGTGTGAATGTGTGTGCTAGTGGGATGTGTGTGTTTTATACATGTTCACAGAACTTGGCATAAAAAGTCACTTTTCAGTTTAATCCATAGTCGGCATGATTCCCCTTCATTTAGTCAGTTTTGGTTCTTCTATAAAATTCTTCTAAAAATAAACATAACAGATGATGTAATGGTTAAAAACTACAGTTCCTGTTCGCCTCTCAGGAAAAACCACACTGCACACTGAAGACTTGCAAACTTCATTTCTTCCAGTGTTGACATGAAGTTACTTTGAAATACTTTGTAAATATCTGTCCATCACAACCAGACAGCCGCAAATATACAAGCAGGATTCCCTTTAAACCAGGAATTATGCTTTTTTTTTTTAAGGTAAAAAGAAATAAAAATAGCAAACTTGGATTTTTCTCTTGCCGTCCTCTCAAACAGAGCAGGAACAGCTTTTTTTTTTTAAACAAGTCTTTCATGGGGTTTAGTCCTTTTGGGTCTTGTTTTTACCTCATGCGAGACCCGTTTGTGTGGAAACGTTGACCAGCAGAGGCGCATGAACACACTGTGGATGTCAGTAGGTTTAAATCGCACCAAGCTTCGTTATTCATCATGCAAGCAGCTAAAGGTCCATGTGGATGTTCATGTGCCTCTAGGGGTCAAGTTAAAGGGTCTGGATAAACATCTTAGGTGGATCGGATGGGAGAAATGTTGAAAATGTGTTAATTTATCAGAGGAAAGAGTCCAGTTCTTTACTGCCCAGCACTGCTGGGATCACACTGCAGCAGTCGGACGATGGAGGGGTCATTCTTTGCTCCTTCAACAAACTCCTCCAGGGACAGTTTACCTGAAAGACAAAGACATAAGAGCTTTAGGGACATCCGTCTGGTAATATGTAGCAGAAAATTCGTTTTATTACATTTTTCAAACACAGAGTGCTTGTAGTTTATCTTAAATCACAGTTTTATCACTAAAGAAATAAACACTAAATCTTACCGTCTCTATTTGTGTCCATCTGCCTGAAGATCTTATCTGTGCGTTTCTCAGGTGTGGACTCGTCTTCAGGCATCTTCATCACAGAAGACACCATTTTGTAAATGGCCTGAAAAAAAGGAACAACTTTCAGCATTTTACAGCAACACACATATTTACACTCAACTCAACTTTATTTATAAAGCCCTTTAAAACAACTGTCATTGTGACAAAGTGCTGTACATAATCAATAAAACAGTCAAATAAATTAAACATTAAATAAGATCAGAAATTTAAAAAGAAGTACATAAAACCAATAAATAAAACAAAGCTACAGCACACTAAAACAGACTCACACTGGGTTAAAAAGCCAAAGAATAAAAATGGGTTTTAAGAAGAGTTTTAAAAATGCACAAACATAATCATCAATACACTTATCAATGCACTTATCAATGCACTCATCTCTGCTGAGAGAAAAATAAAGGACTCCTTTCCTTCTTACTGGTCTAACTGGCTGATTTAGACAAACCTTTAAAAACATGATGATTCAGAAAAAGTTTCCTTTTTATCTTTAATTACATTTTTTATTTGGATCTGTTTAAAAACCACTGAGTAGTAAAGCAGCTAATATCCCTTATTGATCACCTGTTGTGTCATTTTTCTGCTATACAGTAAATGTTATCAGATCAAAGATTTACATCTTTTTTTTATCCCCTAAACACAGAAAAGTCATCTTTGAAGGTTTATTTTTTACTTTTAGAGGAGATGCCTCTCTGGAGACTCAGCAGCTAAATGTCTTGTGTTTTCTTTGTTTCTGTTATATCAGAGGACATTTTCAGAAGAGACAATAAGAAACTTAAAAAGAATTTATGTTCATATAAAAATCCTGAAATACACAGAATTGGACTTTCAAGAGGAAGAAAGCAGTTCTGGTTATTGTTGCACCACTTTATTCACTATTCATCTTTGTATGAGATAAAAGTATAAAAGGCATTTATTGATTATCTGCAAAGAAATCTCATTAAAAAGTGAATCTCCATCTCGGTACATTCTCCACTTTAAATAAACAGTAAAACTAAATGTGTGCAACGATCAAAACAAAGTTTGAACCACAGCTTTAACAATATTTTAAATTAACTGTATAAATACACATCTTTATAATATAAAGCATAAATATAACATTTATTTGTTGCTTCTACATATAAACTCAAGCTCACTCCTTACACACATATAGCAAATAAAAGGCGGATTAACTTGGAGAACGGGATCAGAGTTCTGCTCAGTTTAGCCCTGTGCTGTGTGACGTAACCACATGCATCCCTATGCAGCTAATTTAACTCTGAAACATTCATGCAATAACACGAGGAGTTTGCGTTAGCCGTCAGTGAGGAAGCTGGAGGGAGAGCAGAGTCAAAGGATGACCGCTCCATGCTGGATGTCCACCATGTCATTAGAAAATACCACTGCATAACTGAGGATTATGTTAAATAAAGAAGTCTAAAATAAACAGAAAGAAATATAAAAGGAAAACAAACTAAAGTAAAACAGGTCGCTATAGTAGACTCACCGATACAATCTCCAGCATCTCTGCCTTGCTAATGTATCCATTCCCATCCAGGTCGTACATACTGAAGGCCCACTTCAGCTTCTGGTCCAGCCGGCCACGTGAGGTGACACTGAGGGCAATGATGAACTCCCTGAAGTCGATGGTCCCGTCTCCATTGGCGTCAAATGTGCGAAACACGTGTTCAGCAAATTTGGAGGCGTCGCCGTAAGGAAAGAAGTTGGCGTAGATCTTCTTGAACTCCTCCATGGACAGAGCGCCGCTGGGGCAGTCTCGCAGGAAGCCCTTGTACCACTCGGTGATCTCGTGCTCGGTGAAGTCCGTGTTCTCCACCAGGTCCTGCATGACGTCGGGACGGAGCTTGCTGTTCTGCTTGCCCATGGCGGCTGTTTCTGCTGAGGATGTGATTGATGTGAGGGCAGCGGTGCTTCAGACTGCTGATGTGGACAGACAGACAATAGTTAGAGATTATCTAAAAAAGAAAAGGACAAAAAACCCTGAAAGGAAAGAAATATTTACAGTTCAGGTGTTTACCATTATCAGAGCCTCGATGTATTTCGTATTTAAGGTGGTGAAATAGATTTATTTTCTTATTGTTAATCACAATACAAAATGCATTTCAGCACATTTCTTTCCTTATATGCTTCAATGTGCCACATATAACAGATAAAAGGAGGATTTTCCTTTCATTTTGATAACTTCTCTTTGAAAAAGGGATGACTTGGTCGTCTCATTTAAGTGTTTATAAGAACTCATCCTTTTCATTTTGTTTGTTTCTTTTTCTGTGATAAGACAGAAGTGAAAATATGCTGAGAGAAAAACAGATCAAAAACAGAAACAACCACACCTGCTTACAATCTCTGTGTGCTTATGTGCCGGTGCATGCATCTCTGCAGATGTAGCTTCCATTTCCTGCAGAAGCTTTAAAGCTCATTTATTCAAAACACATCCTGAATAGTAACTTGTTTATCTAAAAGGTTTGGAGCTTCATTAGCATATTCTCCTATACTTTTGTCTTAAATTAACTACAATTATGCCCCAAAATATATACATAAAGACAGAATATACGTAATAAATAATTCAATTCTCTGACACAAAGTGTCAGACAGGAAGTGGGGAGTATTTAAATGCAAGACAGTGAATCATTATTCCTGCTAATGTGCTGAGCATCCTCCCTTATGATAAAACTTTGTTTTCAGACTGAATTAAAAAAATGTAAGGAGAGAAAATTCACTACACATTAAAAATAATTATAAATAGTTTAATCTTGTCAGGATCAAAGCATTAACATTTTAATGCCTAAAGCTGCCGCATAGAAACACCTTTACCAAATGTGCGCCTCAGTGGAAATGTGCCTATCAGACCAATCTGAGGTCAATAAGAACAAAAAATAAAAGTAGTTTAGTGAAAGAAACACATAGACAAACACCTGGAGGCCAAATTCCTGCTAAATGAGTTTATTAAACAGTTTATCAGCAGCAAATACAGTATTAGTTATGCCATCAGAGTCATCTCTGACACGTTCCATAAACATCCAGCTGTAATCCTTTCATTAACTTAGAGTAACCAATGAGCTCTAGCAATCTGGCAGCCACCTTCAAAGACTTCCCTGCAGCTACCAAGAGTTTGCTTCATTGCTGCAGCAGCAGGAAAAGCAGATTAACACCTGCTTAGACAAGTGAAACATGCCTGAAACAAAAGAAGTGAGACTAGTGGTCCAAGCCGAGTGCAGGATAAACAGATCAAGTCCACTCAACACATTCAGGGTATGTTAACGTTATCTGGTTTAACTAAAATGTTGCAAATACAATCCCAAATAGGCAAGTTTTCAAACTCTCATATTTCTATCTGCATGTAAAGCAACACAGACAGTACCGCCAAAGCAGGAAGTAGAGCTGAGAAAGAGACTAAAAAAAGAGTGCAGGCTATGCAAATATGAGTCTGATCAAACCTCCTGCTGCATCAATAGAATAATAAATAAATGTGCAGCAGGGTTCTTTCTAAAGCATCTGAGAAAGCATTTATTAAGATCCGTAGATATGAAGAAAAACATATTTGATGTAATCTAGGGAGGCGCTGCAAAAGGTACTTGAGGACAATGCAGCAACTTTATTATTCATAGTTTAGGGACAATTTTAATAAATACTATTATGTTAGCCTCAAATCTCTGAGGTTAGGGTATCAAGCTCAGTTAATAATAATGAAGCAGTTTCTCATCTAAATGAAATGTTGTGGAGGATATTTAACTTTTACCCCTCTCTGCATTGTTTTTTCCCCTTTTATATACGTTTTGTTTCTTAAGAGTAATTATTTATCAGGAGAGAGGTGCTTTATGTTTACAGAGTTGCCTCAAAACCTCTATGCCAGTGTATAGGTTTCCATGGCGATACAGCCTGGTTCAAAGTTCAAACCTTAAGTTACCTGATGAGCCATTAATCCTGCTTCATGGTTGCAAACTTACTAAAAAATATTATTCAGAAATTCCTTTTGTAATTGTTTTTTTTTTCAGAGTTTAAATTGAAACATGTTTTAATGTTTTTTGTATCTAATCCTGTTTTGGTTTGACAAAAATGCATTACAATAAACTCACAACTAAATTTTTCTTGACTAAACTCCAGCTTTTATTTAACAAAACATCAGCAAACTACTTTAAGTCGTTGGGCGGTTTCTACCATTGCTATCTTTACAACGTCATGCATGCTGTCGCTCACAGAAAACACAAAACTAAGTCAAGAAGTGGTTGGTGCACACCTAACAAACTTCAAGCTACCTTTAGCTAAGAGCTAACTAAGCTAACAGGAGCTAAGTGGCAAATGGAGGTAGGTTGGCTAAAGATAAGGTATGTCATGCGCCAGCTTTAAAAAAAAAAACACATTTGTGCTACGTTTTCTCTTATTCACACTAAAATTGTGCCAAATTTTAAAATTAAATTACATCTAAACTTATTAGTTTAAACTAAAATCCTTACAGTTTTAATTAAGGTAAATAAAACAAAAAAAAAGCTAAAATGTTATTTCGTACCAGGCTGTAAACATGTTAATGTCTGCTGGGAGCCCCTAGTGGAGAAGGAGAGAACTGCATCTTTTACACTGGTTTTTACTTGAATATTTTGTCTCAATGGGTAATTTATTCTGAGTGTTTTTGCTGAAGCAAACCAATGAACCCTTTTAATACAGAACTGTTTTTATCCAACATGATTTATTTATGAAGTTATCTGCGTTTCAGAAGAATCCTAGATCATCTCAGTAACGCTGGTGTCTAAACAACCATGTACAGAGATGAAATGATTTTTTATATTAATTTCCTAAGGTTAAAGGAAAATGTTTTATTATAATTCAGATTTCTGTTAGAGATTAAATCTGTGTGAGTGAGGTGACTACATTATATTGTCCTGAGATCTCCAGATAAATAAAAACATTCATTTTTACTCTAAGTAATCCAAAGTTGTTTGGTTTAGCATTTTCCAGGGTCACTTCTTTAGCAGTAAACCAGATCATTTCCCACTCATGAAGTAGTTTTCTATCTCCTCAACTTTGTCTTAAAAATGGCATTTTTATTGCTCGATGAATTGCAGAGTAACCAGGATTATTGAGACTGGGTAACCATGACAACGGACATGTAATCACTGTTTATCATAGCGAGAGGGGCAGGATAAACGCATTACTTTTTCACTTGCAACAGGATTTTATAGTTTCCTGCAAAGACCGAATTGTTTGTTTTTAGCAGCTGTTATAATCAGTGTCTCTGAAGACAGAAATGAGCTCACGTAATGTTTTGTTCTAAATTATTACAAACAGAGAGAGAATAATTAGTGTTTGGCTTAAAACTTTACAAACAACAACTGGAGGTAAAGGATTAATTATCATTTTGACGGTTAAAATATGTGTTTGGTAAAGATGATTCATTTTATTCTCAATGACAAAAAACTCAAACAATTAAATCTGAGGATATCTAATATTTCATTATTTAGAAAATTAAAGACAAAAAACACCAAATCCGGACATTTAATTCACTACAACAGCTTTTAATAATAATGACAACAGCATGCTTCAATACTGTTTCAAACACAATAATAATGATATAAAATGGTTGGAGTTTCTCAAATCGGACTAATTTGTTTGGTAGTGTTAATAAATTAGGTTGCTTTTAAAATATAATGGCTACTTTATTAAATAGTCCAGAGAAAGAATAGCAGAAGTGTTTTATTGATAAATAATCAATGCGTTCAACAGAGTACAGACTTGTACTTTTAACATAAATGTTCTTGTATTCGGTACCAAGCAGCTTTGGATAAGCTTGTGTGGTGCTTTGATTTCCTCCTGCAGTCTGTAGATATAAATGCAATGTAAATAAAACCACTGAGTCCCTTTAAGACATCATCTGGCACCATGAATGCTACTCATGCAGGCTGACCATGAATCATTTGCTTTGCTTTAAGGCTCCAAAATACCCCAAATAATACAATCACATCAAGAGTCTGCAGACAAAACAATAAGCCAACATTCATGTGAGCTGTGTGTCTGGGTGTACTTTAAAAGAAGATGAAATCAGGGGATCAGAGCTCAGACCTCTCCTGAACATCCCATTAGCCAGTCACCCTAAAGAACTCCACTATTTCTGGACCTGCGGGATCACTGCCCACAATGAACCGTTAAGGCTCTTACCCTCCTGGAAGACTGGTGGTGATGGCATCGTTACATAACCGAGCCATTAACAGGTAGAAAGGTCACATGGTTGAGACATTCTCCCTTTACCACCTGATGAGGTCAGGACCAGGCAGGGAACACTAGTTTGACCTTCTGAGCAGGGAACAGGTCTCAGAGTCGCTGAGCTCAGCTTGTGTGAACACCTAAGCAGAACAAACTGTCACCATGAGTTTCAAGCATAACCCACCCAATACACGCAGACCATTTAGCAGATAGGACTCATCTGCAAGGATTTCTGACTCATTCAATGGTGAAAATATAAACCAAGCATTTAGTGCCACACCGAACACCACATCCATCATCAGAGGGAAAAATACCAATAAGGAATGAAAAGAAATCAAACTGCAAACTGGATCAAATTGGGAAAGTTTACAGACATTTGTTCAGACAGGTTTAGATTTTTGGACTTTTATTAAATAATATTGTTAAAAAACTGAGGACCTATCCTGAAAACATTATTTTAAATTAACTAATACAACTTTTTTATATATTTTCTTTTTCTGCTCATTTTTTTTCATCCACTTAATTATGTTCACTGCAAAGATATTTCTCTAGGAATTAAATCAGACTTTGATTAATTGAAGATAGTTTCAGGTATTTTTTTTTTAGTTTGAAAAATAAGGAGAGAAAAAAGTCTTTCAGTTTATCACAAACAAAAACAACATGCAACACAGCCTCTGTGTGTCGTCACCGTCTTTGCAGACGTTTACTTGCACTAGTTTAAATTTAAGACCCTCCACACACCATTCATCCCAGAACATCTTGTATCCTACTTATGTAACCGGCCCAAGTCTCCATTTATATCCTTCAGGTAAATCTAAACACAAGAGTCTAACTAATAATCCAACAACGGGGAGCGTTGAGGTAGGATGGAGTAACTGAAAGAGATCGGACCACAGACAACAAGTTTGTGAATGATGCATTCACTATGAATTATGATGCACCTGTGAGCAGGCTGCAGGTCTGAGGCCCGCCATTCTCAACCACACAGAGGCAGTTATTACACCTGCAGCAGGTGCAACATGATATTAAAGCCAACATTAAGATTAGGTCTTATGCCAGCCGTGATAAAATATAAAAAAGCAACAACTTCAGGGATCAGAGAATGTGAGCAACCCCAGAAGCTCGTATCAAAATGTAATTTCAGGCAACACCAAGCACAGATTTTATTGAGTTTCTGCAACTTAACTGTGCTCGTTCTTTTCACCGCTTAATTGATCCATCAGTAGTTTAGTTTGTCTTCATTTCGGCTCATTGGTGCAGAATAAAAGTAGCCCAGCAACAAACATTTGATGAGGTTTAATTGTCCTGAAGATGCTGTTCTCTGGTATGAAAGAAGACACTTTTCCTGTACGATCCCTGAGGCGTACATCCTCACCCTGCTGGAGTGTTTTTATTTTATTTTATTGTCAACAAATTAAACTGCTTTCATTTTGCAAAGTGCCTCTTTCCACTGTGCACGCAGCTTCATCGCTTTAGTGCAAAAACCCTAAAAGATATTCCCGTCTAGAAAAAAACTGACGGCATCTAACTGTATTAAAAGTATCCTTTTTAATGTACATTTAGGAAAACTGTCCTAAACTATTACGCTTGATGTGCAAAGACAGAAGACTAGCTTTAAAAGCATTTAAAATACTGTAAAAAAAACGTCTCATTTCTGTGGGAAATCTGCTAAAATGATGGAGCAGCTCTTGTTTCAAAGTGAGGGGAAAGTACTGGTTCTGGTACTAATCTTACTCCTTTCACTTCTTTTCTTATTCTAAATTACTTTCTTCTCACTGAGACTTGAATTTGTTAAAAATTAATTGGATTTGGTGCAGCAGAGCCTTAAAAACGTTACATAGTGGGAACAGCTTTTGACATTTTAATTATGACATCAGCATCTGATATTCTCATGAAGTTAAATGCAACCGAAAAAACAGAAAAACAACAGCAAATGCATAAGCTTTGTGTAAAACAACTACTTTTACTTCATTTTTAGGTTTCATCTAAATATAATCGACAGTAAAAGTAGAGTATATCGAAGTGGCTTCAACTCAGACTGAATAAAACTAGTTGAATGTAGCCACACAAGGAAAGCTCACATCACACAGTACACAAAGTTAAAAAAAAAAAAAACATAACATAAGACAGACAAAATGTTCATTCGTGTTTAAAGCCCGACACGAATTTGGCTCAGATTTTACAAGCTCTAAAAACTAATGACGTGCATCTGTCTTCGATCTATAAACAAGTCCCGGATCCCAACCATATGCAATCAAAGCACCATTAAACACAGCTGCAGCCCAACATAGCGTAGGGAGCACCCATGCTCACGTTACAAGTACCATGACAAGTTGTGTTCGCTTTAGTAGCTCCTTGAATGTCTGTCTGCAACTCAATCTGTCGTGTTATTTGGTATAAGGTCAGAGCTGGACCACTGTTGGTCCAATGTGCTCCACACACTGAGAAGAGACCTCTATAAAGAAGTTGCTGCTGAAGAAACAAGAAAAAAAATTAGTTTGGAGGAATATCTAAAGGTTTTACATGTTATTTAGAGAGAAAAAACACTACATGGATATCTGACGGGTTTAAATGACAACCATATACGTGTTAAAACATTTCACATACCGTCACAATTCTTAGATTGGTTGCAAAATCACATAATATCAAGAATCTTCTCATAGGTTAAGACCTTTGTTTGTTTATATACTTAACTGTGACACATTTCCCTTAAGGATGCTCCAGACTTACTTTCTTTTTTTCTAATACTATAATTAAAAACAAATAAATAAAAGAAATAAAACAAAGAAAAACATCCATCATCTTTATACCCGTGGCAGCAACTTCATCATAATGCAGCACACGTGAGCTCCCATTGTGAACTAGAGCTTTGTGCGTCAAGGCGCTGCAAAAAAAAACACAATGACACTGAAGCCATTACAAGGCAGCAAATGAGAACAAGATAAAAAATAAAGCTTCACTGACAACTGCTGCAAAAAGGACAGCAGAGCTGCCTAAAAGACGCAGGATGAGACAAACACTGAAAATTGCAGGGAGAGTGCTGTTTATGTTGCACTGAATATCTAAATGTGTTTCTCTCTTGAGCAGCCTGTTGGAGAGACAAATGGCTGCAGAGATGGAAATGTCAATCTGATGACTGAACACCACCCATCTCTGTCAGTCAGAGTGAATCTGCTGCACAGCATGAGCGAAACATAGCCTTCTATCCAATATATATAATAAATGTGACGGTGCATAATCGCATTTTACCTCTTATTTATCTCAATCTATCCATTCCTTTTTCCCTCCTCAGTTTAATGTTCAACTCACACAGGCTTTTACCCGATCCCTATCCATCCGCTTTCTCTACAAAGAGGTTTCATTCAATTCAAAGGAGAACCGACTGCTTGCTAGACCAGCCTAACTACAGACCATGCTGCCACAGGGGTCGGTCTGTCCCAAAACAAACCCACAAGACACCCACGCCGGCAAAAATAGCACATCTGTTCAAATTTAGC
The DNA here is from genome assembly GCA_037177335.1 of Kiunga ballochi. Taxonomy (NCBI): domain Eukaryota; kingdom Metazoa; phylum Chordata; class Actinopteri; order Atheriniformes; family Pseudomugilidae; genus Kiunga; species Kiunga ballochi. Next base: position 12,635,105 of record JBAMIG010000018.1, on the reverse strand, counting down.
AAATGTTTGTGAGAGTTCAGCATCTTGAAATGTTTACCAATACTGTTAACGCTAAGGCGGCTGTTATCTCGACCCCACCCTTGTGTCAACAACACCTCTACAGGTCTCTCAGTTTATTTGTTATGTTTTATTGACAGCTTGAGATGCTGAATTACCAAAATCAAATCAAGGTTTGGAAGCCATACAGCTGTGTGTTATGGTAATTTTTCTAGTTTTTCTGTGATTAAGCTTCTTTTTGTCCTCATTTCCTGCCTCTTAACATTTCATTTAGTCAGTAAACTTTATCTTTTCTTGTGACAATAACGTTTATTTGCCCCAACTTGGTGTCAGTTTGTTTTATTACCTCTGCACTCCATGATTTCCTCATAAACATCTCGGTGGGTTGCAGAGGAAATTCACCCATGATGTGTTCCTACTTCCACACCACATCAAACTAAAGAAATTAAATGACCACAAACCACCAGCTAAAAAAGACATTTTGCACAGGACCGAGCAGCTCATGGCACTTTCAAAAGCAGGCTCTGGACCATTTAAATCTCCATTCAGCTGCCTGGTCAAAACCAGAACACGATCCAATGCTGTTGGTTTAATCAATTAGTGCATAAAACTTGTTAACAGTGTAAAGAAACAAATCACCAAAAAGTTCATTCTTAGATCCTTTACAAGACATGAACAGCTTGTATTTTACTAAAGTACACAATTTATTGGATATACTTAACTGTTTGGGATGTTGTTAAAAACCTTGCTTTTAGTTTGTGTTTTGTTATGGTTTTTAATTGTCTTGACATTTTACTATTCATCTGCCATCAGAAAGCTGACTCGGATGATGAAATGTGAAACCTGCAAAGCATCACATTTGCTGCAACTTATAAATGTTTACTCACATATGACCAGTTCTACACAAGCCATTATAACATAAGAAAAATCGAGCAAATCCATATATATTAAAACTTTAGAAAGGCACTGATAGGTAGACTAGCAACTATTTCCACTTATTTGTCTGACTAGAAAAGCTACCTCCTCTCCTGCTTTAATCTACTGACTGATGTGTATTTGCTGAAATCAGATACTCTTCCTCACTCTGCCTTGTGTGCTCAGTTCTTTCCCCCCATTTCCTCTTCTAACTCATTTTTAGTTAAATGTTAAAACAATAACCCCATCTTCTGCTTATCTCAAGGTTTATTACGGATAAAAAGGAAGAGCTTCATCCGATTAGAAATGTAGGTAAAGCTTTATCCGCAGCTAGCATGTTTGTAAGGGTGCTACACAGTAAAGTAATGGAAGAAAAGGTGTAAGTATCGTACTGAATAATTAACCAGGAAGAATAACTGTATTGACAACAGTTCAACGCCATAAGATCACTTGTTTAACCTGTAAACTCATCTCACCTGAGCTGTGAGAAAATGAAAAAAGTATCAGGAAGCGGGTAAACTAAGAAGGAGGGGCACATTAGCCACAACTTACCTCGCTTTTAAATTGTTCCTGAGGGGTTGTTAAAAGTCTCCTTAATAGTCCATTACTTCGTGTCAAATGGGGAGGACGATAAAAGTTTCAGAGAAACTAATGGGGTGTTGCAGGAGCCAAACAAGAGCTACTGTCCCCGGCTGTTCGCAGTCCAAACTCCAGCAAGCAGTTTCCTGAGCCGCTGCTGAGACTCCGCTTAGCCCCGCAGTTTCGCACAGTGACGTCAAGACCACGTGTCACGTGGTAAGATGAGACCCAATGAAAGCGGCGTTGTCCTGGCAACAGGACCACAGCACATAAATGGCTATTAGTATGTAAAGCCGTACACAGAAGTTGATGGCTTTTCTCAAACACATTAAACTTTCTTATTGTTCGAATATGAACATTAAACAGTGAAATTGTCCGGAAATAATTTCAATCAGGAGCATTAAGAAACTACTTTACGCCCCTGATTTTTCCACGCAAATAAATTAAACACAGATGACCTTGTGTTTTCCACAGTAAAATTGGAATTTGCTTGAAAACAAATGAAAAAATGGCTTGGTATTTTTTTTTTCATGAAAGCATCTCACAAAGTCTTAAAAAGATCAAATGATAATTGAAAGTGATTATTTATCACCTTTGTATGAGGAGAGCTGCACAAAATAGCAAAATTGTGAGTGCATGCACGCCGCTATTTTTATATATATATATATA
>JBAMIG010000018.1:12617582-12632232 GCA_037177335.1 Kiunga ballochi | reverse complement strand
ATGGATGGATGGATGGATGGATGGATGGATGGATGGATGGATGGATGGATGGATGGATGGATGGATGGATGGATGCTGGTGTATTTCATGTGTTATAACTTAAATTGAAACATGATCTGATACTGGATAATGGATAATAATAGATACTGAGCGTGTCCCACTCAGAGTCTTTACTGATAATCTAGTATTGCATGATCATTGCTTTCCATTAAAAGCAAACAAAATAGCAGAACTTTTTTTCAACAAATCAAATAAAGCAGCAAAGTATCAATGGATATATATTTTTATTTAGCATTTGATGCAAACTCGAGTCACCTTTTCAAACTCTGATGCGTCCGTTGACAAGTCACGATCCCCTGCTACTAATGCTGGAAAAACATTGGTGCCAGCAGATTTCTGTCATGAGCTTTTTATCAGCACAGCACATTGCAATTCAAATTTAACAGAGGTGAGGGCTCATCAGTTAGTTTGACCCTGAGGGTGAATCCCAGAGTACTGCAACCTCTGACTAATAGGTTTGCATAACATTGATCTGACTGCGAATCCACTGAAGAGCAATCCCTAACTCTGCACTCAGACTTGCACACACAAACGCACACACAACCACAAGCCCTGATGCGACAGCTTACAGGCCAAGAGTCTTTGAACAGAACCACCGTCTAAATCAGCAGCCCCATGGCTCTACACGGGCTCTGTCATTAGCAACAGCAGCTTAAGAAGTGAGATGAAGCAGCAGGTGCTGGTTAGAGAAGCCAATGACATCCACAGTAAAGGACCAACAACCTTCCCTTGCTGATTATCTGTTACTTAACCAGTCAGAGCTAACCTTGTCATGTGCTGGATGAACTTGCTGAGGACAGAACAGAAGTTTTGAAGTGAAAAAAACTCATGAGCAGCTTTTTCCAGCAGAGTGTGGTGATCCTGTTGTGGGAAAGATGCACTAAGGTACACATTCGTAGCATAGAGATTCACACAGATGCATCATGATGTCTTTGTAAGTGTCCAGTTCACATTTTCTAACAGCCTCAAGGCCAAACTGCTGATTAATATAAGTGATCTGAAGAAATCTTTTTTTTCTCTCACTGGTGTCTCCAAATAAAGCAAGGCTCACAAGACACTGGTGAGGAGCAGATGATCCCAGCAGACAAAAAAAAACAAAAAACAAAACAAGCTGTGCGTCATGAACGCCAGACTAAAGCTCAGGCTGACTGGATTACCCAGCAGGTGAATTTATTCTCCACCAGAACACGCTGATTGCTGCGTGTTGAGCAACAGAGCAGCACAGGCGCTGAATCAGTGTGTATGCATTTTCTGTTGGGTTTTTGCACCAGCAGCACCGACAGGAGGGGAAATCTTACGAAGCAACCCAAGAGCAGCCAAAGAGGGACAACCCAAGGAAAGCCTGAGAAGCTGAAATGAGGCATTGTCACAAACAATAACGTTTCCTTGATTAGCATTCAACCCTATTGGTGTCTTCTACGTGCAAACATCCTGGAGAATTTGATTAAATTGCACAAGCATGAGCTTTTTAAACCCATGGAACTACAGTATGTTAGGACTACAACACATTTTTATTTACAGGGTTTACATCATTTTTTCAGAAAATGTTTTCACTATATTGCTTAAAATCTTGTTTACTTCCCAACTACAGCCGAATAATAAAAAAAAATCAAACAAACAAAAAAAACAAAAAAACAAACTAAACTGAGTCGCTTGTGGGACAGAGAGGACTGTAAAAAACAATCATTTTAAGCTGCTGTTCTCTGTTGGTGATATTTGGTGTTTCTGTGCTTTAGAGGCATAGCGTCAGAGATAACTCATAAAAAAAGAGAGTTTATTGGTATATTTATAGCCATTTCTAACAGTTTTCCAGGATCTGCTGTGTTTCATTGTTAATCTGGAGGTTATTCACTTTTAAATGCAAACAATCATGGTTCATTAATACAAAGAGAAATCTGTTTGCTGTAACAGCAAACATCTAAACATTGTGATGAGAAAAAAACATGTTTTGCCCCAAATTCATCATATTTATTTTAACTTAAAATGAATTATTTCCTGCAGGATTAACTAAAATAGCTTTTTCCATTTTTTGTCTCTTTTAGAGCTTTTGTATTATATTACATTTAAAAGGTAGAGGCTGACATTTTTACTATCATAATATAATGAATTAATTTTATCAAGAGATCAAATCAAAATATAATTATGTGTGTTTGATTAATTAAATATCCACATTAACTTTTTTTTATATCACAATAATTATCCGATATGATTATTTTTAGACCTATAGGCAACTTATAGATACATTTGTTGGAATTTTAAAGACAATTTGGTTCAAATATCAAGCTGCCTTAAAGGTGCCACCCAATTCAGTCTAATTTACTGCAATACAATTAGAATCTAATTAGTCCTTATGGGTAAATATTAATAATTATTTTTGTATGTATAGAAAAGACCTTATTGAACAAATGAAGGTAAACGTATGATATGTACATTTGAAGTAACACACACACATATTTTGACCCTCTAATCATGCCTACCACTAAATATTCAAATATATTATATTTTACACTGTAAATTAAAAAGAAAAATAGCAAACTTATCTGCAAAGTCTTATGCATGTTTAAATTACTTTATTTTTGCCCCATTAAATGGAAAACTGAAACTAAGCGCTGCTATATACAAATAAGCTGAGTCAGGATGGATTTGTCAGCACTCTATTATTGAGTTTGCTTAAAGGACTTTTACAGTCAGTGCTGCTCTCTGCTCTGCACCAGGTTAGCATTAAAACCTGTCTGCAGATCCAATAATCTGATGTGAGTTATGATATGATCTGATGTGAGCCTCTTTTTTGCCCTCCTGATGTCACATGATGAGTCATACTTCCAGGACATGTGAGCAAAAAATGCTGTGTAATGGATCAGAGATATAATAGCTGTGTCTATCAAATGAGTCGGCACTTTTGCTAAAAGGCCACCTGCTGTCGGATGTAGCAGCAAATGGAAGTGAGGCTTGGCTGGGAGTCGGAGCTGGCTTAGCAAAGGCCAAAATAAACTTCATGAGGAGTTGGAGAAGCTCTGAAACGAGCAAAAGAGGACAACTGAGGTGAAGGAATAAGAAGCATGAGGTACACAGAGGAGAGAGGCAATGGCAGTGAACCAAAGGGTGGAGAAAATGAAGGGTAAGGCACCCTCATGTTAAAGGTGGAGAGATTATGCAACAGCAAAGCAGGTGAACGGATGATCTGCAGCCGCACATGGCCATCCCCGGTGCTCTGATCCCAGGATCACACACACAAGTACATTCAGGTAATCACATCAAAGCTGCCTCCTGATTCTTGTGGCTAAAAGCTGTGGGTTGAAGAGCTGAAACTGTAACCTTAAAGACAAATTCTTATGATAAACCTCCAAGTATTTCTAAGATAAAAAAAAAGTGTGAGTGACATGTCACAGTTTGAACAAAACATCTTTGTTTTATGAGATAAAGCATGTCCCAGTCACAGATGCTGGACTGGAACAATGGTTAATAAACACACATCAGGGGGAGATTCTGGAGCCAGTGACTATCTCATCTCTGTAAACTGGGACTTTACTGCATCCTCCAGGGTAGCACCCCAACAGATCATTACAGTACCCCAACATTTGGGAACACAAAGTAGACTGCAAAGAGTTCAGACCTTCAGTTAGCTCCTTGTGCTAAACGGACAAACACAGACTTGTTTAGTTGAAATTCAATGTGAAATGAGGTATTATCCCAAAGCAAAATACGACCAGACCAGCACGAGACGCTAACAGATCTGTATCTTCTACAGACTATTGTGGTCCCTTAACAGTGTAAAATAAGTGTAAAAAAAAAAAAAGTAAATATGTGATATATTTTCCTTATTACTGAGATAAAAGTGCAATCATCCAATCCACTAAACAACTAAAAACAATAGTAAATACCAGTAGCAGAGCATTGCAGCGGGTTTTGGTATATTTTAGTGCATCGACTTTAGACGAGCTTCTTCTCACAGTGTCGTATCAATCAGGGTGAGAAATCAGAAATTGTGGAAAGTTATAAATATATTTGAACTCTGATGGACAACAAATTAAAGTTTGACAAGAATCTGCAAACCATTGTTAAACGAGGGCAACAGAGAAGCTATTTGTTGAGAAAGTTTAATTATTTTAATGTAAATCAAACTATTTCAAACAACTTTTATTGCTCTTATATAGGAAGTTTGCTCACCTTCTCTTTTATTTGCTGGTTTGTCTTTAAAGGACAAAAATAAACAGGAGTTGTGAGGACTTGCTTTAAAATAACAGGAGTGAATCTACACACAGATATCTGCTTTGCCCATTTTGCAGAAGCATGGCGAGGGATAGAATGATGAAGAGGTTTGAACTACAAGGCAGAAAGCCCAGAGGAAGCTCAAAGAAAGCATTTATGTAGTAATAACAGAAGACTATAGTTGGTGTGTGAAAGAAGAGAAAGCAGAGGATTGGGTTGGATGGACAGATGATTCCCTATGGCGACCCCTGCAGGCCAAAAGAAGGACGACAGTTTAGTACTGTTGATTGAGCCAATGTTGTTCAAGCTGTTTGATTAACCAAATGATAATTAACTACCAATAAAGTGAAGGGTTTGTCAGGTTTACTGTTATTAAGTGTGTTATTTCAGTGAGATCTATTTTATATTAGTTAACAAAAGTAAAATTATAATACAATTTAGTTTAGTTAAAGATGACTTTGACAGATTCTACATAAATCTGGCATTGCAGAGAGATGTTTGAAACAGAATGAAACATATTATGGAATAGAAATGTAATGTTATTGTTATTTATTGTTATTGTTAATGTTATTCTTTATGTTAATGAGGGGAGTTTGGCCTCACCAGGTATTCATAGACCCTTATAAAAGAACAATAAATTAGCTTTAATCTCCAAAGAATAAATCCCAAAGTGTAAATCACAGGTAGAAATGGACAAATAACTGTAACACAATATTTCTGTCACATACAGTAAAGTTTGCAAACAGAAAACTAAGAGCTGATTATATGGTTGCTGCCACCTAGTGGAGGTAATGCAGAAGCAGTAGAGCTCAATGGATAGATCAGTTTGCATGCTCACTCCAAATCCTAAATGTTTGCATTAGTGGAAACTATTTCTGTCAATAGCAACCAACTCCTCACACTCACTTCCTCCTTCTTCTCCATCAGCTGCCTGCTTCACTTTGGCATCTCCACAAGCAGTTCAGAAAAGCTTCCCATTAAATCTGCACACATGCTTCTAGTATCTGTTACATCCGTTTCCTTTTCTCATGTCAAACGTTTATGTTCTGTGGTTTCTGCAACATCCTCCACCCTTCCTGTTCTACTATCTTTTATTTTCACACAAACTAGTTTTCATTTAGATTTGCCTATATTTGGATGCATGATTATGATATTTTCCTTTTAAACCCATCTTTTCCTGCATTTCCGTTTATCTTTTGCTATTTGATTCAATGTTTTAGTTTGGTAAACGTGTTTCTGACATTTTCTTACCAGTTTCCAACAGTTGTGTATAAACCACATTTCAGCCTTTTTTCTGATCCCTCTGTTCTTCCAATTCTTATTTTCTGCTACAGTGTGCTCATTTTGCCTTCAGAAATTACTAGTTTTATTCAACCAAAGCTGGAAAACAGAGTTAATTTGATGGAAATGTGATGAAAGTAACAGAATAAGAAGAAGTGACTTGAAAAATAAGTGAACCGAGTATAATCAGTGACATGTGCTGTCTCTTTATGGACAGGGGGGTTGTTAATGACCTTTGATCACTGATGTTTTGTGCTCCAATCACTTCAGATCTCCATTTGTCCAGACACAGAACCTAATGAATGATTTCCCTCCTCTTCCATGCCAGAAGGTGTGTATAATTTGAAGTTAAGTTTATTCTGTTTAATGGTCATCTAGAGCAGGTCTTTCTTTACCTCCTTTCTCTGAAAACATTTGTTCTGTGCTCCTGGCTCAGAAACAACTGGACTGGGAACAAGTGTAACTGAAAAGGTGAGTCGTTTTGCCCCACTGTGATAGAAAATGTTGATATTTTACCATTTGTTTCAGCATTTTCTCCCTGAGGTGCAAAATATTTGTATTGCAAAGGTAAACTTCAGGCGCTTGTTATTAGATTTTTTAAACTATTAATTTTACATTTAATCCAATTACAAAAGCAGTTTTTTTCCCTTTTTTTTTTACTTCTGTCCTGTCCAATATAATAATGTACAGAATAATTGTTTGTGTGTCAGATCTTGCTCCACCAAAAGAGACATATATATGTGGCTGCCCTTGATATTGTATGGCTCATGTGAATCCCTCAGATCACTTCCTGATTGATTCACCCACTCGCTCACACATTCACGCACCGGTGATGCAGCACCGGGAGCAACTGGGTTCAGTGACACTTCGGCATGTGGATGCCAGAGCCGGGACTTGAATCACTAACTCACTGGTTACGAATTGACCCGCTCTACTACATGCACCACAGCCGCCACTGTAATAAGTGATAGCAGTAGTAGTAGAAGTAATGATATGATAATAATTATTATTATTGTAATACATTGGTCCAAACATGATAAAGCTTAACCATTTGTATGTCCAGTTTACATTAGCTGCTGCTTACTTGCACATTTCTGTCCACTCTCCCCCTGTGTTTTTAATATAAATTAAAGTTTTATTATTTATCAGCTAGAATGCGATGCCTCTGCCTTGTCCAGCACATGAGAAAACTGTGGGTACCAACACAAACACCCCAGCTTCTTAAAGAAAGGAGCCTGCACAGATCTGTGTATCGTCTGCAGCAGAAGCAGGTATTTTACTGTTTGAATCTAAATAATAAATAGATGCTGTGGGGTTTTTTTTAGCCGTCAGACTACTCACTACAGTTATAGTATAAATATTTTGTGGGATTTTTTTCCTACATATTCTCATGTTCTTGTCCGAGTTGCAAATGATGTTCAGTGTCTTTCCCAAGGACATATTTGGGGAGATCAGGAATTGAACAAGCTTTCCATTTGGTTGACTTCTGCACTGTGGTTGGACAAGGTCAGAAGCAGAGAACTGGAAGTATTAAACCCTTTAATACAACTTCACAGGAGGAAATTTTCAAGAAACAAACTTGACCCCATGATCTAAGTGAATCTGAATAAAATTAAAAATAAGACTTGTTTGTTAGACTTTAAAATAGAGTAGAAAGGAAAAGGAATAAATTAAAGTCTTGGTCAAAGTCCTCTTTTTTTCAGCTCAGTTTGAAGTTGTGGGTTAATATCTTCCACTCTATGTCCAGTTCTGCACGTTTTACTGTTTAAAATACCATTTTATGCATAAAAACATTATTCTATAATAAATGTAGGGTAAATATTATCGTTAAACTGATTTTTTTCTATAGAGGAGAAACCAGCTAAATGGATTGCCAGGTATCACCGGAAATTAGTTGTTTGAAGCTCTTATTCTGAAGTACTTCCTGTTTTACGAACGACAGGAAGTGAAAACAACAAGCATTTGTAAGTAGATTTAAGCCTGTTTTCAGGTTTTGTAGACTTTTTTGTTGATTCCTTATGGCTCACGTGAAACCCTCAGATCACTTCCTGATTATTATGCAAAGACCAACCAGTAAAGATAAGCTTTTGTGTTCATGTAGGGTCACAGCAGTTACATGTTCACAGAGGGATTAGAAATGAATGCTACAGGAAGACTTATGGAGTCATGAGATGTTTCTCCCTCTCTGTACTTGTGCATGTGTAATATTCCCCTGCAGCTAAATCAGTCTAAATTTACACACTTACAGCAGAATATACATGCAGATGGTCTAAAGTATTAAAACGACATATTTCATATTGTACAGGTCTTCCTCCTAAGGACTCTGTTTGCTCTGACCCAGTGATCTAGCCATTATGTGATTTATGTCAAATATGTCTGATTCTTTCTCTGTATTGCTTTCCTGCTTCCAGAGCTGGCTGTTCAACTGCAGCCTTGTGATACCTTTAATTAAAGTGATTATCTGTTATTCCATTTATCTTCAGCAAAAACAATGTTGATGGTTTTAATTTTAGCAAACCTGATAGAAGATAATAGTTTTTCAAAAGAGGGTCAATCAATAATTAATGTTCCTAACCCCACCAGGTGATGGCAGAGAACAAACCATGGGCTTTGATCTCAGAGGTGGGAGGGGAGGGCTACCATGAAGATTGCATGGACATTATGAAACAACACTTCAACATCATCTGCCATGAAGACTTTCTGCAAAACCCTGTCCTGCACAGCCCAAAAATCCAGGCCCTGTTTGTGTGGAACAACTGTCCAGCAGCTGAGTCGTCCCTGCTGAGCTCTTTACCGTCACTGAAGGTGGTTGCCAATGGAGGAGTGGGCATCGACCACCTAGATGTGCCATACATCAACAGTCTTGGTGTAAAGGTTACCAACACACCAGGCGTGGTGAGTGATGCCACTGCAGATATCGCCATGGCCCTGCTTTTGGCATCAGCACGGAAGATTGTTGAGGGTGAGAAAAGACGAGACCTAAGCTTTAAAATTGTTCAATATTTTTTCTGTCATAATCAATTACTGCACAAATTGTTTACATATGTCTTTATTACAGACTGTTCTCATGTCATGCACTTGTTATTTTATCTCCTTCTAGGTCACCTAGTAGCTGTTGATCCCAAGACCACCCACATCCCTCAAAGCCTGATGGGAGTCGAGGTCACAGGATCAACTTTAGGGATTATTGGAATGGGACATATTGGATACAAAATAGCACAGAGAAGCAAAGGCTTCGACATGAAGGTCTTGTACCACAACAGAAGCAGAAGGTAAAAAGTGAAAACAGCTTTTCTATTCACTACTGCCACCTGAAGTGATGTGCTAATAAATCTAGTAATCTAAAACATATTTCTGAAACTAACAGTGTTTATGGGCAGCTTCTTCTTTCTTGCTGTTGTTCAGGAGTGTTGAAGATGAACAAGCGGTGAGGGCAATTTATTGCAGGAACATGGATGACCTGCTGAAAGAGTCAGACTTTGTCATGCTGGTGGTCAACCTGACCCCAGAGACCACTGGCTTGATCGGCCACAGAGAGCTGTCCCTCATGAAATCCACAGCAACACTGATCAATGTTAGCAGAGGTGGGACTGAAGCCTCCACTTGAATCATTACGATATTCAGAGACATTTATTTGTTTCTCTTGTTTTGTCATATGTCTTAGGTTTGGTTGTGGACCAGGGTGCTTTAGTCAAAGCTCTGCAGTCTGGAGCAATCCGAGCTGCAGCTTTAGATGTGACCCACCCTGAACCCTTACCCAGGTACCATCTCTTTCTAAATGCTAACATCTATAATGTGTTTACCAGTCTGAATACACTGTGGAATAAAGCATTGCTTTATCAATGCAAAAATTAACATTAACTTCTTGGTTTGTGTAGGGATCATCCCCTCCTCAGTCTCCCCAATGTGCTGATCACGCCTCATGTCGGGACCAACACGCTTACTACAACAAGAAGGATGGTGCAGCGGATGGTAGAAAATGCAGTGGCTGCTGTGAAAGGCCTTTCTCTCCCCAATGAAGTCAAACCAAAATGACCTAACTGAACATACCTTTTTGTATTGATAATCATCCATGTTTTTACTGGATGGTTACACCTTAGATAGTCGATATGGACTCCTTAAGGTTTTAGGTTGCAGCAAAATCACAGTTATGGCAGTTTTACATATTGATAACTTAGGTTTACTGTCAGTAAATATATGCTATCTTTTCTAATTAAATAACTTGTTTTGCTGGATGATAAAGCCTGTAAAAGTCGTTTTTTTTCCAAACTAGATTAAACTATCTTCATCTCTATACTTTATGTAGAAAAACTGGGAAAATATTTTAGGAAGATAAGAGTAGCCTTCATTTATTGTGAGAGCTAACTGCAAAGGATTTAGACATAAACCTCTCACTTATTTACTGAATATGTTTTTATAACTTGCCCAATGACTTCTGTTGTTATTGTATTTATTTATTCAATTTTGATAAATGCAGATGAGGAGTCTGTCATTTTATTAAAATGATCATTTTGGTGCCTCCCGTGTTTTCTTGAAAAGTAATGATTTTATTTAATGTTGCATATGTGTTAAGTGTTCATCTGATAGGTGGCTTTTATTGTCTCACCTGGTTTTCTTTAACTCTTACAAGCAAAAAAACAACTTTTTTTCTTTGTATTTCATCTTCACAAGCGTAAAGGTGTGAGTGGCCATTTAATTGCCTGAATGTAAAACAAAATACAGTAATACAATACAGTAAAAAGAATTTATACAGTCCCTGTGAATAAAAATGAGAAAATGTGTTAAACCTTTTGTCCATTTTTTTCTTTTATGCTGGTTTTTAAAATAAATTAATCGTCATTTATGCATTTTATTCAGGCACATAGGCGAACCTCTAAAGTTCTTTTACTCATCAACAATCGACACCATAAAGTGAAGAAGGTCCACAAACGCACGTCAAATTTTCTTTCGTAAAGAAGCTACTCTTCTTTATTTTACTCTATTACTTAATTTTTGTTTGTTCGCGGGACATAAACATGTTTATCTCTTCACAAGAAACACCGCCGGTCTTAAAACATTTCACCCTCGTCATGGTGAGTTTGTGTTTTCATTCCGACCCGCTGAAACATGAAGTGCCGTTTATTTTGTTTTAATGTGTTAAATTAGTCACTTTTCAGCAGTCTGATTAGAAACTTTATATAAAATCGAAGAAAAATTGGTGGAAGATATTAAGAGGAACCGATGTTATAAACTAGAAAACTAAATCTGTGGATAGATCTGATATGTTAACGTAGATTATGCACGTTGCTGTTTCTATGCGTTCTTTTATTATTATTATTATGAAGTATTTGACACATTATGGAAGTTAATTACATCAATAAAACACGTTGTAAAACACTTCAAAGACCTTCATGTAAACATTACTTTTGTCATTTATTTGTTATAAATATATGTAATTTAAGTGTTTGGTTAATAAGATCTAATTATAAAATCTAATTCATGTATAAATATAAAAATAATTTTATTGATTTAAATCATGTGATTTAAATAGTTTTTCTAGATTTTAAAAATTATATTAAATTAATTTTTGAGCAATTCACAATTTGTTTTGTTAAAATTGTGAAAATATAAAGGATAATTTACAAAACTATTTTAATAAACGGAAAAATTTGTCACTGATTTAGATCTACTAGTTTGCTCTGTTTCTATATAGTATATGTTTAAAGTAAGATGTTAAAATGTAACCTTTTATCATTTTAAAATATTAAATGGAGACAACAGTCGTGTTGCTGAGGCAGAAAAGTGTAAAGAATAGATGTCAGTATTTCCTACTCGGATGATGTGAAGTTGATCTTGCAATTATCTGAGTATATTTGCATAAAACTCCCTCGTTCTAACTCTTGCTCCTCTCCCAGCCAGCAGTGGCTGTCGGTAATGTGGGTCAGCTGGCAGTTGACCTCATTGTTTCTAGTCTCAACATGAGCAGAGTGGGGTACATACACACAGACTGTCTCATCCCAATGGCGGGGAACAACCCTTACACCACCTGCAAAGAGGACGCTAAGGTGCTGCACACTTCTGCAGAAGGTATTCTCCTAGGTTGTGTCTGTCTGATTAAGTTGTATATGTACTGTTTTAAAAATGACAGTATATATTTTTATAAAATCTTACCTTAATCTGTCTTCTGTAGTTTACACTGCAGCAGAACAGAAGTTGGCAGTTCTTCAGATCAGAGCCCCAATTATTGAGGTAAATTCTCTTAGTTGCATCTACATGGTTTTATTCTGCCTTTCAATTTAGCTGAGGTGTTTTCTAATAATCTTCATATGAGAATAAACATGTTTCTATTCTGTACTTTGGTTTTAATGGCAGGCAAAGTCTAAAAAGTTCCGTCAGCAGCTTATATCTTGGATCAAAGTGTGTGGCTTCTCCAGGATAGTCGTTCTGTCCAGTAGCCATGCATACCAGAGGGACGACCAGCAGCTACAAGGGTAATCATGTCCTCAATGTCTATGCATGTCTGCTGTCGCTTTTAATAATAATTTTGTGCACTAACAGCTGCATGCATATGTTAGCGCTCCTCTGAGGTACCTGATCACCCCGTCTCTGCTGAAGATGAATGCAGAAGCTCTGAAGGAGCTGGGATGGAGGGAGATGGAGCGAGTGTCTGCTTTTCCTGGACTAACAGATGACAACGCAGAGCCACGACTCTACATCCCGGGAGGAGGAATCACCAAAGGACTTTACACAGACAGGTGTATAGAGAGACATCACTTCCTCAAAACGTGTAGAATTAACTTTCTTTTATTTAAAATCTTTTTTCTTGCTTTTTGCTTTATGTTCTGATGAGGTTTGAACTGATTATTCTATGTTTATAGACGGATGTGATGATTCCCTGGGAGATTTTTAGCTTCAGGAATATCCCACACCCTTCTTAGTCCAGTTAGTATTTACCAGGGTGTTGGAAAGTACATTCACTAGATGAGTTTGGGTTCAGAAGCAGCACTGTGCTTTGTAAGCTCACTCTACTTTTTTTAAGCATGGGTTTTGTCCCAATGACTGAGATCATAACTCTTTCCTCCTTGAAGGTGATCTGTGGATAATATTAAGATTTAGTAAAAGTTATCAGACTTAGTAAGTCAGACTTACTCTGTGACACAGATTCAGCTCATAACTCTTGCGGTCGGGATTTTTTGAGTGTGTTTCGGATTGGCCGTATATGCAGACAATGTTTCTGATCACATGTGGTGGAATGTGGTTTGTAGTTGCACAGAGGATCTCCCGCTTGCTGCGCTGCTTCTCTTCTGCTCAGAAGGTGACAATATCCCAGACGCCTTCACCCTCGTCAATCATCTTAATGACTGGCTCCATCTTCTGGATGACCAGGTAACAACCCAGCTACTTTCCTGTAAACTTACAAGCTTCAGGAAGCTGCTGTTACTTTAATGCTAATTAGATACAACTGAGTTTAGTTACAAATATCTCCTGTGTGTTTGTGCCTCCCATTTCAGAGCCAAGAGCCCAACTGCAAGTGGAAGATCCCAGCTTCCTGGAGTCTCTTGTTTGGAAGTGGCATCCCTCCTGCACTGTTTTGATTCTTTCTTTCTTTTTTTAATAGTTTGTGATACATGCATTTAAAAGAATTCTTTAAAAAATACAAATGTTCAGTCTATATGCAAACAGTCAGCTTCATATTTAATAAACCAGGTTGGGATATGAGGCGTGCTTGTGTAAAACTCTCCCAATCCACACTCTTTCCTGCTTTTCATATTTATTTTTACATGATTACAGGAACTGACCTAAACAAGCTCTTCTGATCTTCTATATTAAAGTATTTGAACGGTTTCCAATTAAAGAATATCATAGGAATACAGCGTGTCCTCATCCCAAAGAGTTTGCTTTACTCACTGGGTCCTGCCTCCACCCACTAACTGAAAGTGCTTGGCTCAGCGCCATCCTGTATTCCTGGTAGGCCAGCCTCTGAGTAATACGATTCCTCTCAACGTGCATTGCTGCAACACCAGAACAACTCTCTTATTCAGTTACTGAGCTGAAGTTTTCCCCTTCAGGCTGCATCATTGTTTTGATTCATTTCTGCTTTGTGGGAAAAGTGTGCTGACAACATTTTAATTCAGTCTCATTGGTTTATAATGTGAAACGAATTATTTGAGAAAGTAGTACGTTTTCCAAAAGTTTATAAACCACCACAATGTGTGCAAAGTTTACAGTTTGGTAAAGTGCACAGCAAGACTGGCAGAAGGTAAATACCATGTTTTTTAAACCGTTTCAAAATAATACGATGTGTAAAAGACGTAGGCTATAGGTAGTTAGCCTGTTAGCTCGCTACTTTTCTTTTGTACACTTTATACACAATACAAACATTCATGATCTAGTGGGGGTGAAATACCATGTAAATTATGTTTTGTGTCAGCAGTTGCCATGGTGAATTCATGTTGTTGAACCAGCTTTCAGGAACCGAAAGCAGAAAATCCCCATACAGCGCTGCTCAAGGAAGAGGGGACGCCACAAACTCCAACTCTTAACGTGTTACTGCTATAAATTAGATGAAAAAAAACCCAAACTTTACATGAAACGTTGAAATATCTCAACTTAACACATCTCTTTCAATAAAGGCAAACGATTGGGACTTGAGGAAAATGGAAGGTATATTTAATTTAGAGATTTTAAGGAATAAAATAACTCCTTCACAGCTTTTTAATGATTCAAACACTTGAGTCAGTGTTGCAGCTGAAAACATCTAAAACCTGCAGGGTTGTTGGGAGCAGCCTCAGCTGCATCTTTCTGTACTGTATGGCAATAATATACTAAAGATTTGCACCTATTAAATCATACCGCAGCTGATTTCCATAGCAGCTGCACTACAGGTTGCACCTGTTAAAATGGGCAAAATATTTTTCCTCTCCTTAGTGAGTTTATTAGGAATTGACTCAGTGAGTCTGGAACATGTTCTCAATTACTGTGATGGTAACTGGACCTTGTTCAGGATGGGAGCGATGGTCCGCTTTGAGGTCTTTCAACCACTTTGCTTCACTGTTGTGGGATACCTCCTTCTCCCATATGCCTTTCCAGTATTGTTCTGTCTCCAGCCTTGGTGGGCTAG
>JBAMIG010000018.1:12595897-12611676 GCA_037177335.1 Kiunga ballochi | reverse complement strand
CTAGAAAATAACACCTTGACCATAATCATGAATGCCATGATATTTAGGGTGTGTGTGAAGGTGTGTGAAGGTGTGTGTGAAGGTGTGTGATGTGAAAATCACAAACAAAGCAATGTTACATACATTAAACATACCGTGTTTAAATGACGGTAAATCTGATAAATGTCGCTTCTCCCTCTTTAAAAAGGGGAGTTTTTTTTTATCTTACTTTATTTCTTCTTTTGACTTTTTCCTATTTGGCTTGTAGCTTTATTTTGTAAACAAACAGAGGAGTGTTTGTTTTTAACAGCCTGTGTTGACGAGACTCTACGTTTGGTGAACGTATCACACTCCACACAGAACAACAAGTGATGCGACACTGATTTGTATGAAAAACACAAAGAAACTCACCTTTTCCTCTTCCTCTCTGAGTCATTTGACTTAGACTTGCTTTGGGATGTTTTGGCTGTGCCGGATCTGGAAATGCTGCCTTCTCTGGGTCGTTTGCTGTGCAAAAAGAAAGAAGACTGTAAACGTACTTGACAGTAGTTTTCAAACAGTAACCCATAAACTATTTATGAATACTTACATTTGATTACTTTGTCTTATTAAAAATATTGAATCATTTTTATGTAACAGTTAAAAAAGCACAGCCTTTCTAGATCATTGCTCAGCTGATAACATCTGAATAATAATCATTGAATTTTTTCCACTCACTGTACTGACTGCGCTGTGCTGCCATCCAGATCCTGTTCCCTGCAGGGAGACTGCGCATGTACTTTGCCATCCTGTCTGTATTCTCCTCCCTCCTCCTGCTGATCTCGTTGGCTGCCATTGCATCGCTCCACCGGACACCGGGTCTGAGGCTGAACCGAGGGCGGAGACTCCGAACACGGCACCTGATCTTCTTTGGATAGCTCGCGCCATCGGTTCTATGCAGGAGGAACAACAAAGATAAACAGAGATAGTAGTTCTCAAAAAACAGACAATCAATCATTCAACATTTTGCCAGAAAAGATGACTCATAATGTTTTGATATGGATCTAAACAGGCTATAATCCATAAAGACGGACACAGATATATTTACCTAAAGACCACTCTGTATCTATTCATGACAAAAGATAGTTTTACCTGATTAACAAACACAAATACATTTTGTTTTGCGCACATGAAACCAAAATTATCCATAAAGTTATCTTTATAAATCATAAAGTAAATAAGTACAAATCTTGATTAAAATCCTACTTTACTTATTTGTCTTTGTTTGTACACTATAAAAGGTCTGTAAGCATGTCGAGCTGGTCGTAGCATTTTAAAACCTTTTAATCATTGAGAATAGACATTGTTAGGTTAGTATTAAAACAATAAGGTTTAGTAAAATGTTTGCCTTTATTTGAAGCGTGACGGGAACCTCACGAGCAAATATCAGGCATAAAAATGAAATCTATCTATTTTTGTAAATAAATAGCAGAAGTTGTCAGAAGGAGTGAATGCTTATGGTGTTACCTGTACAGAGGAGTCTCCCATGATGAATTTGGCCCCCTCTAGGACAGCCATGTAGGAGAATCGTAGCTGGTCAGGAGTTTGGATCAGGCCCATGCGGTATTTCCTCATGTTCAATAAGATGCTTTTGATGTCCACTGATGAGGGATCTTTTCTCTTGTCCATCTAGAAAAGTAATTACAGGTTTGCACAGCTAATTAATAAAACCTTTTTTGTGCATAATGTCTCTGATTAAAGAAACTTCAGTGCAGATGGAAGGAGTGTATCAGTATCAGTAAGCAGACAGTTCCTTTGTAACAATATAGACATCCTCATCACACAGAATTGTGGGAGGAAAAGCTGTTTTGGGTGTTCCTGCTGCCCGTTTGCATCTGCTCTGCAGGGGCTCTCACCTTTTTAATCCTATGCAAGATTTTATGTGTCACCAGAAATAATCCACACATAAATTTACTCGATCTTGTTTTTAAAATATCAGAACATTTATTATTTAATTAACATAAATGATCAGAATGATACTGTAGCTTTTGCCAGCTGTTGTAAACACATCTATTTGTAAAACGGCTGAATGAACTTTTATTGATTGGGAGTTTTTAAATTGGGGGCAGGTGTAGGAATGCACACTAAACACCAGATAAATGACATCGTCTGAAAGAAAACACACAGCAACACAACTAAACTTTCATTCATTGTTCAGCAGATTGTGACAAAAGTTCATAATAATATGAAATGAATTTTTCTGCATATTGATGACTTCATGACTAAGCTTATAGCAGTAAGGATGTTTCCTTTCAGACCGTTTTTGATGCATTTTTCATACAGTTTATCAGTGAGAAACCCCAAAATGTCCATGGAAACAATAGGCGGTTGTGAGAGATGCAGAGACGTCACACACACATTCTCTATACAGCTTTTATTCATTTGTGGGTTTTTTTGTTTATTTTTACAAAGTATGTTTTCTTTAATCTGGGCACAGATTTGGTACATTCATGGGACATTATTTTGCATGGCGTACAACAAAAGCATAAAGATAGGTCTGTGTGGGCGTTGAGCTGCACATTACAGTCATGTGATTTCCACAATATGACTCTGAGGCATGCTCACACACACTTGTGAACTTCATATTGAAAAAAAGTTCATTTCCTGTTTAACACTAAATTCTTTTACATATAAAAAAAAAAAGGATATTTGATATTTTCAAAAAGCTTTGGGACTTTTTCTTTTTTTTAAAAATCTTTTCACAAACATTGCTATTTTTCCATAATGTTCTGGTTGCATAAAAACACACGAGATCAAACAAAGAAGCAGCACTTACGAGGACAAGGCATGTGTCAACTAAGGAAAACGTCCCTGAGCGTCCGATTCCCGCACTGCAGTGTACCACGGCTGGTCCATGCTCCACCCCCAGAGCTCCAGACTCCCGTACCTTAAAAAGGAAGTTTAGGAAAGATGCTGGAGACTCAGGGACACCAAAATCAGGCCATGTGGTATAATGGAAATGGTAAATCTCTCTCTTCTCCCCCGTCTGTGGATAAAACAGAACAAGCTGCATTAGAAACATGAAAATGAAAAAAAGACATTTGGATCATCTGACAACGTTAATATTTTTTAGAACATGTGATTACTTTAAAAGTGTTTTCAGTAAATATTTCAGTAGTTTGATTAACTAACTGTTCATTTAATAAACCCGCTTCTGGAAAAGCTCTTAAAAAGGACAATATAAACCTAAATCCTTTTATGTTTGTCAAATAATCATCCTGATGGTCAACTCTTTTAAAACTTGTGGTCTAATATTATTTATCCTAAATAATAAAGTTGCTTTGTCCAACCATCTGCATTCCCTCCTCCACACTAAAGAAACTTAAGATGAGGAGGAGGATTATCAATAAAAACAAATGGTAAGACTCATTCGACCAGACATGTTTGTGTCATCCTGGTGTGTCACCATTAAGTTACAGCAGTTCAGTGGGAATTTCCCATGCTTTAAATAATGAAGTAGCCTACATTTAGATTCTGTATCTCCAACACTCTGGTGGTGTAGTAAGACTTGGTGTCCTCTGACAACAGTGTGACCAGGAAACGTGTATCTTTAAAGGCCATCTCTCTCTCCTCAGCTGTGGGCCAGTACTGGGCACACTTTTCCTGAGACAAAAAAAAAAACAGAAAATAAAAGCTATTTTACAGCAAATGAACATCCATCAAGGATTCCTACAGATGAAAAGCAAAGGCTGGCTGACAACTAAGAAAAGAATGCATTTAATCATGCTTTTATTTTTGTTATTCATAAATATCTGCACACTTAGTAACACACACATTTATGTTTAAATTAAATTCTATAATGTTCTGCTATGGTACAATCCATTTAACATTTTACACTGAATAAATAAATGTCTTATCTACAGCCGACATTTTGTCAATGTTTATAGAAAAATAATAACACAAACTGATGGGGATGATTTATACAATGCTGAAAAAGAACAGAGGTGAACAACATAGAGGAGTCATGTAAGGTTAATATGTTCACATGGTGCTCTTCAGCTTCTATTTCTGAGAAAAGGTCTGCTGATAACTCTCACAACGAAGCCAGATCTATTCCAGCTGCTGTACTGGGAAAAAGGTAGGTCACAGCTGCTCTGCCGGACAGTTTAAGAGCGCCTGTTTAATCTTCAGGCAACAGAATTACTGGAACATCCCAGATCCTTTACTTCTATTAAAAATAGTTACCAAAACACTGAATTCTTCTAATCTGTAAGAAGACAGAGAGTGCATAAATAACAAAGATACCTGAATTTAGAAATGTATCTTTAAAATGTTTCAGCTTTTCAGGTAGAGTGAAAGTGTGTCACATCACATAAGCCTCCCAGTCTTTGCAGAGTGTACCTATAAGTTACACATATTCATGTTTCAGGTGTGTAGAGTTTTTTTTTTTTATGTAACATTAGTTGTGCCAGTAAGGCTGTGCACGAGCTGGAGTTAGGGTAGATCCTGGAAAAATGCTAATGTAGCAAGCTACATTTTGAAAACAGATGAAAAACTTTAGACCCCCTCCCGCATCTGAAGCATGTTAAATCACAACAATTCTGTATGACTCTATCTGTCTACTGTCTGACTTCATGGCGAGACCTGCGCGAGTAGTCACGAACGCGCTGTATTTTCTGGTGCAGTCTGAAGTTAGACTACGTTTTTAACCAGCATACTCTAGGACCACAATCCCTTGCTTTTAGTTCTGCTTATAGCTAAAGTCAAACAGGCCTAATGATTGTTCCACAGGTTTATCTCTGCATTATTATTCCAGCAGTTCACTGTGGACTAATCTTTCCATAAAAACAGGGAAATGTCTGAACCATTTATGAGTCCATACCTCCAGGTTTTTGTGCTAAGAGTAATTATTTTTCATATTTATCCTATGTAAACCAGTACTGATAACGCACTGAACACCTGTGCAATATAAAGCAAGTCAATGACCCTTCTCTTTCAGTGATCAAAAGGGGGAAGTGACCTTCACCAATAATATGGTTCCTGAGGTAATGAGGTCTTCCATTGCAAGAAAATCAACCGCATGTTGACACAAAAACTTTCAAACATAAATTCCACAACCTGCATATTTTTTCCTGTTAAAATTAGCACACTACAACATTTATATTTATGCAGCTGTAAACAAAGTGGTCTTTGTATGACTAGTTGTTCTGTGGTCTTTTTTTATACTTCTGCTTTCTTCTACATGTGGGCGTGTTAAGACACCAGACAAATGACATATCAAGCCAGGTACAATGTCCCTTTTCTTAATGTCTATCTTTCTTTCATGTGTTATTACCGATCCTTTCTCTATGACCCTGTTGAGCATGATGACTGCTTTGGTCTTCTGCTCCCAGATCATAAGCCATAAGTGGCCACAGGTGTTCCTGAGAGGCCCCTGTGGATAGAAAACACAAAAACACAGATCAGTTGTGCGCTGCAACAGGAGGACTGGTCCACAAGGACAGAGAGAAGTCCCTCACGATACAATTCTGTGTAATCACTCTCTTCTGTATAATAACTATATCTGCTGGACAAATTAGCTAAGCAGCTAACAGAGGACAGTCTCCAATTTTTGTGCTAATGCAACAGAGATTAGCTGAAAAGGTCACGACCACTAAAGGTTATGATGTGGCAAGATGTATGTGTTCAGAGATGAACAGCCTTAAATGTTGTCTACCACTTTAATAAAGAAAAGCAAACAAGCACAAAAGTATGGACACTAGAAAAACCCAACAAAATGCAACATGCTGATGTTAAAAACATCTTATATAGCAGAAATCCAGTGAATTATGTGCTGTCTGTTACTTGATTCTCTAATTATTTAAAAAGTTGTGAGGAAACCACAATAGGAGTCAGGAAATGTTTGGTCTTATGAAACTGAACTAAGAAAACTGTGGTTTTAAATAAACAAAATAGGAAATACTACTATAAGTAACATAATTTAGTAGAAAGGTTTATCAAATTTACCTTGGTTGACAAAATAAAAGTCAAGTGTTTATTTGCAGGTGGATTTCTGAACACAGAAAAATCAGATGAAGGCCTGATGTTTGATTTCTGTTTATGAACTGATGTGAAGGGATTTAGCTTTATATATTACTTTATTCTAACCTCAGAAATCAGCCACATCTCATTATCACATCAACTTTTCAACTTTGGCTCCAGCTTTTTGTCATCTAGCCTAACATTTACATATATATCACAATTACCAGCGAGCAATAAGCTGGTGATGGCAAATTTACTGTTCTTTGTCTTGTGATGACGTTCAGTGTTCTGAGTCACATTCAACCCATTTAATAATGTTTTGGTTTATTTTATAGCTTTCCTCTGCTATTTTGTTTTTATTCCATAATGAGCTGAAAAAAGTAACATAAATCCTAAACTAAAATGTAATATATGGGACAGTCCAACACAGGTAAGTCACTGACCTACCCAGCAAGGATTGGGGTTATTCAGGTTTTTGAGGTCAAGAATTGGTTATTTAGCCACAACACATGTATGCGAGACATAAAGGTCACATGAATCGAGGTAAAAATAGTGGTGAAACCACTAGGACAGGTCAGAGCTGGATTATATTTGGGTGATTGGGCCATAAGCTGCAGTCAGCCTGACTTCAGATAAGTACATTTTATTTAAAATTTCTGTGTAAAAAACATTGATAAGTTAAGACTGCACTATTCATTGTCAGATGCAAATGAAGCACAAAACTTGCATTGATGTTACTTGAAAGTAGCTTTCATGTCCCTCCTAAACTGTCAATACATCTATTCATCTAAATCAATCCCATTTTAATTCAGGTATTAGGAATTGAGGTATGATTTAAAAAAAAAAGAAGAGTTTACAGTCTTACTGTTAAACAAACTGGGTGATGTTTTATTTTACAAATCTTCCGGTAAATCACGAAAATGTGATCATACTATGAAATATCCCCTTATGACTTGACTTGACTTTAGACTTTATGGATATTTAATACTTGTATGCATAATACTAAAAGTAAAATAATGGTTTGCAAAATCCACAATTTTCTTCTCAAAACCTTTCATAATAATAATAATAATAATAATAATATTTTATACTGTCTGACTTAGGTCATAAATAAATTATTTAGATCTACTGACACTACAAACAGACTGCATACAATTAGCCATGTTATTATTTAAAGAAGAGCTTCTAAGTAAGAAAAAATCATGGCAACATGGCTGCTACAGTTAATGTACCCAAACAATTAGAAACAACAGAAACTAAATAACAAATCATGTATTTAAATATTTTTTGCAACACTGTTCACATCCTTACAATGATATAGGTTTGGTGTTAATAGGAAATCAACTTGCCTGTGTTAAAATGTAACTCCTCTGGGCTTCTTCCATCACTACCAGACTTGCATTGATGTAATCATTTTCTATATTCTCCAGTTTCACCCGACTGTGATCAACTGCAGGCAGCATTGTAGAGAAATTATTTGGGGGACAGATTTTCCACTGACAGAGTTACTGATTTAGAGAAACATCACAAAGTTAACAGTTTGGACTTTATATAAATGTTTACCCACATGGACTGACATCTCTGTATCGGTTTCTGTTGCGATTCTCAGGATATTTTGCAACTTTGTAGGAGCACTCATGAGACTGATTCCTGATTTCCTAGGAAGCAGAAAGAGGGTTTAGGACATATACTGTCAGACATAAGGGCATTCAGTCCTATCATTTGTGTACTTGCATTCTTAAAAATGAGCAGCATGCATCTGTACACATTATCCCAGATCACCACATATCGTGCTTCATTGCTTCACCTTTCCATGTGCAGGTTTAACGGGGCTGATGCTTGCCCAGCTAAGGGCTACAGCACTCATGCCCAACACATGAGAGGCAGTTAAAGCTAAGTATATTTAGCTTAATCTTTATGAGCAAAGACTGTGCTTAAAATATTTGTTGTGATTTTTTTGTTGTCCTTGAGGTCATTTAACCTTGCAGATTTTAAACTACGCAGCAAGCACCTTTCTTTTCTTTTTTTCTTGTCAGACATAATCAATAGGAGGCTGACAGGAATGTCCTTTAAACCGTCTGAGGTCTCACAGTGATTTCGACAGATGAATACTATTCCAGTATTTTACATTTATGTTAGTGGAGCAGTCAGTAGGATTTATTAGACACGCAGTAGACTCTTCAAATCTAGACTGATATATGCATACATGCCTTCAATCTTAAATCAAAAAGAATCTGCCAAAATGACTGTATAGTATCTTTGACTATTAAGAATAATACCACTTTAGCTATTTTAAATTTAAGCCAGTTTTTAAACAGGACGTGGTCTAATGCATCCTAGATGCCAAAAAAAGGTAGTAAAATAAGCCAGATTTGCATTTCCAAAACTAGAATATATATTTTACAAAGCAGTAACTGTGTCCTAAAACGTCTTTACTCTGTGGGGACATTTCAGTCCAGATCTGAAGCATCTGAGTATACAGTACTCAATATACTTTAAATGCCACCAAAAGTAATAAAATAAGAACCGTTTGCAATTTCACAAATAAAAATGAAAGTTTCACAAATTTAGAAACTGTGTCTTAATTAATCGGTTCGTTTTGAAGGATATTTCAGTCTAAATATGAAGAGTTTAAACACTGCATTGATTCTAAAGGGGCTGGTTTAATGTGGTGCACATGCAATAAAAATCATACAACAACCTCATTTGCATAGTTAAGAATCATAGTAAATTTATCACAAATTATAAACTGTGTTTAATGACTCTGCAAACAGTGGAGTTTTCTGTACATATTTGAATATGTCTGTATTTTAGTAATTGATCAGGATCTGGTATAATGTGGTGTAGGAACCCCCCAAAAATCAGTGGAATAGCCCTTTACACATATAGTGAATCGGAAGCTATATTTAGCGTCGTAGGAAATTAGCTGTAAAAACTGAGGTAAACAAAGTTACTTTGGCAATACACAAAGCATTCCAGACTAACTACGGTTGAAATCTTGAAAACCAGAAAGCAACAGAGAAAATATAACGTAGCTGCCCGGAGGCTAAAGCATATGACACAAGCTTATAAACTGTGATTGAGCTTAGTGTCATAAGCTTAAGGTGGTGATACGTTATCATAATAGTGTTACAAAGGATTCAGGCAAACTGATGGATGTCAAACCATTAAATATTGACAGAAAGATGACAAGTTTAAGTAGGCAACCAAGTTACTAAAGTTACTAACTAAATAAAATGCGCGCTAGAAGTACAAACCATGCTAGCATTATGCTATCAATGCTAAAAGACTTACTGAGTACAGTTTTTGCCACCGGCCTTCTGAATCTATTTCCTCAAAATCCTGGTCCATTCTCACTGTGGCAACATCGGTCTGCTCCATAGGAAGTTAGGTTTATTGGGTATCAGACTATCTACTTCATTACTTTTTTAGGTCACACGAGCTTCAAGTCAAAGACTTACTACTTCCCTGCGCTAGCGAGCTGTTGCCGATTGTTTGTCCGTTATGTGTAGAGCAGCTTTCGTCCGGATAAGAAACGTGTGCGCATGCGTGAACAGTGGTCCTTCGGTTTCTGTCAAATTAAATGACTGACAAATAATGAAATAATCACCGGGTAGAAATGGCTTTGTTGTAGTATTCTTTAAAAGAAAAACAAACAAACACAATAATAGCAAAAGATATGGGCTTTTTATGTGGTGTGAACACATTCCAATGGCGATCTCTAGCTAAAAACCAGCTTTCTTTTTTAGTTTAACTTTTTAGACCACAGAGAAAAAGATTGTAACCCCACTGTGTTTGCAAAGATAATTGCTGATTCCACAACAGACTTAAAAATACAACAGTATATAAAACTCTGTACATGTAAATGTATAGGATAAAGCATGAAATGCAAAAATATTCAGTGAATACACCCGATGTCAAACGATTCTTATTATTTGCGTTTGTGATTAAATAACACAGAGAGAATGAAGGTTTAGCCTTCCTTTTTACTGTTTATTTATTTTCTTAAATCAGACTCATATCGTGAAAATTGTTTGAATGGGAAATAAATACTCTTGGTAGCCAAAAGGTGGCTGCGTTTCCACTGCAAGCTAAGCATCAGCACGTGTCAAGTGTTGGTTGTTTACAAAGGAAAGAAAAAAGTCCCATTTTAAACATTCTTTCATAGATTAACGCGTCTAATAATGACATTGCAGACAACTTAGTTTAAGTAAGCATTTACAGTTTTTATAAATCAATTATTTCTCAAAGACAATATGAGTAATAAGAAAAAGTATCATTGTCATTGTCAACCGCCTTTAACTTGGCTTTTATTTTGAAAAAACATAATTTCCCACCGGAAATGCGCTTGTTTCTTTTATTCGTACTTTAGCTTGAAAACAATAGTCAGTCAGACTCGGGGAATGTACCTTGGCAGAAGTTTTGTGTTACACATTCTTTCCAACGACTTTCTGTGAAATGGAGACTACATTTTTTACGTATGTAGTTCACAATAAGAATACGGATCAATTATAAAGGTAAGTGTTTAAAGGAACCAGTTGTAAAGTCAGAACTAGCTAACTTTTAGTTAGTAGCACACATAACTTCCTCCTCTTCGAAGCTGTTCAGGAGCTAGCTTCGTTAGCTTGATAATTTTCCACATTAAACTCAGGTCAGGTTCGCCAGATATGCTCCGATTATACACAATAGAGTTTTGTTGCTATTAGGAGCAACTTAAGCGAACTAGGTAGTTGAATTAATTGTTTAATAGTTGATTCACAACAAAACAGCTGGTATGCAGCAATTATTACTCTCTGGGCGATTAAAGTTAGTCACTAGCTTCCTGCTACAAATCTGGTTTCGTAGCTAGCAGGCTAATAGTGGTTAGCCAGCTGGACAGTGTAAACAACATTATGCCCTTCTTGTTCACAGCTGCTGATATCAAATACGTGGCGTTTTCCTTATCTGGTGAGTGGATCTAAATGCTAATTGTTCTTCTACAGTATTTCTTAGACGTCTTAATTTCACTACAATTCTCGTCTAACGGGTTATGGGTATTAATGTGATTAAGCATTTTATTTAGCACAAGTAGCCTGTTAATCTGGACTCTTACAGAATATATATATTCTAATCCGAACCTTTAAGAAAACCCTAATATGTTGGATTATATTGATAACATTTTATACGTCTAATAGGTTTAACACGGTCCGTATAGATGATTTATCATTTTATTTTTGTCCATAAAATTAACTTTGGTTTTGATTTTTGCCATAAGCAAACATTGTGGTACAGTAAACCCTGTTACTGGATACAGTCATAGTAAAATTAATAGAAATACTTGTCTAAAATATTCTGATGTTTGTTTTAGTAATGTGTTGATGGTTAAATAAAACTGCTTTTTATCTTTCCTCCTTATATATTATAAAATAATCTAGCATTGTGTCTAAAAACATGTAAAATAATCATCTAGTTGAACTCAGTGTCATATAATCACTATTACCGTGTATTGTTGGGGTGTAAAGCCGCCATCTATTTAAGTAGCATTTAGACTCAAATAAAAGCAGCTAAATTTAGCACCTGCTGACATAAGTTGAATAAATTGAGTTACAAAGGCGGCGTGACAACATGTCACAAAAAGACAACATCTTTATACTTGCTGCTAAATTAAAGAGAGAGAGAAGCTCAGTGTTCGGAGAAGGAGATTTGTCAGATTCAATAAATTATAAATATAATTTAAAAAATATTTTATTGAAACTTTTTAATGAGTTGACTCAACCAGTGACATTGAAAATTGTAAGTAAGCTGAACAAATAATGCATCCTTAGAATTTTGTAATGTGAAACTTAAACTGCATTGTTTGCTGTTAGTGTTATCCTGAAGACTAATCCTAAGATTTTGATATTGAGTACTAAAAAGCATGTTTTAATCCTACCTTACAGTTAATTTTTATTTGTTTGCATGTATCCATCGACATAATTTAATAATCTTCTAACACAGGTGAAATAATTTTATATTCTGTTTTACGTGTTCAAAATATTTGTTTTTAAAAATCATTTTTTATGTAATCCCTAAAACTTTTCATCTAAAGGAATCCATAGATGCTCACATTTGTTCATCTTTGACTTTAACTACAAAGCTGGCGTCAGCATTGCTGATGATTTGTGAATAGCTGCTTGTGGGTCTTTCAGCCCCCCCTTCATTGGAGCACAAACAGCACAGGGCTGTCCCTCTATCATGCCACCCATCTGTTTCCTGCTCTCCTGCTGTTTGTGGTGAAAAGCTTTTTGCAGAAAGGAGGACAGCTACTGTTAAGCATTGATTAGGGGATGCACGATGCTGAAAGTTGAATCACTGTTGTTTGTGAAGGCTGGCCTTAAATTTTTGTCGTACGCCTTTCTGGTAGCAGATGTTATTTAGGTTCTCCTCACAACGTTACCAGTTAACCTGTGTGGTTTAGAGGGGTTTTTGCTTCCTTGTTGCGTTGTAGATGCATCAACACAAACAAGCAAAAATGTTTTATTTGACTGATTTACAGTGAGTTTAACCCAGTTTCTCTCTTAGTTTCACTTTGTGTTAAGATATGATTAGAAATGCAATACCTGAATGGTTAACCATGCCATCCATAGAAAACAAACCTGGATAGCTTTACCAGTTTTTTAATCCTCCTTGAGAGATGAGAAGTGGTCTTTAAATAAAGCTTCATCATTTTCAGCAAGCATAAATGATGTATTGTATTTATGCCATCCTGTTGAAGGATTTTAACTTTTTGTAGGGAACATTTTCAGCATGTTTTAAGTCTCTTGAACACATAAAGCAGGACTAGTTCATATATGCTGCACAGTATATATTAGGATTGTAAGTCCTCACATCTTACTGTTTTCAGTAATTTCCTATTTGCAACAAAAAAACTTAAAGCCTTTAAGTAGAAGTGTGTATATTTTTTACAGGTTTTTTATGATTTGTACTTTTAACAATGCATATTTAAATAATTTATTTTTCCAACATATTACTGTTGTTCACGCAGTTTTAATTGTACTATTAACTCTTTTTAAAATCATAAAATCCATTTAGTTTTTATTTTCTAACAAAATGTTTTTGTTCTGGGATTTAATCTAGGAAGGTGATCCATTACTTGTCAGTAAGTGATTACAGTAAAACAATACATTTAGTGATTTACAGACAGTTTGGCTTTCATGTGTTCATTGGTTTTGGTTCCTAAAAGACCAGACCAGCTTTTCTGCAGTGGGCTCACACTCTGACATGGTTAATGCCATCCCAGCTGTAACCAGCTAATAAAACCCTGAACCCAGCTGCAACACTAACATTACAAAGACGGAGAAAGTGTTCGACTTTATTGATCATTTAGAGAAAAGAAAATGAAGTATCTTCAGGGTAGATTAAACCTGTTTGGACATACAGTTGATACTGCTATGTACTGGAAAGAGTTCAACAAGATTTGTTATTCAATTTAGAAAATGTTGCAAAGAGAGGCTATAAAATCAGTAGTAAACGTTTTTTATTAGAGAGCCTGGCGGCTTTGCTTGCTTTCCGAACTATGAAATGAAGACAAGATTACATGTTAACACATTTCAACTGATGTATTTTAAGCACATAAAATAGTCTGTTGTGCAAGATTCTGTGTAGAAAGATTACCTGCTGCTGAAGCCTTAAGAGCAGGATGTTTATGTGTAACAGAAACTCAGTATTACAACAGCAAGCTGCTCTTGAAATGATCTACAGACTCATAGAATAACTTTGAGTTGTCCTATTTTATCAGCCTTGTGGAAACCTCGTCTATTTGTGTAGAGGGAAAATTGTTATTTTATAACGTCTACATGGGGTTAAATGGAGATGGATATTAATTTAG
Organism: Kiunga ballochi; assembly: GCA_037177335.1. Taxonomy (NCBI): domain Eukaryota; kingdom Metazoa; phylum Chordata; class Actinopteri; order Atheriniformes; family Pseudomugilidae; genus Kiunga; species Kiunga ballochi. The sequence continues at coordinate 12,597,851 of JBAMIG010000018.1, read as the reverse complement.
TTTTGACATGATTATTTTTAATGTGGAGAATATTGTTGCCTATTTATTGCATTGACATTGTGGGTGAAACTATTAGCTCACTACTGTGAGCTAGTGGAAAAGTACCTTGCCCTGTTGACTGTGAGTCATACTGTTTAGTAAATAGTGCTATGAGGCGTGTCAGAGGCATCTCTCCAGTATTGCCTGTTCCCACTCTGTTATATCTTAGACATTACTTTTATAGTTTCAGACAATTTGCTAACTCAAGACATGCTAATCTACAGTTACTCATTTGTACTGTAACCAGATTATTGTCCAGAGTCATAGACGCTTATTATAGGATGTGAATAGGCAAATAAAGTTATATAACAAAATTAGTTTTTCTTTGAGTTTCTGGGCTGTCCCTTGGTCCAAAGCCATAAAAACTGAATGCATTGTCATGATCAGGAAATCTGTCCTTGAGCTGGAATGTCACCGGAAATTAGCGTACGTGGTGAACACAGCAGCGAATGCTCCTAGTCTGTCATTTCCAGTTGTGGAAGTTGATGATTGTATGTGAGAGGGTAAGCATTCGCACCAGACCGGCACAATAAGATCATCAGGTCACTTTGCTATATTGGATAATAGAATGTAAAAAATAAATAATAGGAAAAGCCATTAATTCATCCGACTATTCAAAAGCCAAGCGGAGTCCAATGTTCACTCCTAAATGTATTGTTTCTCTTAAGATTCAAATGAAAAGATAAGACTGATATGGAGTAAAATGACCAGAAACTAAGATCCAGTTGGAATATATATATATATGTGTGCTCTTGTGGCACGTTTATACCAGATTTTTTATTAGTACCTAAGTCTGTAAAGTCTGCTTCTTTAGGGATATTATGAATGCATAAACAAATTCTGATTCAGATTAAAGAACCTGTTTTGAATTAAAGTTAATTTTACCTACAAATGCACATGTTTCTCTATTTCAAGTGACCAAATATTAGAATCAGGCTACAAAACAAAGTATATTGTGGGTTTAGTCGGTGCACGCCATACAGGTAAACGCAACCAAAACACACGTGTGGGACGACAGGCTGCTTTGGGGGATGGAAATAACAGTCGGAAACTGTGGAAAAAACATTTTCTTAAAGTGTCCGATCTGTTTGAGAAGTGCAGCATGAACACAATCTGGAATAATGACAACACACATGCTTGATGATATATCAGCATAAAAATGGTTTGCTTACCAGGGCACACATTTATTTTCTGACAATACATTATCAGAATATGTGTGCTGACGAGTGAGGAAATAATACAAGATGATTACAAGACACAACCCAGAAAATGGTTTCTATAAATCTGTAGAGCAAAGCTCTAAACAGTTTCATCTGATGAGTTTTCAGTTAATATAAAACACAGATATGAGGACATGTTTGTTTCAGACTGGACTTATTATTTAGGCAAAATACCTATGTTTAAGTCAAATAAATGATTTTTATTGTTTAGCCTTAAATGTAATTGTTTTAACTGGACATGACGATGCTCTCTTTATGGCTGATGAATTATTCTTTGAAAAAGAAGAAATTTTGTAACATGCATTTGATAAGTGTGCAGTCATGGTGGTGTAACATAAAATGTTCATCACAATTTGGTTGTGAACTTAATTGTCTCTCTAAAAAGAACTACAAGCAAGGAAAACGCCGGGTTTATTTAGTTTTATTGCAATGAAGAAGCCAGTTTGATGCAGGCCTGTTATCTTAACTACTATACTTGTTAAAATCATTACCACAAAGGCTCTAAGTGATGTCATTTATTACTATTTTACCCTTTCATTTTAGCACACAAATTATATAGTGTGGCTCCAAAAAAATAGTAACTTATCGACCTTACATTGACTTGTCTCTCCAGCAGCAAACTGCTTTATTTCCTCCAGTAGTAATCCTAAAGGTGCTAATGGTGCTAATGATGCTAACGGTACTAATGATGCTAA
>JBAMIG010000018.1:12581403-12594406 GCA_037177335.1 Kiunga ballochi | reverse complement strand
TCATAATAAGAAGAAGGAAATAGAAGTTTTTGTGGTACAGATAAGAGTTTTATGTTTGAAACATTGAAATAAAAAATAGAAAAAAACCTTTGTATTAGTGGGCCATCTAACAGGACCAAATTGTGCAATGACCAGATAATGAATAATAGTTCTTTAACTAACTCCAGTTAACTGTCATTACTCTACTGATTCTGCAATGCTGATTGGATATGTGTAAATCACACAAAGGAACAGTAAAGAAGTTTGTTTTTGCCCTTTAATGTGTGATTTCTGAAAAGGGCAACTCTGTTGAATATTCCTCCTTTGCAAATTGTTATTTTGCAAAAGAAAGTTAATGGCCGGATATTCTATGCAGAAAATAAGCTTTAGGTGCTTAAATAAGCTCGTTAAGATGGATTGCAGAGGATAGTCTGACTTGCATTTCATTTGTAAAATCAGTTGCTGCTCAGCACGATAAATGGAGGAAAAAGTGCATCTGAAGATGATTTAAAATGCAGCAATGAATAGGAAAAAGCCTGGAACGTTGTCCGATTTGGATGCATTCTTCTGGTTTTCCTTGGAGCTTGATACTCAAGATTTTTCCTGTAGTTTGAGTGCAGTGCATTATATTTGACCTAGATGTCACTTTATAAGAAAGAGGAAATAGAGTTGGCATTTCAATGCAGTCATGGCACTAAACTGAATGTGGCTTGGGGGGGTGGGGGGGTGGAGCAGCTATAAACCTATTTAAAAAGATTTTTCCTACACTATGTTGTGTCGTTAAGGCAGGGTTTTGCTGACATATCATCATAAATGTAGAAAGGCTGCAGCCAGCCAGACTGAGGTTTGCAGGATTGTTGCTTCGTTTGGGTTTTGCTGTGGCTTGTTAATTAGTCACCTCTTGACTTGTCTGTGGAAGTTTCCTGAAATTAGTCACCGCCGGCAAACGCTCACTCGCACAAGTTTAGAGCATCTATCTATAATGAATGTTCTGCTGAGGACATTTCAAAACCAGTGATTTCAAAGTAAACATAATCAAGATATTAAATCGCTTTGATGTATCATGTCTAACAGACATAATCCTAGAATGGCGTAACATAAATTACTTCATTAAATAAGCATAAACATTGTGGAAAATCTGCTTGTTGTGGAAACGGATAAAACGCTGAATTAAATGTCACCTTCTTCACTGGAACAAAAGTGTAAATGAATACATTTCACTCATTAATTGAGCTCTGAAGAAGTCTGACAGAAAGGGTAAATGAGATCAGGTATATTTAATAAAAGACTAATGTGAAAGTGAAAGCCCGTCCGGCCCCACGGTAACAAACTTGTTGCTTGAAAGTTATGCAAAGTCTCTTGCGTCACAACAGAAGCTTGAACAGTGTTTTCTGCGTGTTTTTGTTCGGCAGAGCATGGCACTTTGACTCGCACCCTTTTGTTCACAGGAGGTGTCCGTGTCCACGGTGCTTTCACGGCAGATGAGTGGAAATGTACGCTTAGTGTAAACGAGCCGTGGAAGCACTTCCACCGCTAGATGTAAACACACGAGAGACACGTTGACACAGCTGTGGCCACAGCTGAGATCTCTGGTAAAAAAACAGGATTTTTCCTTGTGTTTTGCCAACACTTGACTAATGTGCACTTGGGAGAACAAGCAGTTGTCCACTCTCAGTTGCACAAAGGACAAACCTGTGGAGATGCCTGCCAGCAAACTCTTTAACCGTTAAATAGAGACAACACAGAGGGAAGCAAAGCGCTGCACTGATGGTTGGTTTGTAGATGCTCTCGTGACTTTATCGTCACATTGTTAGAATGGTTTGCTTTTGTATCCGGGGAGAAAACTCTTCCATCCAAATGCTTGTTTTTGCAACATCAAAACATTAAAATCTTGGTGTATTTTGTATTTACCCCTTTCTCTTTATCTTCACCCAGGTTTGTTCAGCAAAATATCCTCATCTCAGCCTCGGGACGAGAAGGACCAGATCAACTTTACCCAGTTCTAGCTGCCATGTCCTAGCTGATAGAAGTGGAGCTCTTGAACCCTAGTCCCTCTTTTTGTCCTCCTCCCTCTTATTGTATCCCATCTCCTCTCCTGATGTTGTGATTTCTACTGCTATAGCACCAGTGGTGCCCCTTCTGGCGCGATGAGCAGCCTGCCTCAGCAGCATCATGGCAGCACGGGCTCAGAACGAGACCTTCATTCTGTTGCCTCCTCTGTTAGCCTTCCTTCAGTCAGAAAGACTCCAAAGAAGCGTCGTCTGTCCCTTCACTCACTATTTGGCCGGCGATGCAGGCCTGACCTTGACCCCAAACGCAAATCCAGGACCCTGCCTCCTGCAGCAGGGGCGGAAAGTGTTGTCAGCCTTGATAATGTTCAATCAGAAACCAGCCATGATAAAACTTCCACACAGACTCCATTGGATGTAGCGTCAACTTCCTCAGCGGCAGGGTCTTCTTCAGAGCTGCTTGAATGCCCTCTGTGCCTCCTGCGGCATGCTCGAGAGTGCTTTCCAGACATCATGACCTGCCATCATCGCTCCTGTGCAGACTGCCTGCGACAGTATCTCCGCATTGAGATCTCTGAGTCCCGTGTCAATATCAGCTGTCCCGAGTGCTCAGAGCGCTTCAATCCCCACGATATCAAAATGATCCTAGGAGACCGAGCCCTCATGGAGAAGTATGAGGAGTTCATGCTGAGGAGGTGGCTGGTGGCTGAACCTGACTGCCGCTGGTGCCCTGCCCCTGACTGCGGGTAAGAACAGGCTGGGATTATATAACCTCCACAGTAAATAACATACAAGTACAGCTTCCTCCTTTCTAAACTGAAGCATTTGCATTGATGGTGTGTGATATTTAAACGTCTCTTAGGTTTGTAAAGTTGAGGTTTTTAAACACTTATGGGAAACCAATAAGACATGTGGCTATTTGAGACACTTTGTTACATGTCAGGCTTGTTAGACTCATCATCATCATCATCATCATTGTTTGACACATTAAGTCTAAAATGTGAGTTTTAGTTATCTGGAAGGGGCTTAAAGTTCTGTACTTGCTTGGATAAAAAGCAGGAGCACAAGCCCAAAATAACAAAGTGAAGAGCTACATGAAGGAGACATCTAGGCTGTAATCTGGTCCTGCAAAGTTTATTTCAGCCTCACTGATGACTGAGATAAAAATATCTCGTGGGAAAAAATATGTGAGCTGTCTGTGTGATCCTGCCATTGTCAGAAGGTTTGCTCAAACCCAACATTAGCAATAAAAACTAAATGCTTTGCTGACATTAAAATGCTTGATTATTATCTACATCATAATTGTATTTAGGTCTTTTGTTAAAAGAAAAAAACACCTTTGTAACTAAATTATTTGTTAGTTTTTACACGGTGAGCATAACTGTGACCTAAAGGAAAGAACGTATTTCCTTAACCCCGTGTTTCAGAGGTTTTGTCTCTTTCTGTTCATCTTTTCTGTTCACATGATGTTGACACTGCAGGGTTAGGGTCAACTCCAGGGCTTATATGTTTGCAGCCAGTAGGGATTCAACCGTTTGCTCACAGGGGCCTGAGCTGTGACTAACACTGCTCTGTCTGCTCATCCAGTCACCTGGCTTCACCTGTTACACAAGTCACACTTTGTTCTTGTAAGGTTCATGTTTAGCTGCAGCAGTCTTGTTGCCTAGACTGTTTATTTTTTTTACAATAACAGTGTTCGTGCATCCACCTAGTTTTTGGTTCGGTAAGTTCACAGCTTTGAAATGGCTAATCCATAACCTGAACCCAGTCTCTCAGTCATGGCTTTGTTGAATAAACACTGCTGACCCTTGTCTGTTGGAATAATGGTTCTTTCATGAGATTGTTGAAACTCTGGTTGCTCTCAGCTTCCAAATAGCCCAGCTTTGGCTCTCGGCCACAACCTCCATTGGTTAATGTTCTCTCTCTTTATTGTTGTATAATTGTCCTTTGGACTAATAAGGCTTTGCTGGTCAGCTCAGTGGTTCGTCTGTCAAATGTTAGAATCCTCTTTATGTGTTATATAAAACCACTGGTTATCTGTTTACAAAGCCATGATTGACTGGCTTTATAAACACTTCCTTCAGTGTTGATATGGAGCTATGATAAATATGTGCGTAGTAACTTCTAGCATGTTCACTCAAATCCGCATGTTAGTAAGAATAGATTTATTTTACTTCTACAAATCTTTATAAATCCGTTCATTCTCTAAGTTTGGCAATATAAGGTAGTATTAAACTCTTTGTCTTTGGCATGCCCAACTGAATGCCTAATGTTGTTTCAGACCCCGGTTAGGTTTGTCCAACAACTAACCGTTTAAGAAGATGGGTGATGATCCCTCTGCGTCTGCAACCTAACTTTATACAATGTGGAAAGTTACTGCTATGACTCGTGTCAGATGGTTTTTAATGGCTAAATCTGATTTCTTTTTGCAGGCACATAGATTTGATAATTACTTAGCTTCATTGGATAGAAACTATGTTGTAGCATCCTGGGACATATATTTCCTTATTTTCTAGTGTGAAATATGAAAGAGTAGAGCAAGTTTTATTGTTGCAAAGGAACAAAGAACTTGGAGGTGTAATTCCACTTAGTAATGCAAAATAAAATGCAATAATTGAACATTATCAGTGCAGAAAAAGACAATTAACTGAAATATGAAGCAGTATAATATATATCTATATAATACTATGTATAAAACTGCATGTCTAAATTAATATTCAAGAGCATTTTTATCACATTAAATGAGAAGTCATGACTTGCAGGTTTCCATGTGTTGCTTGTTAACAGGAAAGCTGTTTGCTACAGATAAGTGAATGTTTTTGCAACATGTAAACTCTAATAACGTTAGTGAAAGCAGGGATGCTTTGTCTGACCTTTGCAAAGGTCCCATCAATACCAGTCAGACATAATCGTTTACTCATATTAATATTGGTTTTCCATTTATTTATGTAATTATTGAACCTAAGGTAAGAAAATGACCTTCACCAACTCTGAAGGAGGTGCTTGCAATCCCAGTGATGCAATGGACATGTAAACAGAAAATAGTTGCACCTTTTGGATCACAGCTAACCAGACTTAAGTGTCTTCCAAAAATATTCCATGATGTCTTTTTTAATGTGGCTCACCTTAGTTAGTCCCCTCAGTTAGTCTATAAGAGAAAAGCAATCCCTGTTTGGCTTTTTAGTATTCATATTGTGTAACTCTCCCCTCCTTCAGGCACCTCTCTCTCATTCACCTGCAGACTTGTTCCTGCAGACACCATTTGTGTTCATAAGCTTGGGCTACAAATACAAACACATTTTTTCTCCTACATTATTATCATGCTTTACTTTTTCCTTTCAGCTATTGATAGTATTTATAGACGAAATGCTGAGGACAGAATTTATTCTGCTGTTTTATCCAGCGGTGTTGCTGAAGAAAGGTTGACATCAAGGATTAAAATGTGTTGTCGACACAAGGAAGTGATGATGCTAGAAAGTCCTTCTGGAAATTTCCCATCTAGTTTTCACAATTCACACGATATACCATCAGTTCCTCTCACTGGGGTGTTTATGGAGACTGTCTGGGGAATGTCTAGACTGGCTTTTTAAGATGATCATACAATCACTACTACTTTTAAAGGGTTGGCAGCATATAAACCTGGTTTGGTCATCCTTTCTTTCGCTATGATAACCACCATGTCAAACAATAAAATCTATCTAGTTTCACTTTTACATTGCTGGTATGTTTGTTATGACTGATTTTTCACTAGTAGCTGTTGTTTCTCTGGTATTGGCTGATGTTAGCATGTCTTTTGGGTTACGTACTTTGATACAATCTTGTGTGAAATGAGATGTCTCTGTGTGTTTCAGCTGATACCACAGTGTAGTTTTAGTATTTTTCTGAGAATTTGTCCTGAACTGAAAAAAACGGCACGTTTTCTGCCCTGCAGAGTTAAATTGTAAATACTGGGTGTGACTGCAGATTACAGTCAGATCCAGGTTTTCACGTGTTTTTATGCTGCTCACATGTGTCACTAAAGACGTGTTTCATCTTGTACAGTTTACATATCAGTAAATTATTTTCTGTTCTGTTCTTTTAACCATTACATGAAACAAGTTCTGGGTCTGTTTAATGGCACTCAGTGTAAAATTTAACAGAAAAACTGAATTAATAAAAGCACAATGAGTGGAAGGATGAGGCAGTAGCAGATTTTGAAAAGAGACTTTGTTTGGATCTGAAAAGCAGAAATGAGATGATAAAACGGGAAGTGAGGGAGCACCTGAACTTATACATTAATATTATTTTAATATTGGTGTTTCACTAAACTTCCACATCCAGGATAACTGCTATGAACCAACATTTTGACTGTATATATGTATTTTTTACTCTTGTAGATATGCTGTAATTGCTTTTGGCTGTGCCAGCTGCCCAAAGATTACCTGTGGCCGTGAGGGGTGTGGGACAGAGTTCTGCTACCACTGCAAACAGCTGTGGCATCCCAACCAGACATGTGACACTGCACGTCAGCAAAGAGCCCAGAACCTCCGACTGAGGAATTTCAGGTCGTCATCCCTCAGCTACAGCCAAGAGAGTGGAGCTGCTGGTGAGATGACCTTACATGCTTGTATGCAAATACACTAAAGGTCTAACCCCTTCTAGATGAACACACCCATGATATTTAAATCTCAATACACCACATATTATGGTTCATATATCTATAATTGCCTATATATATTATAACAAGTAAATTCTTATGACTGGTCTAATCCAGGTGATGATATCAAACCATGCCCTCGCTGCTCTGCTTACATCATCAAGATGAATGATGGAAGCTGTAATCACATGACCTGTGCTGTCTGCGGCTGTGAGTTTTGTTGGCTGTGCATGAAGGAGATCTCTGACCTGCACTATTTAAGGTATAATGAACACACAAATAAGCAGAGATGTACCACAGCTGTGATGTAGTGTTTACATTTTGTTACCTTTAACTTTATAATGTAGCATCACAGCTTTGTAGCATACAGAAAAACAACCGAGTTTGTCCGAAATGGTAGTGGATTAACCTGTGAACACATGTAATGGGTAAAAATATGCTAGTTTCATGCATGCATCATGCAGAACATCATGTGACCAACAACATGGTGGTTACTGCACCAGCGTAAACATGAGCTGAAAGCTCCGTTGTTCCTGATTACACCCAGTAGGGTTGGAAAGTTTCATTTTTTTATCCACAGATTTCCCCTCTCACACACTCTCTCACACACACACACACATTTTTTAACCACTCTGTCCTTTCAGTCCGTCAGGCTGCACCTTCTGGGGTAAAAAGCCGTGGAGCAGGAAGAAGAAGATTCTGTGGCAGCTCGGCACATTGGTGGGTGCACCCGTGGGTATCGCGCTCATTGCTGGCATCGCCATCCCAGCAATGATCATTGGCATCCCAGTCTATGTGGGCAGAAAGGTGAGCATTGTCACATGGAAACTAGTTATCAATAATCAGCTGAAGAATAATTCATTCTCATTTATTCAATGAATAAAAATGTTTTATTTTTCATAGGAGGATGTAGTTTATGATAGATATTTGTTGTAAGTCCTACTTTGTGATTTATTTAATCAGATTCACAATCGCTATGAGGGCAAGGACATCTCCAAACACAAGAGGAACTTAGTAATAGCTGGCGGTGTGACTCTATCTGTGATTGTATCACCTGTTGTTGCTGCAGTCACTGTTGGTAAGAACAACTTGTCTCTTCGTTTTTTAAATATTTAAGCAGCTTTCCAATAGTATATTTACACAAACATCCCATACGATAACCCTGCCTTTTGATTTGTGTGATAAATTCACTTTTACATGTCGGGTTTGCTTTCTTCTTGTCGTTTAGGTATCGGCGTTCCCATCATGCTAGCCTACGTCTACGGTGTTGTCCCAATCTCCCTGTGCCGGAGCGGAGGTTGTGGGGTGTCTGCTGGCAACGGCAAAGGGGTCCGAATTGAGTTTGATGATGAAAATGACAACATAGGTGGTGGGGCAGCAGCCACAGGTGAGAAACCAGAACAGAGTTAATGCTTAACATGTTTGTATGTATGTTTGATCCTTCATTCACATTTGTTTGATCTTGTCATATAGCACAGAAATAGCTAAATGACTCTTATGTTCTCGGTTTAAAGCTGTTGCTGCTTTACCCAGTCCACCATGGGCAGGCTACCACAGACTTAGCAGGAGATTTGGAGGATTTCTAGACTGTTTTAGCATCTATTATGTGCATACAGGCCTGTTTAGTGTGAATGAATGTACTTGTTTTAATGTTGTAACCCCTCATGAAACCTTGCAAAGGTTTATGGCTGCCACAAAGTGCTTTTTGTAACATCTAGATGTGTGACACGGTGTAAGTCAAGACTTTCTGTTGTTTCTACTTAATCTTTCTTTATCTCTAACCCATCTGCATCCCTGACAATCTGCATTTTTTTGTAGCTTTTACCAGCAGAAGGTTTTGAATCCACAGTACAGAGATACCATACCTGTTTCTCAACAAGTTGCTAGTTTAACTTTGTCCACTTACGTTGTCAATCAAACCTCTTGTTGTCAGACAGCACCTCAGTAGCAGAGACACGACTTAACAATCCAAGCCTCGGAGATGGAGCAAGTGTCGGGGGTCTGACTGGTTTGAGCCTCAGTGTCAGTGGGAGCCACATGGAGCGCTGTGGTGTGAGCTCTGCTCAGCGGGACAATATGAGTGACAATGCCAGCACAACAGCCCTCGCTGGGACCAGCATCACCGGCAGCCTTTCTGGTAGCTGCTACAACCGGTAATGCACCGAGCTGTCTTTGCATTCTCCTAAATGTGGTTGGTTTAAAGCTGTAATATAGTTAAAGTTTAATAAACACAACTCTGGTTATTCTAACAGCAAATACTTTGCTTTGATTTCTCTTTTCTCAGGATGGAGGTGCAGGCGGATGTCCAGAAGGAGCGTTGCAGTCTGAGCGGGGAGTCGGCCACCGTCAGTCTGGGAACTATTAGCGACAACGCGAGCACTAAAGCCATGGCAGGCTCCATCCTCAATGCCTACACGCCTTTAGAAAGGTCAGAATACAGCAGCAGATTTTTATATATCAGGAAAATTATACAACTAATAAATGTTTTAATTGAGCGCAAGGAAGGAAGGAAGTCTTTAATTCCGGAGTTTTATAATAAGTAATGTAGAAAATGCCTTTTTGTAAAAAAAAAAAAAATTAAAGCTCAAACTTTTTAACCTGTTTTTGTTTCTTTAATATTGGATTATTATGTTGCAGAGACAACAGCTCGGAGGTGTCTGCAGATATGGAGTCCAAACAGGACAAAGTGAGGCACGGCAGCATCAGCAGCAGCCAGGATGAAGCCAGTTGCAGCTCTGCTGGTGTCAAAGGTCACAGTGGTTGCATGTGCCAGTGTCCTTCTCCCTGCTGCTCCGGTCAGCACAGTAGCCCCTGCTGTCCCTCATCCCCTTGGTCTAAGGACCTTTCCACTGCAGTGGGGAAGAAATGCAAAAGCAAGCTTTGGAAGAGAGCTAGCATCGGCAAAGGAGAAACCAAACTAAACGACACACAGCAAGATACCGTGGAGCAACGCAGCACCAACTCCTCTGAGTTTGATTCTCCATCCCTGAGCGGCAGCCTTCCCTCTGTGGCCGACTCGCACTGCAGTCACTTCTCATCAGAGCTCAGCTGCTCAGAGCCCGAAACGTCCAAACCAGCTCTCGCACCCTGCTCTCCCCCCATGGATTTCCATCCTCCTCATCCCACCGTCACACCCATGCCGGAGGTGGAGCATGACCGCTTAGAGCAATTCTCCCCTCAGAGTAGCCACGCAGCCTTCACACACCACCTGTTGTCTTCATCCCCACCGGCTTCACCAAGAGAGGGAAGCAGTGGGACATGTCTGCATATCAGTGAGGAGAATATGGCGGATGTTGCAGACACAGAGAAGGATGTGATCAGAAATTCATCACCTGCCCAGACTGGTAACCTAACAAGAAAGCGGTGTATACAAACAGACATCTAAAGGCTTTATTCTTCCTTCTGTTCTGCTTGCAGCACATCCTACAGTCGCCTTATCACCTAATCTGAAGCCTCTCAGCAGTTTAGGAAGGTGATGATCAGGGTTACAGATATGTTTAAGTTAAGGCATGAATGTTGAGGTGGAAGTCGCTAAGAGATGTGGGGTCAACACAGTTTAGTCTAAGACCATTAAGACCTCTGGTTCACAGATATGTAAAGCAAGTAGAGCTGAGTGTGGATGGAAAGGTAGCGAGCAGGTTTTCTGTGGTGAGATGCTGCAGATCAGATGTCTTGCTAGTTCCTCATATAACCTTTATTTTTCCTAACATTGGACCAAACCAGCTTTTTTCCTGATGATCAGCAGACCTGCTGAAGCTGCTTCAGAGGAGTTTAACTGAGCTGCTATAATAAAACCTGAACCTTTGAACCTTCAATACATCTGCAAAAACCTGCTTTTTTCTCTGGTTTTGCATTAATCAGAGAAAATGAACTCACTGTTTTTCACTACTGTGCCAGTTTGTTGGTGAACAAAATGAGAGGAGGGACCATTTATAGACAGGAGGTTTTCTTTGACATAATCAGACATGAGAAAAATGATAACTGTTGCTTTTTTGATATGCAAGTCATCTTTTAGTTTTTATTTTCCATTTTGGGAAAGTTGTTGTGAACATTGAGGCCCGTGTTGGGTTCATGCTTTGTAATGAACTCACATGGGAAATGTGTTGACAAGGACTCGGTGAAGCCGCTCATCCTTGTTTAATTGCTGTGGATTAAAGCGAGCCACCTCCAGGAAGTAATCTGCAGGTATAACAACAAGTTGTAGCCTCCTATTTAATCATGTCTGGTGAATTATTAAAATGAAAGGGAATTTATAGTTATTCCTTAAATTATAAGTACACAAAAAGAGCAAAAGCCCAGATTTAAAACTTATTGTTTTTTTTTCCTTCAAATTTATTAGTTGGTCATTATATAATAAATCAGCCAACCTGTATTTTTAATAATAGAATAAAGCTTTCAAATAACTATACAGCAAAAAGCAGATGTGTGCGGTCAGGAAACACATCAGCTGTACATGAAAATGGGTTTTTTGTGCAATGAAAATCTCTTTTTGTATCTGAGCTCTCGTTTTATTCGATATATAGCAGAAACTGTACAGTATGTTAAATTGTTCATCCTTACCAGTAATTTCCAGGTGTTTTTTTATTTTATTTTTTATTTTAAAGCTTTAGTATTTGAAGTACAAGCTGTTAAATTCTTGGAAATGATGCAATTTGTTTGGTTTATTGAACCAAAAGTGCCTTTTTGGGAAACCTTTCTGTAAATTTTTTTTGTTCTTTTTTTCATGCGAAATAAAAATTGTGAGATTATATTTGCCTCAAAAAAATACTAATAAATATTGCCCTTCCCTCACTCGCATTTAGCCCAACAAGACTTTTCTTGTTTGTGAAAGTCACAGAAAGCATTGAACCCTCTCCTGAAGTAGCTGCAGTCTGAGGAGCCTTAATGCAGAGCAATCAGCAAATATTAATAAAGCTTTCTTTTTCTCTCCAAAGCAGCGGTTTGAGAGCATAAAGCTCAACCACAGATCGCTGTGCTTTGACGTCAGCCTCTGAGTTCAGCACGTTGTAAAGACCAGCTCATTTTTCTGCACCTCTGAAATCTATATTTTACAATATTAATGTTTTGTTAAATTTCCTTTTTAATCTAAACAGCTATTATCCTTATACTCAGACCTGTTTCCTAATTTGATCAAAGAGGCATCTGCTATAAGAAAACACGTATTTTCTAATTATCTGCTTAAGAATGTGCATGTAAATGCATATCTTGCAAATAAAGTTCTCAGTTGAGCTTCTTGTGTCTGTATTGTGGCATCAGGTGAATGCTTGCATGGAGGTTTTATTAGCTGATGTTAGATTGCATTACAGATTATAATAACATGCACAATAAAAAAGCATTCATGTCGTTTATTTACATACAGTACGTGCTTACATTTCAAGAAGCAATACAAACATTGCTGAGGAGAGTTCTGCTGAAGATCCAGTTGCTTCGTTTAGAGAAGTTTAGATGTATTTTAAGCAAAAAAAACAGCTTAAAAAAACAAAAGCAGAAGTCGTGGCACATCTTGCTACACAAACGCAAACATTTACATTTTCTGTCCAGCAGTGGGTTGATGCAAGACTTTTACACTCTGAGTGGTACCGCTGCTGATATAAGGAGCAGGTAAATGTCAGGTTAGTCTCTGAAATGAGATGCTTAGTGGGCGGCAAGGACAACTATAGTATCTCAACTGGGACTGGTAGTATTAAAAACCAGTTACATGTACAGCTGATTATTATTTCCGTTTCATGCTCTTCGTTGTGACTGGTGGGCATCATCATCATCTTTTTATTCATCGAATAGAAAAAGGATAATAACAAAAAGGTCAACATTAAGAGAAAAGGCAACAAAAACGTGTATAGAAGACAACGATACTGGAAAAACCGTGTAGACTTACATTCTTAAAATTAGTGAGGGATGAAGACATTCTTTCTACAATAAAACACAAGCTAAATAAATAATCTGACAAAAGATTCACCAGCAGTAACGCTTTGACCCACGGCTTCCATCAGCACACAGCTAACACTGCTGCCCTTCAACCGGATGAAAACCGCAGACATGTCACTGAAAACGTTCAAAATGATACCAGCCACATGTGTGGGACTGTGAGAGCAAAATAAAGCTGGTTTCACTGGTTCTGAAAGGACACAGAGAATTCCACTGATGCAAATGACTGAATCTGCATCCCAAATAGCTGATTTTTATCATTATAAATCCATCATAGCTGCTATTATACATGTCAGCAGTGATGAATACCCACCATGTTCTCTGTTTGTGTCTAAAAGTATCATAGTCTTTCTGAAAACATGCAACCTGCCTCTTTCTGTTGTGTTGAACTTTGTTGGAGCCAAACATCTTAAAAACAAAATCAACACAAACCTTTCCTTTTGGCATATTTCAT
>JBAMIG010000018.1:12559771-12576505 GCA_037177335.1 Kiunga ballochi | reverse complement strand
CTGGTAGACTGATAAACACACACACACACACACACACACATACACACACACACACACACACACACACACACACACACGCACACACACATCATGCATTCTTTAATTACACTCCTGCAAGGAGAAAAGGGGAAATGATCTGTTCTCACTGTTGAAGCACGATAGGTTTACTAAATTTAAAGGCCCCTGGCTTCTCTGTTATATTTTTGGGGAATCTTCTATTATGCAAAATTCTTTAAAACAACAACTTTTTTAGTTTGAGCGTCGAGTGATTACAAGACTTGTTTTGTCCATTTAAAACTGGTCCTATGACACAGCAGTGTGCAAAAAAATAAGTTTGAGAGCTTTTTAATAGGGGGACTTGTTAAATGTTAACACCACAAACACCTCTGCAAATCATACAAAACAATTTAATAGGCACTAATATTAACTTCTTTTGAACGATTAAAAATATATTAAATAATTTATAACATAAAGTGACTCAAACTGAGGATTTTTGGCGCCAATTTAATCATAATTATGTGTATTTGTTCATGGATGATACAAATAGAGGCTAAAATCAAATAAATGTACATCAAATTGGTTATTTTTGGGCTAAAATACAGCAAAAGTTCATGCATATGAAATAAAAAAATTCTAAATGAATATTTAACGCTGTGCTGCAGCTGTGTGATATTTTTCACTGCAGCTTATTGAGGCTCCTCTGTCTCTCCTCATGAATCTGCTGATATGTCATGTAATCCAAACTTTATTCTCTCCCTGCAGCATCAGAGCTCAGTTTGAATCCAATCTGTGTGAAACGCTTTCTTAACAAATGGTTCAGGTTTATTCAAGACCCTGCATTTGTGGTGAGGTTGCTGGTACAATTTCCTAGCCACGATTTTGTTTATGCACATTTGTTTGCGTCAGCTTCAACGCACATCACGGTCACACACTTTGTGTTTCTGCCCAGTAAACATGCAGATAAAAAAGGTTCTTTTTGTTCCACCAAATCTGTAATAAACAGTTTGCAGAGTGCTCTTAATGACATACCAGACAATGGAAAATCCAAAGTTAATGCAAACAGAAATACGTTTAAACCCTTTAATGAACCTCATATAACTTGGTTTAGTTAGCAATACTCTAATGCATTCCACGGGTCATTTAACCTAAAATGACTATACCTAGATACACTATATATATCATTTCTTTCCATTTCTGTCAGACATTGGATTTGACCCCCACAGAATACTTGACATTAAATGCCATTTTTATATACATACTAGAAAATACAAAATAATCCAGTTGAAAGGGGCTTAGTTCCACCTCTGTAGAAATGTTGACACTCAGGCCTTTTTCTCTGTGTCTTTTAGGAGCAACTTGCTATAATAAGTTAGTTTTATGCCGTTAATACCACCCAGCAATGATGCTAGCGTCAACTAACATCTATATAATAAGCTGCTAGCGAGGTGTGGTGGTGTGTGAGGCTGTGTCAGCTGGAGGAGAGTAAGATGGTGCTGTTAACTATCAATCACTATGATTTATTTCAGACCAAAGAGGATTCCCATGTTTGTATTTTCACTGCTGAAGTATTTTTCCTCTTATATAAACTGACATGATGGATTCGCTTTTCATCGGTTTTGGTTCTTGAAGGCCACGTTTCTGCAGATTGTTGATGCTTCCTTGCCATGACGTACCTGACTTCACACACAGTAGCGGGCAAAAGTAGATTTACTGGGACAGTGTGTCAAAACTTTTGACTGCTATTGTCTGTTTTTTTAATGCAGCGCATGTATAAAGCATCTGTCTGCAACCAGAGGTGTGATCTTAAAATGTATGTAAATTTATTAGCATTCAGGTTCCTGTCTGGGCTGTGATGAGTCTGAGTTAAGAGGAAACCTGACCTGGATTGTTCCATTACAGCAGCACTACAGTCCGGGTTGCTTTCCCTCTGCATTATTGATAGTCCACAGTAACCCCCTCCACCCGCACACACACACTTACACACACAGCTTGGATGGTTTCAGTACGGTTTAGTTTCCACCCACTGATTCTAAAAAGCTACTTTCTGACCCTGTAACTCAGAGGCTTTTATTAACGTCATCACAGCTCATTGGACGATATTTTAACAGAAAGGAAGTGATGTCACTCACCTTCCTCCTGTGCAGCCCTAGCAGCTCGAGCCTGTGCCATCTCAATGCTGGCTGGTTTCTCTCTGTGTTGCTGCTGGACAGACAGAGGGACGATGGGAATTTCTGGTAGCTTCTCTCTCCACTCAGGCCCATCCTGCTCAATCAGCATCTTGGTGATCCTGGAGGAAGCCATGTGAGCAAAGCATAACAACACATGTGATGCATTAGCTGGATTGATGCTGCAAGGGCTTCTGGGAACACTTCAGTTTGTGACAGATGTTTTAGTAAAGGTACAGCTGTTAGTTACCTAGTGAACACATGATGAAACATTGTATTTAATACACCAGTAAGTGGGAAAGTTACACCTTTTTTTATAACAGATGATGATATCGTAGAGAGACCCCATCACACCAGCAGATACGGTGATCCATAGGAAAAGGAAACAGCTGTGGCCACTGCTAATAAGTCCTTCCTTTGATACTCACAAAATGATCACTGATTTATTGACAAAATGGTTAACCAAAATGTTTTTTTTTATTTATTCATTTGTATTTATCCCTATTTTTTTTATTTTGTCATAAAGCTACATCTCTTTCTGTGTATCATAAATAAACTTTCATCGTCAAGGGATTTAAATTTGAGCCAAACATTCATGAAATATTCAATATAATGAAGCTAAATTAAAATGATTTATTTTTATATTTTAAAATGTCAAAATACAGTTTAGTTACCTTTAGTGTTTTATGAAGACAAGATAAATGTGACTTTTATCGTTATTTCAAACTTTAAAGCTTTTAATTTGTGTAATTTGTGCACTTTGAAGGGCGTCGCATGATGTGGCTTTAAACTGATAACAACATGGAGATGTTGTGAAAGCATGTTTAAACTGCAAACACATATTTAATGCAAACTAGTTTCCAAAGGTAAAAATGACAATGTTTACATTATAGCTCAGTGCAAATTTCAACCCAGTGTAGCAAAAAGCAGTCATGTTTGAGACTTTTAAAGAATTAAATGTAAATCCAAAGGCTGCATTTTTGTTCAGTTTGTGCATTTCTGAGCCCTAACCTTAACCCAACACAGCTGTTCACTGCGGGTCAAGGTTTAACTAACCCACCTGGTGTTATGCAGATATGCGCTAACGTAATTAAAAAACTTGGACTGTAAATGAGTATATTTTATTGAATGGTTATTTAGCTTGATCTTAAAAGTGGATAAAGACTCTGCATTCGGGACATTTTGTCAGTTTCTTCCACCACTGAGAAACATCAGAGAAGCGTGGTTTAGCCCCACTTTCCCAGGGGTTCATTTAGCTTCTTCACTACCCCATCTAATAAAGAAGCAGTGTGTTTTTTCTTTCTTCTTTATAGGAATGCTTCATTGTTGTAAGGAAGACTTTTCAGAAGATACTAAAATGATTGTTTTCTGACTCTAAAACTTCCATCTAACTCTGTAGATTCCCCTGATTAGGCTGACCTGTGGACGCTGTCATGAGCCGCCTGTATGCCCGTGTCAATCTGCAGCACTGTCTTATAATCCACGTAGGCCTTCCTGTAGCGCTCCAGTGACTCATAAGCCATCGCTCTGCGCAACAGGGGCTTCAGGGAATATGGCTGCAGCTCCAAAGCCCTAAGAGGATCAGGGAGAAGACAGAGGATCAAGCCATTTACATCTCAGCACCGCATAACAAGTTGTATCTTTCCAATCATGAACAAGTCCATGGCATGAAGGCAGTTGTGGAATAGTAAAATGTCTGTTTTCCAGATATGTTAGTGTTATAGTGCTTTTATCAAATGTTCTTATTAATTATAATCAAGATAAACATGCAGCCAAGTAGCAGTAAAACTTAAAGAAATCAAAATAATTTAAAGAAAAAATCTTTAAAAGGAAATTTATCAGGTTTCAACAACAAAGTGAGAATGAAAAAATAAGTTGAATCAGTGGTGCCTGTCAAGTTGCATTGTGGGTAAAATATTCACAGGATTAAAACATAAAGCTCCTACATTCAGAACATCTATTTGGGTCATTTTTTAAACTGTCTATTGTAATTATTACACCATTATGGAGTCGTCCTATGTGACAAAAAATAAATAAATTACAGAAAAGATAAGCAGCAGTGGCACTTATCACGTAGCCTACTTGGTACAGTCCTGTATGCAGTCGTTGCTGTTTCCATCCTTCAGGTAGCAGGCAGCTCTGTTGGAGTACAGAATACACAGGTCTTCTGGACCATCAACGCCTGCAAAGGAACAACCATAACCACTCAGCTCTAAAGCCAGACAAGCACTGAATATGAGCAACAGTTTGTGTTTTTATCATGTAACAACAGTAATTATGTTAGACCTGCTGTGAAGTGCTGTGTAGTTCAATGCAGCCCGAGCAGCACAATTTCAACTGTCCAGAAATGCTGAACGACTGAATGGCAGACAGATGAAGGAGACCATTAACGGCTCCTTTGGCTGAGTCATTTTCTCATTTCTGTTTTGTGTCTGCAGTGCAGCGTTACAACCAGTATCAGTCCCACAAGCCATCTCAGTGTCACCAATTTACATTCACAGAATCAAAAAGACATAAAAGACATGCTTTGGTTTAAGTGTCCATTAACTCCTCCATGATATACTAGTGTAATTTACATCCATCTAATATACTGCAAACAAAAAAGCTCTTGCCAGGCATGAGGAGTAAAGGAGCTCTGTAAGGTACGGCATGGTATGCACATGACCTTTCTACGGCCTCTGGCACTGTCTGCTGGCAACACCTCTCTTAGGCCTGTCAGGCCTCAGCTGCAAACTTTGGATATTTGACTAAAAACTTGAGTAAACTTCAGTTTCTCTGTAAAATGTTTGGTGATAAGAGCATGCATGCTGGTTTGGTAACAACAAAGCAAAGCAGTGACATAATGCATGCGTAATTAACATGGGATACTAGAGCCAAATGACACAGAGTCAACTCATATGTGATACCCGTTAGTGGGCTACACACAGAAGAGAAATTCTCTGTCTTATTTCTGTGCTTCCCATCTGCTGCTGTTAGTGACCTCACCGGTGCTGCGTTTGAACACTGTGTTACCTCTATGGGAGACATAAAAGACTTCTGAGTACCAAACTATGTAAACTAAGGTCTGAAAAAAATATTGAAACTATTATTTAAGGAGATTTTAGTTTTCCTGAGAAGAATAAAACTAAGGAAATATTCTAAATTCGCTTTTAAAATGTGAATTTGTAATGTTTTGTGAACATTTGAAGGCATTTTAAGCATAAGTTCATGCATTAGGCATATTTAGATTGTTAGGAAGACGTTTCCTGTTTTTTGTTGTTATTCTTTGTTTATTTTCTTACATCTAAGTGCAGGGTTTTGCCCCTTTCAGTTTCATACTGCACTAGTTCTTTCGTTTTTTTAACCACAAAGAAATAAAAAATTAAGTCAATAAACAGAAATGGATTTGGGGCTCCTATCAGGATGAACAAACTGTTCTTGCTCACCTGCCTCAGAACATCCTTCAATGGCCTGAGTGTACTTCTCTAAGGCATCTCCAAACTGGCCATGTTTAAAGAGGTGGTTCCCCTCATTCTTGAGGCGCGCCAGGTGTGGAGGTAGAGCCCCGGCTGGAGCATCCAGGTAACTCTTGTCCACTGCGGGGCTGTCCTGCTCCCTGTGTCCACCAGCGGGACTGGTCTCTGCGTGAGTGCCATTGGCCATCATCTCCTCAGCAGCTTTGGGATTGTGAGAGTTCCCCCCGTTGCCTCCTCCTCCTCCTCTTTTCGTTCTGCTTCCTGTTGTGTTGGACTGACACGATCTCCCCGCCACATCTCCGCTGCCTGGGGGTTTATCCTGTGCGTTCCCCATGCCTGCACTCCCTCTGCAGTGCGCTCAAACTCTTCCTTCCTCCTCGCTTCTCCTTTCAGAGCTGCTGCTTCATCGGTGTCTTCCTGGCTGAGGGATTTCTGCGTGACACACCTCCAGCCGGGAGCGTCAGAGATGACGTCAGGGAGGGGAGGGGCCTCAGTGGTGCTGCAGTGAACGCGCAGTGATGGGAAACCCTCAGGTTTGTGTCATAGGCTTTATAAAAGTGTTTAATGCAGAGGACTGCAGAGGGATGCATAGGAATAAGGACAAATAAAAATATTTTAAAACATTTGTATTCTGTTCTGTAGTATATTTTTATAATT
Organism: Kiunga ballochi; assembly: GCA_037177335.1. NCBI lineage: Eukaryota > Metazoa > Chordata > Actinopteri > Atheriniformes > Pseudomugilidae > Kiunga > Kiunga ballochi. The sequence continues at coordinate 12,570,228 of JBAMIG010000018.1, read as the reverse complement.
GAGATAATTTTTAAATCTAAAATTCTGTTTTATTAAGAATTTATAAGCTTAAAAAGCATTAAGTGCTCATTTAATCAGGTCTTTCACAATTAAAACAACAAAAAACCACTACTATCTGTTTAAAACTGAAGAGAATTTAAGGTCACAGCCCGCAGTAGCGTTTCTTTCAGTAAAATAAAACCAAAAAACTGAAAAATTAAAATAATCTCACCAGGTTGGTCAAAAATAGGGAAATTGTTACTTGAAACAAAATTAAATATTAAAAATAAAAGATCTGTCAAATAAAATCATCAATGAAAGGAGGTAAGGAATAAATTAAATAAACATTTTTAGTTACATTCCCTAATAGGAAAAGTGTTTATTACATTTTGCTTAGTAAAACATGTAAGTAAAACATGTTGGTTGAGAGAACATGGTCAGAAAACGAAGTAAAAAAGGTAACCCCAGGCATCTTCTGAATAAAAAGAAAACTTACAGGCAAGAATACATAGTCATAGTGTGTAATATTGTTTTGTGCATGTGAGTGTAATTGGTTACTTAAGGGCTAACACATTGGATGCTATTTGATATTCCTGGAGTAAAAACTGCTTTTAAGCCTGCCTGCATGTGCTTCGAGGGTCCAGTAGCATGTCCAGTTTAAACACAAGTTCATAGTGGGATGAATCCGTATAAATTCTCAATTTGAACAGGAATTAATGATCAGGAAGATTTTATAGCTTAAAGAAAAGTATCAACATATTTATAGTATAATCTGCAAGGACTGATACATTTATGTTACTGTAGTCTTATAGCAGGTATTGTTGACGGATTTAAAAAGCAAGAGTAAACAATATATTTTTTTAAAAATCATGCTTTCATAAAACAAAGAATTCAGTCAAAATGAAAAAGACAAACTGCAATCTGAGGTCAGGCTTCAATGTGTTTATTTACACGGTCAAACACTACAAAAATACTAAACAACAAAGTCAAATCTGCTTCTGTCCTCTTCATCGGGCATCAAAAACAACCACTGTAGTCAAAGAGTCAAGGAAACAAGCAAACACTGTAGCGCCCCTCCAATTGTCTGATTTATGATAAAACACACAAAGGAAAAAGGATACGTCTCTTTGTTCTCTTCTTGTACATGATCCTGTAGCCACATTCTCTGCATCTGATAGGATCGCGGGCCTTAATTTCATTTTCAGTGTGACATTCTGCAAAATAAAACATTAATAGTTGACTCATGTTATTTAGTGCTGTCTGAGCAGACTTGCATACACAGTATAATAAAAATATCAAACATTATGATGCGTCTTTAAACATTTGACTGATGGTTGGACATTCGTTCAGAGTATTTCTACCAAACTTTAAAGGGATACTGTGTAACTTTAGAAACAAATATTAACCTAATATGAGTGATGATGGATGACTTTTGGGGTTGATATACAGTGTTTGACACATGTTGCTGATTTAAATGGACTGTTCTCCTCAGAAACCAGACACTGTAACTTCATATGAACGGATCCGTCTTATAGGATTATGTGACCTGAAGTGCTTTGCGTCTATTGCTATTACTGCAATAATAACAATGATTCATTATAGGTACATTTGTAATGCAACTACCATTTGTGGCACACTAGACATTTGTGCATCAACTTAGCACAAAAAGGACATAAATTTGGGTTGGGCAGATTATTTCTCGCTTTAATGAGAACCAGGATTATCAGAGTGGGTCCAAATGTAGGAAGATCAAATGGTCTGCTAAGAGTCCAGAACTCAGCTGGTTTAGCTGGTCGATGAATGGGAACCATCCCATAGCAAAGTGATCAGGCTAACGAAGAGGCAACAAGCATTTCAACACACCATAGAACTTCCCAACAGTGTAAAATAACCAAACAAAAATACTTATTGTGAACCCAAAAAGACATACATAATGTCATTTTCAAAATTTGATCAAATAAAAAAGGGATAACAATCTCAAAGCATGACTTAATGTAATTGACTGAATTTTAATAATAACTTACAGGTGCATAGTTCTGATAATGAATAAGTTATTCAAAAAAGCCATTCATTCCGTGAAAGACTAAAACTAGGGGTTACAGTGGTATTAGCTGTGACAGTACAAGAAAAATGCCTCTGAACAAGTTAAACGAAACATTATAGATACATTAATATACCTCCACAAATGTAGATCATAGGCTGTTGTTTGGGCGGTTGTATATCTTTCTGAGAATCCATCTCTTCCTAAAACAGATAAGAAAAGGAAACGTAAACATCACATCAGTGTTATTACAGCATGCTAGCAAAAACAGCATGGTGCTATCGAAAGAATGAGGCCAAACCAACAAATTTGTGTTTTGCGAGTAGTAACAGGATTTACAGAGTGTGAGTGAAACTAGAAAAGACCAAATATTCTATTTTATTTTATTTTTAACCCAAAGGGCTAAAATAAGACATCTCACCGTTTACCACGCTTTCTGTTAACTGTTTATCCACTTTTCATATTCCACACGGACGTTTTTGGTCTGCGCATGCGTGACTTCCACATCGAAGCAAAGACGTTTTTGATTGGCTGGAGGTTTCCCCAGTGTAAACTTGCAACATGTTTATAATAATGTCAACGTATAAAAAGTTAACCCCACTTAAAAGATTGATTTCTACATTTTTTTTTCAAATCTCTAATAGTGTATGTGTTCGTATATGCTCATCTAAAATGTGTTTTTACTTGTATTGTCTCGCACTCCATACCAAAGGACGGCGCTGTAGGACAGTTGTGCCTGCAAAAGCAATCCGTCATTAAACCACCACCCCCTCAGCTGGCCTTCCACTAGTTTTTGACAACAAGGACTCTGCCGACAATGTTCACATTTTGACCATTGGTTATAGAACGGCCATCAGTCATTCTTAGTCTGTTGTGTTATTAGTTTTTTACATCATGGAGACAACTGCTCCAAAAAGGTTGGTCTGCATATGATTGTTTCAGAGTTTGCCTACAAGCTTTCAAATAGCTAGCTGAAAAGCTAATGTAGACGGTAGCTCAGCTGTCGCCCAGTTAGCTTATGCTAAGCTATTTAGGTACATAGTTTAGTCACAAACTATCCTCAAATGGTAAGGATAGAGTTCACAATTGAAACATAAATACTTAGTTAAATCCTGTAATTAGCCTCTGGTCTGTGACATTGTCGAGTAGCTATCAATGTCGTTATAATTTCAGAGGAATTTTATTTTCGCTTTTTTCCTCTTTGAGGCCAGACATACAGTGGATGAAAATGTGTCGTCTCTATAAAAGTTAGAAGAGTTCATACTAATTTACCTGGTCTTTCTAGGTCCAGAGTTAACGTCTTAAAATAACAGAGAAAAAACAGCAACATAGTTGTTTATTTTACTCCGTAAACATATTTTTTTTATTATAAAGCACTTTTGGTTCCTAATAAAGAAAATGTTCCACATAAACCAGTTTAACTTTAGTCTTTTACAATGTTTTAAGGATGTATTTAAGTTATTTTCGGTTTACTAGATTACTTATGTATTTTGAGAACTAAGTACTAGCTTTTTGAATAGCTTAGTAAGATTTGTTGTCATACAGTTTGCAGTTCAATATTCTCCTGTTTATTGGTTGGTAATTACTTTTTTAAAGTGAAAAATACAAAATAAGGACAGATTTAGTACACTGAAGTGATTACAGTTAATATATGTGATGCTGGTTTTAGACAGAATTATCATGAGTAAGTTTCTTTAAGGTTTGTTCAATCTTGCAGTAGGCTGAAAAAACTGAGCGAGGACAGTTTAACCAAACAACCAGAAGAAGTGTTTGATGTTCTCGAGAAACTTGGTGAAGGGTAAGAAAAATACCTTTTTCTTAAGTTTAACCAATTTGTCACAGCTGACTGTTTCTGTTCATTTCTGTTGTCAATTGTAAAACGTGAACTTTTATGTGTGGTTAGGTCTTATGGCAGCGTCTTTAAAGCTATTCATAAGGAGTCGGGACAAGTGGTGGCCATCAAACAGGTTCCTGTGGAGTCTGATCTGCAAGAAATAATCAAGGAGATTTCCATCATGCAGCAGTGTGACAGGTGAGATGACAGTGACGCTTTAAAACCTTGATTTCTGAATGGATACTGACAGTGTTGTTAACGATGTCTTACTTTTATTCCTATTGTTCAGGAATTAAACTTTGTTTTGCGTTTTGGGCCTAATATGTTATGTTTACTTGTACTACCAGCCCTTATGTGGTGAAATACTATGGCAGCTACTTCAAGAACACAGACCTGTGGATTGTCATGGAGTATTGTGGAGCCGGCTCTGTTTCTGACATTATCAGACTGCGCAATAAGACGGTGTGTTATCACTGAATTATTTGTGTGTGTGTTTGTTTATTGGAGGCTTTTAAAATATTTTATTTAGTTGATCTCTTGTATGCTATCACTATTATCATTATTTTAAAGGTCTCAGACCTCCACCCAACCCGTTATTAATCTCAGTCCACTGTTAATCATTAGAAGTAAAAATGCACCAATGTCGTGTCATAACTGGTAATTATTTGTTTTCTCTCACTCCTTAGTTGACAGAAGATGAGATTGCCACCATCTTAAAGTCAACGCTGAAGGGTCTTGAATACCTTCACTTCATGAGGAAGATCCATCGTGACATCAAGGCTGGAAACATCCTCCTCAACACCGAGGGCCATGCCAAACTGGCCGACTTTGGAGTTGCAGGACAGTTAACGGTAAAATGCTATTAGTGAACCGACCGAGGTGAATTTGAAAAGTCAGCTGGATTTATTCCTGCGTTTATTTTAGCATGCATTTGGAGGACAAACACAGAGAGAATTTTTTTAATGAAGTTTTTTTCTCTTCTGAAGGATACGATGGCAAAGAGAAACACTGTAATTGGTACCCCATTCTGGATGGCCCCAGAGGTGATCCAGGAGATCGGCTACAACTGTGTAGCAGATATTTGGTCACTGGGTATCACATCCATAGAGATGGCAGAAGGCAAACCTCCTTACGCTGATATTCATCCTATGAGGGTGGGTGTCCCTTATTATTTTTTTTACATGTATAATAAATGGGGGAGAGGCGCATGAAAGGTTGTTGGTAAATAAAAACAAATACAGTAATTTAATATTAATCTTATGAGTTATTTGTGTTTCTACAGGCCATCTTTATGATTCCCACCAACCCTCCTCCTACATTCAGGAAGCCGGAGCTTTGGTCAGATGATTTCACAGACTTTGTCAAGAAGTGTTTGGTAAAGAGTCCTGAACAGAGAGCAACGGCCACGCAGCTCCTACAGGTTGGAGGAATAACAGAAATTAGCACTCTTTCAGACATGTATAAATGTGTTGCATAGTATTAATCTAACCAAAATGTAATGCATCCATCTATTTAACTGAGATCAATTAGATTTTTTTTTTTTTTTTTTGCTTACTTTCGTCCCCATCCAGCATCCATTTATCAGTCAAGCAAAACCAGTTACAATCCTGAGAGACCTGATAACTGAAGCCATGGAGATGAAAGCCAAGAGGCAGCAAGAGCAGCAGCGAGAGCTGGAGGAAGAGGATGATAACTCTGTATGTATACTAACATATAAGCACTGAAACACTTGTATTAAAACCCAACAGGTTGGTAGACTGTTTTGTTTCACCCAGGAGGAGGACACTGAAGTTGACTCTCACACTATGGTGAAGTCGGGCTCAGAGGGGGCCGGCACCATGCGGGCCACCGGCACTATGAGTGATGGAGCTCAGACCATGATCGAGCACGGGAGCACCATGCTGGAGTCAGACCTGGGCACTATGGTCATCAATAGTGATGATGAAGAAGAGGAGGAAGACCAGGGATCAATGAGAAGTGAGCACACATGTTAATCATTCATAGAAGGAAGACATTTGTTGTGGGACCACTGAGTGGATTTTTCATAAGTTAAAGCAGACTTGCTTCTTCCTCATGGCATCCATTAAAGTAGTGCTATGCTTATGAAACCATTCTGTTATGTCTGGTTTTACTGTATGAGAGCTGCTTTAGCTTTTGGGTCTTGATGCTTGTGCTAAGCTGAACAATAATCTTAAGACCACAGAGTTCAGCATAAAGAGGAAGAAGCACAAAAAGCAACAAACATGCCTGCTTGTAAAAATACTGAAACAACAAAAATGCCATTGCTTCAACTTTGCTATTTCCTCACTTTATTATAAAGACTCATCTTGTTTCCTCTCTGATCTTTGTAACATAAAAGCTTACATTGATGTCATGCATTTTTATTCAGTGACCTGACTGTATAGAAAGACATAGAGGTGTGTGTGCAAACCTGTAGAGCTAGAACACAGTACCAGTCTGGAAAGTCCAGCTGTAAACATTTTGTTTGTGAATCTTTAGTTATCTGTTAGATTTTTTTTTCCATTTAGAAAGATCGTTTAGAAAGTTAGACGTCACACGGTGCCTCATGCACGTCAGTGTTTGCTGCTTTTAAGAGCAGTGCCAGCAGGAGCTCACTTCAGTTTTACAGTTGTGGAGATGAAACCTCCTGTGTGGACAGAACTGAGACTAAGCTTTGCAAAGATGCCATCAAATGAACTCTGAGTGTCTGTGACGTTCATTCATTTGCAATGAGGCATGAAACGACAGTCTTGTCCTCTTCCACAGGGCACGCCACCCCCCAGCAGCCCCTACGTCCATCTTTCATGGATTATTTTGACAAGCAGGATTCCAACAAGGCAGCTCAGCAGCAGGAGAACTACAACCACAACCAGCCACAGGAGCAGCCAGGTTACCACATCCAGTCCAAAAATTTCCCTGACAACTGGAAGGTTCCTCAGGATGGAGACTTTGACTTTGTGCGTATCTGGATCATGATAATGCTTTTTTTTTTTTTTTAATATAGGTTTATTATTATAAACTAGATTGATCTCCTCCCAACCTTTTGTCTGTCTGTTTTCCCACCCAGTTGAAGAATCTGGATTTTGAAGAGCTGCAGCTGCGTCTGAGTGCCTTGGATCCCATGATGGAGCGGGAAATCGAGGAGCTGAGGCAGCGCTACACAGCCAAAAGACAGCCTATCCTGGATGCAATGGATGCTAAAAAGAGACGACAGCAGAACTTCTGAGTGTTGTTCCTCCTCTCCTGGTCTACTTTTCCCAGAAGCCAGCAACTTGTGTCCAGTGACTCAGAGGAATAAAGATGACCATAATGTTCTCATCTGATGCCCTCAAACCATTGATTCCACTCTTAATGAAGTTGAAGCTTCTTTTTTTTCCCCCTTCTTGACATCGATTAGACTGAATGGATTCACTCCCACCAGTCTCTATGCATTTACTTTGTTCTACAGTTCCTGTGCTGCTGCTTATGAGCACCGCTCAGGACTGTGGCCAAAAAGAGAAGCAACTCGAGACCATTATACATGCAAACGTCTCAAAAGGAATTTCCTCTTTTCTCTGGCATGCCCGTCATGTCATGCACTCTCTGAGAATCAGCATCTAAACACAAGGAAAGCCTCTGCAGCCAAGTAACGGTCATCTTTTCTTCTTCCTCTTTGTTTTTTACATTCAGTGTAAATATAATCTAAAGCCTATTATAAAAATATCTGCATTAAAGCTGTGGAGGTTCATCCATGACCAAAGACAATCAAAGTGGTGTCGATAAGGAAGAATGCCTTAAAATGTTTGAAATCTAGTTTTAATAATGAGTAATGTAATAAAACAGCCAAGTTATGTTTCCTCACAAGGAGATGAGTCGGAGTTTTGTCAGAAGATAAAGACCGGATTGTGCACGTTTCCCCTCGTTTGTGGAAGAAGTTAAATGGTCTCAAGTGTTTTTTTTTTTGTTTTTTGTTTTTTAAATCATCTTGATTTTTGCTTTCTCATGTACGATGCAGCCACAGCGCTGTGCACGGACTGACACCATGTATCTCAGTGCCTCTGCATTCCCACGCTGCTCGTGCCGTTTCAGGCTTTTACACTTAGAGACGAGGACTCAGTGATCTGTTGTTTTGGATATAACAAATTGCACAGACTGGCTCTTAAATGGCAAAAAACTCATCAAGTAATCTTAAAACATTGTACAACATCTTGTAAAACCCTAAAATGTTTATTTTCTAAATAGAAATGTGTTTTATTGGATTGGAGCGACTTCCTGTGCGTCAAGCTGAAGTTATGAAGCATAAAAACGATGCAGCCGCTGCATCAGTCACATTTTTACTGCAGAAGATATTTTCCAGTTACTTTATTGCTTATTTGTGTTATTTTAAGCAATAATGCATGAAAGTACTTTGAAATGGTTTCATGTGATGCCATAAATGAAGGAATTGAGATGTACTGCACCTAACGGTTGCTGGGACACAAGCTCATGTTTAAAAGCTCATCACGTATGTTTATCTTTTTTTTTTTCTTTTCTGTAAAAGGCGTTATTTCTGTACCTGGGCTCCATGTCCACACCAGCACGTTATGGTTAGTAAATGCAGGTTTATTTGCTGTTTAATTGACTCAAATATAACAAGATCTTGAATATTAACAAATGATAGAAGAACTGGTTCTGCTTTGGAGTTTCTGTTGGTGTGGATTAAAAAACCTCATGCTAATAACGACCCTCTGAATGAATTAACACTGTCTTAACATGAAAAACTTGTAGTGCACGTGTGTACGTTGTTGTTACGTAAGACTGGTTTGCCCGTCGTCATGAAACATTCCTGTTACATCGTCTCTCTGCCCTGTCTGATGAGCAGAGAGCCTGAAATGAGGTGACCCAAACATGAATCCAGACTTTAAACGCCACTAAAGCAGCTTGAGAATAACCGTGTCTGTTTTTATTTTTATACTCCATGTGAACCAGAACTTTTGAGAGAGATCAAATGTGTACATCTGCAAATTAGGCTAAAAGACAATTCACTCTTATTTATTCAATGTGTTGCTTTTTTGTCACATTGATCTAATCTGGTAGGTCATGTGGCTGTTAATGCATTTGCCCCTTTATCCCAACAGATGCTCAGCATGTGTGTTTGCTGTTGTATTGACAGCGCTGGGAAGAGTATTGATAACACGTAGGATGGATTACTTTGATGTAGCTCTCTACAACAAATAAAACCTGATTAGGAAAACTGTATTGCTCTGGCCATATAATGTTCAGTTCTAAAATCACATTTACTTGCATCTCTATATGATTTGTCTTCATTTACTTGCCTGTTATTTTTGCTTTAGAGTGACTTGAGGATGTAGGGGAATGTAAGCATTCATGTTTAAACCACTTAATTTATTATGTTTTACTTGTAATACTGTAAAGGTTATAAACGTTTGAGAAATAATAAAGGTTACTTATAGTTAACCAGTTTATTGTCTTATCTTTAACTACAAAGGAGGCCTTGACCCTCCTGGTGGTTGTGAACTGTTGTACCGTAACTCTCCTAATTTATGCGCAATGACTTTTTGTTGCACGTTAGCAAGAAACGCGTTTCTGCGCGTTTTGTGTGTGTTTTACGGTAAACATTTACTGCCTCAAATTTCCTTTGTAGAGTAGTGAACACAGAAAATCAGCCGCAAACATGTCTACACTCAGCAAAAAGATCATTCACACCACAGCAGCTCCGGCTGCCATCGGTCCGTTCAGGTAAGCTTGGTTACGTTGATCGTGCATCATTTACGGCAGCACGTTGTTAAGGTAACATGAATGAATGAAGGAAAGTCGGCTGTTTGATCAGGGGCGGGCTTGTCTGGTCAGTAAACATACATGCTTTGCTCCTTAAAGTGTCAAAGTTGAACTAGCAGAGCAGAAGAAGCATTGCAGAACAGAAAACTCACGAGGCCTTAAAATGCAATCAATTAATCGGGAAATTTTTTATACAACAAAAGCTCCTGTTAGACAAGGAATATACAGGTAAGGACTTACGTCTACATGGGAAAACCTGTGGAAAAATACTAAATAACCAAACAAACATGCTTGCTTTTTAAATTATTATTTATATGAGGAGGAAATGAAGAACAGGAGTGCTACAGAATCACAAAATAGTTGCCACATGTTATTTTATTTAATCAATCCAGGATAAACAGGGGTGTTCCTGCTCTGACCAATCCAATGTCAGCAGGCGGAGACATCACACACTGAATGGACTCATTGTATTCTGTCCTGCTTGTCATTTTATGATTTGTGCTTATCAAGCTGATTTAGTCATTGAAATATCATTGCCAGTAAGAATGATGTGAATTAATTTTATTGCTCATGTCCATAATAATTATTGAACATGAGACAAACCGTGCTGGGTGAGGATCAAGTTGTGAGCATGATTTGATTAGCATAATTTCTTTTTTACAGTGATTTTTATTTTATTTTTTATATTTATTGGGAGGTTTCATGTGTTGCTTTAGCTCCTTTGCAGTTCAGTACATGTTAATCATCCTGTTTTCCCGCCTTCTACTTATCTTCAACCTTTGCTTGACCCTATTTCAATATGGGGTGTATATATATATATATATATATATATATATATATATATAT
>JBAMIG010000018.1:12504038-12523352 GCA_037177335.1 Kiunga ballochi | reverse complement strand
TTTTACCCAGCATGCTGGGAGGCTCCCAGTAAGGAGTTACAGTAGTCAATGCATCTGCAGAGGTTTTACCCAGCATGACGATGCTCAAATAATATATTGTGCAGCTATACTTTCCACATATACTATACTTATCTGCATGTTCTGCAATTAACCAGCATGCAGATGTGGTATTTTTCAGTCCTCTTATGTGCAACAGGTAATTAAAACTTCTAATTATTTGCTGTTATTGACTGAAAAATATCGATATAGTATCTTTAATATCCTATGTTTGCATAAATGATATAATGTATGAAGCTTGCAAGTCTGTGTATTGGGTCTGTATTTGTAAAAGCAAGGTTGCATCCTTGATCATTATATTGTTTCAGTATGAATAGATGTTGGACTGAGTACCTTGTGAATCCTGAACCCAGGGCTGAGCTTCAGGCTGGGGTCTGTAATGTGTAGCTGAAGATATGGAGCTCCACTTTGCTCCCTCCTTTGAAGCCATCTGACCTGAAGTCTTCAAAGACATGTCAGACCAGCCTCCACCATTGACCGAAGGCTCTTCTCTCCAGGTGGAGGATACTGTGAAAGTTATAACAAAAGACATGGAGTCGGTCAGCCGTTTTGTAAACACAATGCCAAATGAGCTACTGTTTGGAAGGCTAATGTTAGCTAATTAGTCTTTACCAGCTCCTCTGGCTCCATCACCCTTTGTGGTTGCTCTTGAAGGCTGAGAGTCTGGGGATATATCAGAAAATATGTATTATTCACATTCTGATCATGTACATACTCTTTTAATCTTGTGTGAATGATCTATGCTAGCCAATTTGGGATTTCATACCATGCTTGGGCTTCCCGAGTAAAAAAAAAAACCCAACAAAATATTTATTTTTTTCAGTTGTGTAAATCAGCAAATCAAAGTTTGCTAAATGAGTCTCATCTTTAGCAGATTAATACCATGGTTTCCTTTGCTCTTCTTTGAAGGAGCTGAGGCCACAGGAGCCTCCACATGGGGTTTAGAAGCGTCCACAGCTCCTGGACCACCCGAGTCCTCAGGACCTTTTTCCTTCTTGCGCTGTTGCCTCTTTTCTCGGTTGCTGACTTTGGTCTCCCACGCACCTGACAAACACACATGCATATAAATCATTATGCAACTAAGAGCTTTGACACTTAAAAAGTCCAATAAGTGCACTGGATAAGCATAAGTGTTTAAAAATGAGAAGTTATTTAAAAAGTTCCCCTGCAGAAACCGAGTTACCATCATCAGGTTCTTTCCCATCATTCGTGGACACGTGCTTAAGTGGTTTCACATCTGGCTTCGGTTTCTTCTTGTTCTTTTTCACCTGCACTGGAGCCTGTACCTCCTGTACCTGAGAAATAAAACTTTAAATTATACTGTCTTGTAAAAATTGAGAAAAAAAAAGAGGAAAATGTTATAGATCCCCTCAAACTACGCCATACCTTTACAGCTTTAATCTGTGGTGGTAGTTTGGAAACTTGCTCGACCACTTTAACTTCTTCTTGAGTCACTGTCACCGGATGTCCATTAGATTGAGCCTTCTAAAAGGAGAGATATGTTCAAATCAGCACACTTATAATCCAGTAATACAACAAAAATATTAGGCCTCAGCTTTAGTCAGCTAATTTGTTTTTATTGTACTAAAAAAAACAACAAAAAAATCTTATAATTTCCTGACGCCTTAAAACAATTAGTCATCCTTTTTCATTATCATGACATTCTGACATAAAAGATGTCAAAGTGACTAAATATGTTGTGTAGGTGATCACTTATGAAGGTAAAGTATTGGTTTAAGAGGAGTCACCGTAATGCGCGCTGACTGACGCTCGTTCATAATCTAATGACGTGTCAGTTAGCTACATAGCTACAGTTAGCGTCCTTTCCATTAATACGCTCATTGATAGCATACACGCCGAGATAAATCATTTCATTTTTTCATTCATACGTGGGTCAAAAGGGCTGTCCCCTGAATGATTGGTGTATTTTGAGTAAATAAAGTCTGCTAAGAGCGGCACATAATATGACTTATCAGTTAATTAATAATAGCTAGCTTAATTTAGAGAGCGGCTAAAAGAGTGAACACCTTTGTTGAGCGTCGTTTACATTAATCGACGAGGAGAACTTATTTTGACTGACTCACTGTGAAAAGACAGCTCGATACCAATGCCTACCTTTTCGGGGGGTTTCTTTTTGTTCTTCCTTCTCGGTTCCTCCGGTTTGGTACTTTTAATAAAGTTAGCCTTGTCAGGCTCTTTGCCACCGTGGGTGACCGGGGATCCCCGCTTTTTCCCGAAGATCAAACCGCTGCAGACGGCGGCCCAGGACACACCGAGCAGCAGCAGCAGGAGACCCACCGCAGCCGTAGACAGGATAACCCACGTCTGGTACAGCTCGGGCTTCAGACCCAGGTCCACCCCAAACTGGGTCCGAACATAGCCTTGTCCCGAAGACACAAGCTCCTTCAAAAGGCCTGATAGCACTTCTGCTTTCTCCAGAGCGAAATCCTTCAAGTCCTCAGCCATCTTTACCAAACACTAGCTGTTAGCTTTCATTTCCAAGTATCCAGCATCCGCGTGCTAATGGAGGCGTGGCTAATCTAATCCGACTGCTGGAAGAGATACGAGGAAAACTGCTGCATGGAAAAACTACTCCTGCTTCTGGATAAACTTGTCTCGATGAAGAGATTTTGGATCAAGATCATGCATAAATCCAGCCAGTGACATAGAGCTGATACTGAATCTCACCTGAATCCATATTCATCAATTTAATTAAATGAAATAAAAAAAAATGTTTACAAAATTTTAATTAAGAGATAAAAGTGTGAATAAATAAACTTTGCCACAACAGTGTGCATCAAAAACAGCATATTTCTATACAGGGGAAAACAAAACAAAAACAAATGATCCGTAAGTGCAATACATTAACTTCCACCCTAACTCACACATAAACCCAGGGTAACACTAAAAGCCTGGCTGCAGTGTGTGACTTAAAAGCCACAGGTCAGAATTTGAGCATGTCATTTGTTCTCTTTTCCATTTATAAACGTACTGAAAGCAAGATTTTGTAATTTATGACCAAAACACAAGGGGACAAGATGTGGTGCATTTCCCAATGTTCGCCATAAAAAAGCAAATAAATCTATTAAATGCAACAAATATGTAACAGCATCATCTCTGTTTCAGAAATCTGCATCCAGAGTGAATTCACCATCCATCATGTTTGACATCACGCCAAATCTCTGATACTCTGCGACCCTTTTTTCAAAGAAGTTTGTTTTCCCCTCTAGAGAAATGGACTCCATGAAGTCGAATGGATTCTCAGCTTTGTAAACCTTAAACGAAAGAACAGAAAAAAAAGAGAAAAGATCACGTTCATTACTGTGCAAGTCATTAACATTAAACAGAATCTATCATTCAATGTGAACCTGAATAATGTGTAAAGCACAAATTATGGTTATTTTATCTCAATCCTGCAGGATGAAATGCATCTCAGTTCCAAAACTCTAATGAATGGCTATTTAAACATAACTTCATATGAGATTTAAACCGTCTCTTCCTACTGTTTTGATGGATAATATGAGATCACTAGCTAATAAAATTGATGAGCTGCAGGTGCTAAATCAGTCCATGGATGTCTCCAGCCTTTGAGGACAATCTGGATTTAATAGAAATCATTAAGGTGCCATTATAAACAAATAAAACAAAGAAAAATAGGACATATCACACATTTATCTTTAATTGTGACCAACTTATATTTACCACAGTCCAGTCTCTCCTGTCCTCATTTCACTCTGCTTATTGCTGTTTTCTTCTTTCTGTCTCAGAGATTTCTGCTAATGTTATCCACACCTTCTTTAGTTTCTCTGAAGTAATTTTAGATTTGACTCAAACATTAAGAATACAAACGAAATCATGTACATCTATGTAATTCTGTTTTTATTCATGTTAAATGGGTCCTGTAGAAGCTTCTGGAATAAGGAAACAGCTCAGTCATAACAACACTGAAAGGAATGAGACCAGTCAGGTTAGTTTGTTATAAAAACACATAAGCATCTATTTATCTCCACATTATAATTATTCAGATATTATTCAGCTATTTTTTTCTTCAGGCTGTTTTAGTCTGCTGACTAGTTTAATGAAACCTGGTTAATTAACTAATTGCAGGTAATCTGTTGATCTCAGTGACGTCATAAAATCAGATAAATGCAGTTATATATTTGTAAAATTATCTTATTTGATAATTATATGTAAGCTATTAGGTCTATTAAGCATTTCAATAAAACAGGAAGCTGCAGGAAACGTCTGTCGTTAAACATCAACAGAAATCTAAATCCAGAGACTATGTTACACATCTCCACATTTTCTGCCTCTGGTCTTATGCAGCCCTGCAGAATTAAGGCCAAACTTCTCAATAGCCACTCCATCCCACTGCCTGTCAGCCTTAAAAGTGATGCTCTGGTTATAAGAGTTAGCGTGGTGCTGGTGGTGGATTAGAAACAATGGAGCGACTGGAGGAGCAGCCAGTTATGTTAAACACCATCTATATACAGTGACTTGAATTGGTTTAGGTTACTGGGGTTAGACTGGAAACATCCAGGGCTAAAACAGCTGGCAACACCACGAACTTGCTCTCTAAAAGAATACAGAGTGCAGTTTTACGTGCTTCACAGAGACATAGCTGCATGAAAACATCCCAGATTGTTTCATTTCTGGTTCATTCAGGCTGTTAGATCCATTTCATTTAGCTCTGCCTGAACACCGCTATAACGTTGCATTTGATAAGGAATGGCTCAGTGGCATCATTTACATCTTTTCTATGATCATTTAAATACCTTGGCCAGTCCGAGATCAGTGAGAAGGCGATCAGCCACAAACTCGATGTACTGCTTCATCAGCGGACTATTGATTCCAATCAGATCAACTGGAAGAGCCTCTGTCAAAAACTCCTGCAAAACAAACCAAAGAGCCGTTTATTTCCAAACTATTGTGACAAAAATTAAGTTGCTTCAAATATAAAATAAAAAGAAATACAAATAAACTGCAAATTACAGTGATTATTAATGTGAAGCTAGCTTTTCCACCTGACCTGCTCAATGCTAACAGCTTTGGTGATGATGTCCTTCACCCTGTCCTCTGATGGCTTATTCACCAGGTAGCTGTACAGAAGGCAGGCGAAGTTACAGTGCAGACCCTGCAAAGGAAAACACAAACAGCTACAATACAACTTAAACTTTTTGCTTAATAACTTTGATCATCCCTATATATGTGGATAGCTTAGGTGCTGCATGTGAATAAAGCACCATAATAAAACTGGTGTGGTGGTTAGCACTGTTGCCTTACAGCTACTATTCATATCTCTTGGCTGCTTCACTGAGTAAAGATTGCTAATGTTTATTCACTTTTAGATGACCTAAATCAAATATCTATTCCATCTATTTAATATATCTGTGAAAGATAAATGTGAGATCATGGTTAAGCAAATAAACACATCATTTAAGAACACACTGGTTTTAGATTGTCCGTTTAAAGCAGGACTTTCAAGATCCTTCTGACTTGTTGGTTTTTAAGCAGAAGGTGTCAGAAAAGTTTAACAGCATCCAATCATTTTAAAGCAATGTTTCATATTTTGAAGCGTGTGATTGAGCCACAAGTATTGAATAGTAGCTAATGGATACACTGGGCCAGGATACTGGTACGGTTTGATGCAAATGGCTTGCTTTGTTTTGAGACTGCATTTCAGTCAAAGTGCTTTGCTCCTTCCAGCACTTTTATGGATTCAAACAGTATGAACTCATATAAAATAGATCTTTGCAGACTGCATAAAAAGAGAGATATTTAACGAGACAGACTCGCACACAGTTACCTTAAACCTACATGCAATCCACTCTGGCTGCAAAAAAAGAAGAATAACTAAAAGAAAACTTACTTTTCAGCACATGTTTTTGTAACAATTTCTCTATTTTTACACATTTTATCAGTTTCTGGCTGCCATCAGGTGAGATATGCCCAACTACTTCTGAATACAAACTTATTTTAAGTCTTACATGTATTTAAATGTACTGATAGTAATAAAGAAGGATAAAGCAACACTGTACTCAGATCAGAGAGCATTTAGCACTCTAAAGTGCTGAAAAAATGCTGAAAAAATATGTTTGTTATAGTGTATCCATTTTAAATTATCCAGGTAAAATAAGCTCAGCATCATCCAACAGCAGTAAGATCTCCATGTTTTATGTTGTGTTTTGCAGGATGCAGATAACATGCATTCAACCAACAACCAGCTAAATTCTCCATATGCAATGAAAATATAGTCAGATAAATTCACATACATCCTTGGTTTGTGTGAATTACATTTACCTCATCTCTGCTGATCAGCTCGTTGGAGTAGGTAAGGCCGGGCATGAGGCCTCTCTTCTTCAGCCAATAGATAGCAGCGAATGAGCCAGAGAAGAAGATGCCTTCCACAGCTGCAAAAGCCACAAGTCGCTCCCCTGAGACCACAAAAGTTAGAGCTACCGTTAACTGGCTATAAAGAGGGAAAAGCTCTGGGACAGAGCTGCTCAATTTATTGAGTTTTCAGCACCGTGTCGAGAATGTCAAGTTGTTCTCACCGAATGTGGATTTGTTGTCATTTATCCACTGGAGGGCCCAGTCAGCTTTTCGTTGCACACAGGGCATGGTCTGAATAGCATTGAATAAATAGTCCCTATAAATACACAGACTGTGATTAATAAAAACAAAAAAACAAACATTTTAAAAAGTGCAATATTCTGTTTATTTATCGTATTTTTTTATGTTTTAAACCCGATTTTAGACACGAGACAAAATATAAATGTTTATTAACTAATTTTATCTAAAAACTAATCAAATGTTGATTCAAACATGATACAAAGTGTTGCTTAAAAGCAGCTTTGGACACATGCAACAGATGCTAACAATGAATAGATGAATGCAAAGAATGAACAAACATGTGAAATGCATTATAAACAGCTGCTGATGTGCAAAACCTTCTGTGGGTATATTAAATCCACTGCAGCTGGGATTGCAAAAGAAATAATAAATATAAACCCCACCAACCAGACAAACAGGTGCTTGTTTGGTTTAACTCCAGGAAATAATGAGAAAGACCTTATTCATCCCTTAGAGGGAAATCCTGTTCCAGTACAGCCGCACCAAGATTACAACACACAGCACATATACAGAAAAGCAGCTGAGGATCAATGAAACAAGACATGAAAACATCAGCATAGCAGCACCCAAAGTAACCGACCTCTCCTTTAGATCCCTGATGTAAGTGTTGATGAGCATACTGTACATCTCCGAGTGAACGGTCTCTATGAGGATCTGGAAGCTGTAGAAGGACCGTGCCTCAGGGATCTGCACCTCCTGGCTGAACCTCTGCACCTGTTGTGGCAAAAAAACAGTTAAACCACACATCAGCAGCCGCTGTATGTCAACAAATGCTTCATCCAGATTCATATTCAGGAACTATATTGAAAAACCTAAAGAGGATTTTTAAAAGCTAAAAAGCAAGCCCCATTAATCTTATTTATTTATTCATTGTTTACATAAATGCAACAGGATTGTTTAGTTAATTTCAGTTTGTGTACACCAAAAAAATAAAAGCAGGAAGATGTTAAACTTAGCACTTATTATTTGAATATTAGTACATTAAAATAGTTTTTTTTCTAAGATCACATATTTTAGAGCCACAGAAGCTACAAGATGTTTGTTGCAGCTGAGGGATATCTGCCTCCTTTTATTTTATTCTTACCAGGTTCTCGTTGACAATACCATCACTGGCAGCAAAGAAGGCTAAGACATGAGAGACAAAGTGTTTTTCCTCAGGTTTCAAACGATCCCAGTGTACCAAATCTTTGGACAGATCAACCTGAAAGAGACAATATCAGCAGAACAGCTTTGTGAATTTATCAGATTTTAACCAATGCCAAGTTATGGTACAAGAGTGAACAGATTCCCCAAAAGACTGATCTGTGTATTAAAGCACATTTCTTGTATGCTGCAAAATGCATGCCTGAGCAATAACCTACTCCAGACCATGTTACACGTTATTTATTAAAGGACAGCACCTTTTGTAAGTATTTATGTGCATATATTAAAATGAACCGTTTAATTAACCTAATAAGAATCAAACATTCACACCCACCTCCTCTACTGTCCAGAAAGAGGCCTGTGCCTGCTTGTACATCTTCCAGATTTCCGGGTACTGGATGGGGAAGATGACGAACCTTCGAGGGTTCTCACGAAGTAAAGGTTCCTCCTCGGTCTCTGGTCTAGATTGACAGCCTGCATCTTTTTCTCTGAAGCCGTTCTGTAAATGACCAAATTGCATTTCTGTTGGCCTCTGCTCAACGAACTTAAAATAAAAAAAAGACTCATTAAAAAGGGTAAATTTACAAACTACTCCTTTAGTTACAAAACCAGACACTGCGCCTGCGCGTTCTGTCAACAAAGGTCACGACTCTCATGTAAACTGACATATTCTAGATAGATTATTCAATGTATATTTATCACATTTTTGTTTAGTTTATGTTGTGCTAAACAACAACGTCACACACCACGTTTATATACATAGCTAACACAAGCAAGGAAGGGTGTTTTCACAACGGTATAAGCCGCAAATGTATTTATTTTGGGCTAAACCTAAAATTTGATGGTTAACCCTTACTTTAACACACTAAATGTAACATTAATCTATTTGACTATCAAATACCGTTAATACACACCCAAAAGTGAGTTACTGTACACAACAGCGTGAGCCCATCACCCCGATGAAGTCTGTCCTAAGTAGATTCAACCTGCTACCGATTCTCTAAGATTAAATAGTAAACTTACATTTAAGTGAGCAGATTCCTGAGAAGACGCTTTTTTCACCGTCGGTGTCATTATGTTGAACAATTTGGGGTCTTTTTGCTATTTGTTGCGTCTTTCCATGACCCTTTCAATGCGGCTGTAGCTTTAACTCTGGCGTCAACAAACACACAGGAAACGCCTACAGCGCCACTAGCGGTCACATGCAGAACAGCACATGAGATGTTGCAAACCATAAGCGTGACTGGGCTTCCCAAAAATCACCAATATTTAACATTTTTTCCAGAAGTCACTTACTGAACTTTTTAATATTAGTAGTGATAGATCAGTTAATCCACAAAAAAAGTTGGTCAAAACAACAAAACCATACTTCAAGGTAATACATTCTTTAATTTGACAGGAATGTTATTTGCATTTGGCATATTAAAGTACAGATATCAACTACAAAGAAGAGAGTAATTCTGATTTGTAAAAGTGAAGGTTTACAATTTCCTTTTGAGAAGGAAAAAAATTTAACAATATAAATTCAAAGCAAGATGTCAATGTTTGCAGCAAATCCTGTCTACTACACTGGTATATTGTGCACTCCGAGCCGAAAAACATCATTTGTGCATGCCCATGCACAATTTTGGGACTTCAGCATAAACACCTGATGGAAAGCCATTGGTGGATCATCATCTGCCTGAAAAGGGAAATATGAGGGAAAGGTTTTGACACAGAAGCATGCTGCCTAAAATGCACGTTCCTTTTTATACAAGAACTTTAAGCAGTTTCCAAACAAACATACTAAAAGTGTACAAAAGCACAGATCATGCATCATAGGACAAATGCAACAAGTCAGAGGGAGCTAATTATGTACTTTCATAATTGTAGTGATCACACACACTGAATAAATATGTACCAGCTTACCTGTAACTGTCCAAAGACCATGATGAGGATGCAGCTGTCTATTGTTGGCTGGAAGTCTTGCTCTGTTATTATGTGCTTAATACGCTTGAAAGGCAGGTTCTGTAAATTAGGAACAATATTGTTTGGATGAACATCTAACACCAAGAATAATTAGCTATATGAACGTAAAAAAAAAAAAAAAATCCAGTATTATCTGATTTGGACAGAAAGATTAGATTGTTTTTGCCTTTTGTGATGATCCACATTAATGATCTGTGCAACATAAAATAATGAAGATGCTTACTACTAGCTTGCCAGCAATAGCTTCTCTTCCTTGAAATGGTGATCCTTCCCATGTCAAACAAGCGTCAGCTGACTGAGTCCGAAAGAGAGAAAAATGGTAATGCTTCATCAGTTGTACACAGCTATTTTTCAAAACTACAGGTGATAGTATCACAACACTGTGATGGAAGAGGATTTGAAGTAAATATCACTGTTTATAGATGTTGTTATTGGAAAAACAAACTTACATATAGGTTGGCAAGTCCCAACCTGTTGGTATTGTCAAATTGGTTATAATATTCCTGGACAAACCCCTCTCCAATCTTTTGCCATATTTCTTTCTCTCCAGCCATGTGTGAAGCCTTAGATCTATAAAGACAGGAACAAAATATATAATGATTTGTTAAATTTGTGTGGTTATGTCCATTTTCCCTAAAATAAGACAAGCAAATCGGGCCATGTTAAATATACAAATTCTGTAGGTTGACGTTATAAAGCTTCCCTCATCCTGTACTAAAAGATGTGACGCTACCTTAGATAGTACATTTTATCAAGAACACATTGTAATTTAAATGGATATTTTCTCAGATAGTCACCCTTTTAAATGCATCTTGTAATTTATAGAAAGGAAAATTTCAAAAGTGAAAAAAAGAAACCATGCAAACATTTCAAATGCCATTAAGATTGAGTCATGTTGCCAATCAGATCCAGTATGAGGAGCCATTTAGTATTTGGATCATTTACAGATGGAGAGAAATGAGTCTGAATCTGAACCAATCACATACACGCCACAGATCACGTGGTACTCCATGTAAAAGTTATACATTAACATCCATGCTAAAGATTAAGTAAAATATTTGCGGTTGTCAAAAATCATCACCAACTCACAGAATAAGATACAAAAATAGAAAAATATGGCGTATAAACTTTACAGTTTTGTGAAGCCGTTTTTGCTTATCGGACGCTAAACTCTTAGCAGTAACTACAGGAAAATCCAGCGTAACACGTTTTAACTTTAAACAACGAAACTCAACAAAGATACGATCTAGACCGACCCAGGATTGGTCTAAATTTACATCTAATGTATGTAATGTCACAAAGAAAACCCACAACTTTATCCACAAGGAACAACTCCATTGGTTGGACCATAGCGGCACAAACACGAGTGACCACCTGGCTTTTCTCGGTGCCATCTTTTAAACCACCGCTTCCAAGTTAGGTTAATTACACGCTTTTAAATATCAAGAGCCAAGAAAATTATTAGAGAAATGCTTAGCACTAAAAGTACTTTTGTTCAGTACAGCTGCTTACCTTTCCTGGGGACAGGCAAGTCAGTGAGAGCGTACAGAGGCCGTCTTCCCGCTTCCTGCGAGTCATAAACTATAGTAGTTTATTCTGCCCGGAGTTTAGACTGTCAGGTGCTCGAAGGCACCAGAACTATGGTTCTGACCAGACTCATCATTTTCCTCTCGAAACAGAACAAGGTGTTGAAATAAGTTTCAACTATTCAGTAATCTTCTATTTTCATTAAACTGGAGGTACAAAAAAATAGCATAAAGGTACATAGTTGTCTTATAAATTAGATTTATCTGTAGAAATAGAAATTTTCTGACCAGCCACAATGCTATTATGCTTACTTTTTGTTAACTGTGAAACTTGGATTTTTAACTGAAAAGATTGGCAGATCTTTCTGGTTTCCAACAACTGATATAAAAATAAATGCACAAAGCTGAGACGTTATGAAACAAAAACCTTGCCTTAAATAAATTTTAATGATTTTTAAAATGTAAACCAAAAGACTAGTATTCAAATAATAGTTTCACTAACTACTTTGGCAAATAACCAAACAACCAATAAGTGATCTTTGCTGCCTTGTTGAAAGTAAGGGCTTCATCACATCACCTTGAGAAATAAAATCAAAAAGGTTCCTCCAATAATAATAATTTACAAAGTAAATGACTCCTTGGCGCAAAATCTGTGCTTTTCGGAAAAAAGGTGCTATTTAAGATGTAGCCTATTGTCAGCAAGACAATAGTCATTCACAGCCATTAAGATAAGGCTTAGATACAATGTGAATAAAAGGAAAAAGTCAATATTGCTTGGGGAAGAGAGAGCAGACATATGGAAATGCTTATCAGGTCATTAGAGCGTGCAGGTCTTTACAAATACCAGTGACAGAAATTTCATTTATAAAATTTCTTTTAAAAAGCTGGGTTATGTTTCCACGTGTTACATCTAATAGTCTTTACACCAGTCCCATGTACCATCCTTACTTCTTATTGGTAAGCAGGAGGATTTTCATCCTTCTTACGAGTCACGGTTCAAACATCTGGAATCCACAAAAACAGAAAGACTTAAGACCTATTTAGGCACTTTAAAAATGATGTTGCTACAGTCCAGTGCTCATTGCTGCCAGGAAAATCACACCCCAAAATGTAGAACGTCCAAATGCACTCGACTGCCAGTGCATTGTTCAGAAAGGCTGCTATTGCTTCATCGAGGCCCCTGCACTGAAAGATCCTCTTCTGAGGGATGGCAGTGCAAGTTGTTCAGTTTGCCCATCAGGCCTCTGAGGTTAGAACTAAGCTCTGCTTGAAATGTTCTTCTGTATCACTGTTCTGGCTGGGATGTGAAATAATCATCTGTCCGGAACACGCTGGGGATCTCTTGACGCTGATGGGGTGATGGTCTTCGTGGGCTGGCTTGTTTCTGTGAGTCAACGGACAAAAATATAAAAAAAAACCCTCTTTGATCCCAAACAACACAACATTAAAGTCTGTGTTTATTTTTAACAAGTGTATGAATCAGCTCTTACGTTTAGGAAGCCTGGAACGCTCATTGTGCGTAGGATTTTCTTGAAAGTACTCGGTAGCGTTCCCAGTTCTCCCTCTGCCAGCGTGACCTGCTCCTCCATTGCGCTAACATTGGCTCCCACCATCTTTACGAATGCCTGTAAGCACAGCAGAGTTAAGGGGCCATGCTGGTTCAATGTTACTGCAGATTATTTTATTATTCCCCATATCCTCACAAAATTGATGTTACATCCAGCTTCTTTTTATGTTTCATCAGCCTTTGACACCATCCCGCCTCATATTCTAGCTGCGAGAAAGGCCAGTGAGGCTTTATTTGACCAACATTTACAAACCTAGAAAACCACTTCATGTCACTTTTACTGATTTAGCTCCATCATTCATCATCTGCTGGTACATTAACCTGAATAAAAAAAACTTCATGCAGCTTTAATAATGCCTGATGGGATATTAGGGGCTTGGAGAACATCAGCAGATAATAAAGCAGCAATGAATGCACAATCATTTATGGATTAAAAGAATTGTTTTTTTTTTTAAAAAAAAAAGTCTTTTTGAAGAACTATGTGTCTCATCTTGCAGCCCCCTCTGGAAAAGGTTGCAGCAAGTGAGCAATTGCGCTGTGTATTTACAAAGCCAAATGGAGACAAACAAAGCAAAATGTTTGGGAGAAAATTGTGATATTCTTGTGGTCAGCGTTTTTGCACTTTGTGCATTTGTTTGCAGTCAAAGTAGAGGGATATGTGGCTCATGGGACACTGACAGTGCTCACCAACAAACTTTGTTTCTTTAAGAAAGCAAACAACCCGTATTTATGCCAGAAAGAGTACCGACTGTTTCCTTCTGACCTCAGTTACAAATACAAGTTTTACTTAATTTGCAGCCCTAGCAGCTGCAGAAAGGTGACCATAACACACCAAGGCTACATGATTGTAAACAGATCTTAAAGTTAAAATGATCACCTACCTCTAATTTATCAATTCTTCTGTATATTTGTCTCATTTCATCAGACTTCTGTTGGATTTGAGGTAGATTCTCATTCACTATCTGGTTGGTGTCATTACGGATCTGAATAAGAAATGAAATGATCAGAAAGCACACAAACAAGTCTCTGTTTCATAAACTGGCCCAACATACCATATCCAGCATCCCAACAAACTCATCCACCCTCGTCAGCATTTCTTCCAAGCTTTTCTCCAAGCACAAGATCTGAAAGATAAATAATGACAGGAGAATTGTGTGACATGGCTATAAACAGTGCAAAGGTATATTGCTAAGCCTCAAAGTTAGGTAACAGCCTGAATTTCAGCCCCTAAACATCAGCTGAAATTTAGTGTGTGAACATGTCAGACATGCAACTTCAACAAAACACAGGGGCCTTTGTCTTTAGTGAGACCAGCTTTACTATAAATGACCTAGTGTCATGCCTAACCACTTATTGCCCACTAAGGACAGACAGTGAGCTAGCATAAAACATTAAGCTAACAAGTCAAACTTCTTGAAGTTGATTTCCTAAGGGGTACTTTAAAAAACAAAAAAAATACAATAAATTGCACAATCCATATTGTTTAAACTCCATTTGGAAAAGATATTGAATTCATAGCACTACAGCAAGCAAAGCATGAACAAAAAGCTAGGACCAAGTTAGCTTGTTCCACAGCGCACATTGAACAGAAGAACAAACCTCTTCTCCAGCTGTTGCCCTGATGTACGTGGAGTAATCGAGGGCACTTTGTCTCAGGACTTCGTCGTCCTGCTGGTGGTCACCTGTATGCTGCTCTGCTGCTTCGTTGAGACTCGGGCTTCGATGTATAACGTTAGCTGCTGCTACTGCTGCTGCTGCTCCGAAGCTGGGGCTCTGCGACACCGTCCCGCTGCTAAGGATGTCGCTCACCATGGACAAACTGCTCGCACTTTGAGAGACGATACCGCTGTCTCTGCTAATCTCCGCGCTGGACTCCTCAAGAGGAGACAGAAGACCCACCCTGTCGACCCAATGATGGTCCATGTCGCCTGTTTTTCTGATCTCCTGTCGTGTTTTGCCTTGTCAACTGACTATGTCACGTGTGCTGCACTGTGGACGGAAGCTTACGAGAGCCAAAAAGGTTACACGCGGAAGTTATACATTTCTACACGTTTAAGAAACTGTGTATTTGTGTACATATATAATTATACAATTACCAAATTTGGTTAAGATAACTCCAATGAGATTATTTTTTAATGAACAGTTGTTTGTTAAGGTTTATACCCTCCTCAGCATTACTGGATTCAGTGAGTGGTTTAATGACGTTTACATTATTTTATTTCTATGCTATTATAACAAATGTTATTATCCATGAAGCCATTTGGTGAGATTATGCTGAATAAATAATACAACAATATGAGAATATGGTAATGTACATTAGAATATGTGTAGGCCTAGTAGCCTACATTATGTGCTGCATTCAGGTACAGCTGGACATCCGAGGTTTGCCCTGGTAAGGGAATCTTATCTACAATCAATAATTTATTCTACTTCTGGAAGAAAAAACACATTAGCATATCTCTTTATTACTTCAGTTATCAAGTTTATAATGTTGAGAGCAGCTTGTAATAATGCTTTTCAGAAATGTAATTATATTGTCATTATAACTGTCAAAAGGCACTTGATATGTAATGAGTGGGTTAAACACAAAAACAAACACAATTTATATTCTGTTCACTGGTACAGAGATGAAGTTGGTTGATCCCCATCTGAACAGGCTTACTGTACTTTTTTTCAACCTATTTTTATTTTTTTTATTCAACTGGCCAGGCTGTAAGCAAATATATCCTGGATTAACAGTTTTTTTTCTATCTGTAACATTTCTTTATACTGTGTTGGACTTCCACTTGTGTTTACCTCAGTATTTGTAGCACAAATCTCTGGGATGACTACAAGCTATTTTCTTAGAAGATAAACCATCTTAACTCTCCCATAGAGATTTAAGTGAGTTTTAGGTCACAGGAGAGGTTATGATTAACTAATCTTTTTATTTTACACATCAGCTCATCCAGTAACTCTTGTTTTAACAGGATGTTGCATTCTTCAACATATCACTCTTGTCTGGAGGAAAAAAAGTTCAATCGTGAGATAAAGTGAAGATTCAGAACTACTCTATAAACATTGTTTGCAGTAATTTGCTGATGGTCTGTGATGTAATTGCAATCCTCACCAGCAGGTGGCAACCAGAAATACCACATGGCTGTGGTTTGACAGGCACATAATCTTAAATAAGTTTATCACACTTTATCATGCACATAATCAGCAGGATTTCTTGTTATTAAATTTTATCTAAAGAGAATCAGTATATAATCTCCTCCATGAACAAATTGTACACACTAGTAGACACATTTGAGTAAGAATATCATTAATGGCATTAAAGTAGTGGCCAAAGCTTTTTTTTTAAAATTAATTTCTAAATTCCCACTTTTGTTTTACTGATAATTTACCAATAAGTGCATCAAGCATTTGGATCTCCTCCCCATTAGATTACACTTTAATTGTATTAGCATCTATCTGATGGTGAGAACATGTTTTCTGATTGTTCCAAACATCAAAGCTGAATTTATTTTATAAGTGCACCTTCCTCTACTTATCCAGTTATATTAATGACAGAGAATAATTTTCTGACAATTAGGATTTTATGTATGCTGGTGGTTCTTATTAGCTCTCTGTCAAAGATCTATTAGCTGCTGGAGCAGTTTGGCATCTCGAGTAAACAACACTGACAAACATTCATTAACAGGGAGGTGAAAGAAATTTGCCATGACTGCTGCAAAACCTCAACACAGGATAAAGCTAGGTTCTTGTTTAAGGTTGGCTGCAGCCAAAAGCCAGAAGAGGAGACTTGTTTTGCCTGAATCAAGGAATTTAACCTTCGAACAGTGTTTTTTATCTTCACTTTGTAATGTCTGAAGCAATTTATTTGGTGAAATGTGACCTTAATGTTTAAAACACCTTACTCAGCCAATTCACCACCTTCTTCTTTCACAGTCACGATGCTCAACTTATTTTAAATGGCTGATAATATTTTACTGATATCAGACGCTCCAGAAACGTTCAAGTCACAGTGTTTACTCCACGTTTGGTGTAAAAACACTGCTGCTTAACTCCTCCATCTGTCAGAAAACCCCAATAAACATCACATTCCTAGTTTATGAGAGACATAATAATTTATTGAAACAGATACAAAGATTTGATCACAAACAATACATAAAGAACTATTAAAAATCTCTAGACATCATTTATCAGAATATACGAAATATAAATTTACTCTTTAAAAAAGAAAAGAAATCCACAAACAACCCCAAGGTGGTCCCATTATTAAAAACAAAGTATTTTAATTAAGTGGTCACTAAGAAAATGATACCAGGCTGGAGAAATATTCAGAACTCGAGGCTATAATGGACTTGCCTTAAAAAATAAAGAAAGGAAAATGTTCGGATGCTAATTAAGTACAAATCTTTAAAACAAGGAACTTTAAAAATGCAAGAAATATACATACACTTTTTGGAAACTTCCTATTATTGATCATCTTGTAAAAACCAACAGAAGCTACACAATTAGTATCTTACAAAACACACATTTGCTCACTTTGATCGGACCTGGTGTTCCGGTTTAGTCTCTGTGCAGCTCGGATGTTTACGCCACTCTAAGTATTATAGGGTAATGACGGTGCCATCCTCCTCCACCCCTCCCTTGGGAAGTGCGAGACTGTGTCTTGGGTCTGTTTTTAGAGAGCTGAGTATTTTGTGCAGACTGCCGTTGCTGTGGCGCAGAGCTGGGTTGCTGCTGTGATGCAGAGGCTGAGGGAGGTGCTGACTGTGTTGGGACTGTTGCTGCTGGTTGTGCTTTAGGTTCAGGTCTTTGTGAAGCTGGTAGCTCAGACTGCTGTGTTGGTGGTGGTGATGGGACCCTCCGTTAAGGCTCGTCTGTGAGTGGAAGGAGGCAGTGGAGACCACTGATGATGGACGACTAGGAGGGCTCGGAGGAGCCGCGGGGGCCGACGCCGTTATCAGAGTCTGCTGGTGAGTGCGAGACAAGCTAGGTGCAAGGGAAGCATTGGACCGCTGAGACGGCCGCTTGAGGCTGCTCTCAATAACAATATCAGCATCCTCGTCGCTTTCCAGGTCGTCTTGGTAACCGTGTGCTCCAGCGGATGTCTCCCGTGCTGAGGGTATCGACAAACTTGGGAAACCCGTTGATCCGCTGCTGTCGGATGACTGGCCCGAGCTGCCGGAGATTCGGCTGCTGCGTACCACATTGTTGCGCTGGTTCACCGGCTTGACCGTCACAATCAGGTTATGGCTGTTAGCAATCATCATATCCGTTACTTGATCCAACGACTTTCCCGTCACTTCAATGCCATTCACCTCCAAGACCTCATCGTTGACAGCAAGCAGCCCCGTGCTCTCCGCCAGCCCTCCGGGCACTAGCCGAGATATGAAGATACCCGGGACTTTTTCCAGGCCGTGAGGCGTCACACGAACGCTGGTTCCATCCCTTATGTAAAAGCCCAGGGGCTTGTCGGAGCCGTGACGATACAGTCGGACACGGCGATGGGATTCCGGTAGGATGTCCACATCGATGACGGAAGAAACGGGCCTAAAGTCCTTCGGCATACCGATGCAGATGTGAGGACGCTTGCGGCCAATCTCGTTGTTGCGCAGCGTCACAACTGCCTTCTTTTTACGAGTCACTGTGTTGGTACCAAAGGTGGTGTAGTCCACTTCTTCTGTAACACACATAAAATAGAGAGAAAGAGAAAAATAAAGTTATTTAATGCTCAGGATTTGATGGTTTATTAATTCTTTATCCATGTGTATCTATATTCAAATGAATGAAAGATAAAAAAAAACAGTTTAAAGAGATGGACGTGTAAATTAAGACTCTAAGTCCTGCATGGGATTTCTGTAGAATCAACATCTCCAAATAAAACCAACTGCCTAACAAACTCAGCAACCTTTGTTTAAACGGTGCACAGCTTGCTAAAAAGAAAAACATGCACATTTACAGCATTTTTATCCTAGACTGATAAAAGAAGGTAAAAAGTAAAGCATGAGTTCGTTCTACAACTTAATGCTGACCAGGATGATCAATATGAGCTGTACACAACAACAAAGAGACAAAGAGATGCAGCGTGTTGTGCTAATGCTTGTAAAATCTGCTGATTGAGCAGAGCATTCCTCTCCCGACAGAGGTGACCCACCCCTCCACCACCATGCAGCAGCTGTAGCGATTCCCACTTTGCTCTTACTTTTGCACAGACGTACTCGAGCACAAACGCGTACCATCCTCCACGTGAGGAATACAGCACAGAACAATGTACAAGGAATGAGCTCAGGGTGAAGTTCAGTGTGGTAATCTCAGCAGAAATTTAGAGACATTACTGGAACAATGGAAGAGTTCATGCTGGAGGAGGTGGGGGGGGGGGGGGGGGGGGGGGGGGGGGGGGGGGGGGGGGGGGGGGGGGGGGGGGGAGGG
>JBAMIG010000018.1:12459152-12473111 GCA_037177335.1 Kiunga ballochi | reverse complement strand
CACACACACACACACACACACACACACACACACACACACACACACACACACACACACACACACACACATATATCTATATATGTATATATATATATAGACATTATCAGTATTTAATGGTATAGGTAAAGTCACAGCAGTTCTCCTTTATGACGATGCATAATGGGTTTTTATCATAGTGAACATAGTGAGATCCGGTTCCCAGCGTCAGGATGTAGCTTCTTATTTGACCAGAAGGGACCAGCACACCCTCACACAGAGAGCCCCGCTCTATGCAGAGGGCTTTTTTACAGGAACAGTGGTGGAAAACCAGTAACAAACTTTACTCATGTCTAATTCTAATCTATAACATTTGACCCAGCAGCTCAGAATGGGGACATATTACAACCAATAGGGATGAACTAGTTACTAGTTACTAATAAAAGGTTGAACACATCTTCTTTTTTATACATTTGACTGTCTCATTGACAATCATAACAATGGCTCAGGAACATTTGAAATGATCAATAAAACATTTTTAGGATTATTGATCATATTAAATGTTCCTGAGCTTTTGTTTGCATAACTTTTAAACTAAGTTTGAACTGAACCAGAAAGGTTGCAAACATTACCTTTAAAACATGTTTGCATAACAATGTGGACGGCAAAGTTTCATTTTAACATGTAGTGCACATTTACCGTAACCATAGCAACCTGGTGTTACACTGGCACTGTGAAAAGAAAACATTTTAGCTTAAACTATGATCCTTTTCTAGTTATAAACCATGTTTTAGTTTGAATTAAACGGAGAGGTGAGAAAAGTGGAGAGTTGGTCTCAGTCATAGCAGAAACAGCTTCCTTTCTATCATGAGGATGATGATGATGATGTTGTGGCCTCTTAACAATTACATCTGTTGAGGCATATTTCTATCACACTGCCTTCAAGCGCAGCACATCAGTGGAAGAAATGATCTAAAAATAAACACAAAAGGTGTGATTATGTATTCATGATTTCCTGAAAGTGTTTCTTAGTAAACAGAGATTTCCAGTATTTACTTAAAGGCTCCTTCCTGTACCTCAAACATTAGGAATTTATTTCTTTTTATTTAACAAAGTTGAAATAATTCCTGTGTGTGTGTGAGAGAGAAGATGAACGAGTGATTGAGTAATTACATCATTGTTTCTATGCTAATGTGCTGCTTTAAAAAGCAAGAAAAGAAGGAAAAGAAAGTAATAAAATTAAAGAGAAAACTGATCATTGAAGGAATGAAGCCATTTAAAGTGAGATAACTGTAGAACTGAAAGGGAAAAAAAGGATTTGAGTCTTGGTGAATCATTGTTTTTTAAGAGGTGAGCTCTCCTCTTCCCACCACAGAGGCTTTGTTAAGCACACAGTCACTCTGTACTCAGAAGTCATTGCAGTGATTTTAATCCAGTAAAGCAAGCCTGAACTGAGGTGGTCCTCTGGTGGTAATGTGAGAGGAGACAATTACTGTAAGATGAAGAGATACTCACCGTAATCCATCCTGTGTAGGGGGAAAAAAGGAAAAGAAAAAACATCCGGAGTTGGTTATTTAGACTGCAGGAGTGCCAGCCTCAAGCAGAGCGGCACATGATTCAAACCTCTGAGCTGTTCTGCTTCACTAACTCTCTGATTAAAGAAAAAGGAGAGCACACACACACACACACACAGAAAGAAATATTAAACACACATCATGGTTATGGTTCAAGCAGACCTGAAGCTTTTCCAGTGTATCATGACGCACCATCAGACTGACTGGCTGACAAAATGAAATGCAGGCACAGAGAAAGCTATAACTTCTTTATAACATACTCCTCTTGTAGTATGCACACCCTAGGATAGAATAATCTGGTACATCACCATTACTGACTTAGAATATCTGAATTATGTATCTGCTCCCTGGCTACCTGGACATGACAGAAAAGATGAGGCTCGGTTAAGCTGGGCTACAAACATCATTACCAGAGACTTCAATAATGTCTTCCTTTCTGCAGGATTACCAACATTTCCACCATTTTTCAGATGCTTTGCCTGGAAAATCAAGATGTTGGACTTATGCACACAGCTTCCTGCCTACTTTAAGAAAATCGAACCATAATCCGGTTCTTCCCACACCTACAAGCCCAACGGTGGGTACATTGTTCAATTACACAATCACCTGGATGATGAAATGATTGCTGCCTTCAGGAGCAACCAAAAAACTGGTTTCATCCAGGGAGATGAGGTGGAGGTGGTGGAGAAATACAAGACCCTGAAAATGCAACACGGAGATCAAGAAACGGGACAGAGCATGGAAGAGATGACAAAGCTTGTTTATTGTATAAACCAAGATGCTGCACATCTATAAATGTTGTTGGAAGTGTAGTCAGCTTGGCAGCCATCTGCTGGGGAGGCCACGTTGGAACCAGAACCTGTACTGGGGAGAACTTTGAGCCACTGGAAATAATTGTCTAGAAAAAAAAAGTTGCACAAACTGCTGAGAACAGTAAAAAATCCTCTACACAACATAAAGAAGAAACAACAGAGAGTGTTTGGTGAGAAACTTCTGGAACAAGGCATCTTCTAATCATTAGAAATGTTCACGTTAAAAACAATGACAACACTGAAACTCCTTTCCGGGATAAATGAGCTGTATTTTATTATCAGGTGTTTTTATACTGGAAACATCAAAGTTCTTCTGTTTGTTTAATTTCTCTGTCAGAAACTGCTTTTATAACTGACTTACCCTCTAAATGGTAAAACAGTAATAATACATTATAAACGTTTTTTTTTATAACATTTAACATAGTTTTGTTCTAACTAACCTGCAGGACACCATGTGGTGTGTAAGTGATCTGTTATACTGACTGACTTTCTGTTTTCTAGGAACAAGTAACGTTACCCTGATCAGAGCAAAACCACATTACATTTCACAATATATAATATAATATGATATCTCACAAATGAGTCATTTCCCTGTGTCTTAGTCTGTTAACATTAATTTGCATAACAAACATTAGCTGTTAACATTAGCTCCATTTAGCTGGATGGCAACATGGATTTAGTGTCAGATTGATGACAGTTCATCAGCATTTACCATGTTTTTGCTATTGGGAATAAAATCCAGTGTTTCCTCTATTTCTCTCTCTGTTGCTTGAGCGAGAACACACAACCATCAGTGGACTCTTCCGTGTTAGATGTCTTCTCTGTGAACACATTTAATGTTTTCTACTGATGTTCAAATAGCAAAATAAATAAATAAAATAAATGAAGTGCAAGTTTTTTAAGATCCCTTTGACATTTTAAAGAAAATGGTCCATTTCTCATCTGTTGTGCTCTGACATTCACATAAATGTCATAGCAGCAATGGTGGACGGTCTACTCCGCTGTGTGTGCCAGGATTAGTTTGTATTTTTATGTCTGAAACAAACCGAAGAGGAAGCAGGAGGAAGATGGAGATGAATGCTAAACACATACAAGGTTGTTGCGTGTCTGTGAGGCCTTTATTTCGGTTACGTGGGTGAATTAAGTAAGTATGTAAGCAGATCATTTGAAGACAGGCCCATAGTCTTTATAGTATATAAATACCATCTTTATAGTATATAAATACAGTATTTATAGTATATAAATGCAGTCTATGCAGCTGCATTCTGGTCTTTTGTTTTTTATTGGACAGAACAGCTCATCCGGCCTTTTATTGGGTTATCTTTTAAACTCAGAAGTATCTCGCTTTATCTTTAACAATATTTTCTGATCTTCATTTTATTTGGCTCTCCACAAACTGTCTTACTTATCAGTGTCAACACTGGCAGTGCAGAAGTCATGTCACACAAATAAATCCTGTTTGATGCCACAGTGTAGCACTCAAGCATCCCTCCAAAAGACGGTACCTCGCTGTTTCCTCCATTTAAAACCTAATCCAAATAAACCATTATTTTAATCTCTTATTACCACAAAGGAAAAGAAGCAACATGAACAAATGTATCTTGTCATTTTGGGATGTGTGTGAGATAAATCAAACCACAAATGCTTTTCTCTTAAATGATTCTCTCTTTAAAATGCTGCTAATTACACATATCTCTGTCATATTCTGTCAAGTATTCTGTGGCTTTTTCTCATTCCCAGAAAGCTTAGCCTGTTTCTTTTGTTCTGCTTTGCCTTGTAAAAGGAATAAAAGCAATTCAGGCTGGGTATTTCTATATTATTGCTGGACTTTTGAGAGACTTATTTGATCATATTTTAGTCTTTTGAAATGTGCACAGCCTCCAGCTGACTACTATCCTCTCATATTGGGTTATAAATTCATTTTCTGTTGCCCCAGTATTACTGAGATTGTGATGTTTTATTCATAATCTTCCTTTTGTCTGGTCATTGATGTTTTATTTGCTTCTTTAGGACCATTTGGAGTAATATTTTTATGCTTTGTGAATTTCCTGGCTCAAAAGGTTTCTGATAAAGAGCCTCATTAGGGATATAGTAGAATCAGCAAGTTAGTGGTTCAAGTCCCGGCTCTGGCGTCCACATGTCAAAGTGTCCTTGAGCAAGACACTGAACCCCCATGTTGCTCCCGGTGATACGTCACCGGTGTGTGAATGTGTGTGTGAATGTGTCAGATAGTGTTAAACTGCTTTGAGTACACTAAGGTGTAGAAAAGTGCTATAAAACCAAGTATAAAACCATTTACCATTAACATTTACCATATATGATACAGAATTAAAAAAAAAACTACTTTACTTCATGGTCATACAGATGCCTGCACCCTCTTTATTACCTGCCACCACCTGAGGGAGCCATTGCCATAGAAGTAACCCCGACCCACATGTGCTCAGGCACGTACACAGGCCTGCTTTCACTCATTGTCTGATCTGGCTCTCACAGCACACACACATTCTTTCTAACAATGCCACCCCTCACCCATTGCGGCCTGCTCACTTTCAATCTCGTGCAAATGTTGCCCCTTGTCCTGACTGGGTGATTTGTGGAATCTTTTGATGTGTAAAGTGGTAAAAAACTGCAGCTTGATCTGGACTTTGTCACAGTTTCTGGAGAAGCCCTCAGGCCAGTGGAGAGAATAAAAGTTCACAGGGACGCTTTTACACAGGCTTCTAGGTCCACATTGAGGTTTTATTCCCTCTAAGGGTTGTCAATCTGAATCAGTTTTTTAAACTTGTGAAAAGTTTAAAAAAAAAAGAAGCAGTTTTTTCTTTATTTGAGAGCTTTGGTCTTCTGGCTTCATGGCCTTCTTCCCAAAGCATATCAACCTGATTCAGCAATCTGCTTGATCCCCTTGTTGGTGGACAAACACACCTCCAACACACTTGTTCTTCTTCTCTTCTTGTGATGCTGTGCAATGTTGAGCCACTCCTGGTTCATTTCTTCTCCCAACAGAATGAAAACATCAACCATCTGGGCGAGGGGTGAAAGGTCAAACCTCAGGCTGGTAATGAGGATGGCGTCGCTAGGGGGATGTAGAAGTGTGTAACTGTGTGTGTGTGTGTCTGCAAGCCTTGCTGAGTGTGTCTGCTTCCTGAGTGAGCATTAAACATTAACGAGTCAGCTCTGCACGTCTAGAGGGAGGACAGGAGATGTGAGTGGAAGAAAAGAGATGGTGCATGGTCAGAGTGGCTTCAGAGAGAAATGTTCAGCAAGATGCATGGCTGCATGCGCACGTCATACACACACATGCACATAAAGATGCATAGACTGCATGTGCATGTAACCCCCTCCCAAACAAGCAAAAAAAATATATTTTCCTCTTGTTTATTGAGTCATTCTTCCAACAATTCAGTGAATTAATAGTTTTGGTCGATTAGAAAGAAAGAGGCAAAGATGCTACTGCTGTGATAAAAGTGCATGTGTGTGTGTATCTGTGTGTGTGTTTAGCAGCCCTTTTGAACCATTTCATCCAGCACCAATCATTTTTTCATAGTTTCCACCATGTCTAGCATGTAGCTCTGTACAAAAGGCAAGGTGTTGGATGATAGTAAGTCTCTTTTGGCTTTCGTGTCACAGATACCTGATTGGCTGGAAATCCCAGTGGTGAAAAGCAGAAGTGCAGAAAAGTACAGAGTGTTTACATGTAAACTGGTTTATTCTTAGCTTTACACATATCATTTCACCAAACTTTTATGTGATAGCCAATCATGAACAGCTTTTTATCCTGATGCATTTCTTCCTCAAAGGTGATGATTCCACTGCTATCCTTACAGTTTTCATTGATGCGCTGCAAATCTGTTCACCTGAAGTGCATCTCCTCAGTTAGCTTTGCTTGCAGCATGCAAATAGTCTGAACATTTAGAAACAGATTAGAAAGATTTCCATGACCAGAGGATGTGTATTTCTGACACAATTGTATAAGAAATGAGACAATACAGCACTTAGTAATTTACAGTTGCCACATGAAATATAATAATTATCCAATGGGAGGCGCTGATCTATGTATTTAGTTAAATTGAGGTGGTGGCTTATTTCCTCTTTATTATGTGCTTTATCACATTTTAATTTCTACAAAGCTCTATTGTTTTAGTTTTTAACATTCTTCTCATCAACATACTTATATTTAAACCTGATGTTTAATCCAGATGCTGCTGCACTAAGTGATAAATAAAGAGGGAGGAGTTTTTATATACATGCAGATGTTTCTCCTCTGGACTAAGTGACAGGAAAAAAAAGAAACATTACATAAATAAGCCCTAAAACAAATTGTGTCCTGACTTATTCCAAATTAAATTGGCCTTAAGACACAGTACAAACACACACACACACACACACAGTGTTAACTACTGAATGTTTTCTACCTTCAGATAGTTGGAAGCGTGTTTCTGTTTTAGGTACCAAAAAAAATCTTGTCCTTTCACATAAATTGTGGAGGCAGGTTATTTTAATAATTACAAGGGTGCCTCAGTTACTTCCATTGCGTAACATTTCCACTTATGGAGTTTTGTTCGAGGGTTATTTAACCGGCTCAGCCTTAATCAAGCATGAAGCTGTAATGCAGATTATAGCGGGGTTTGTGGGGCATAAAAAGTTCCCTTTGTGTGGCGCTACATAAAACATCCCACAACTTGTTCGTACAGAACAGGTAATAAAGAATCACTACAGACGTTTTTGCAAATGCAGTGCAGATCTTATAGAGTGTAAATCCATGAGGCAGACTTGCATAATTACTGTTCCACCACAGTGTTAGTAATACTGTCTTTTTCATGTAATATAATGTGGCTGAAAAAAACATGGTGGAGTTTAGTATCATCTGCTCTACACATGCACACACAGGGTTTCGTGTTGCTCTTCTAACTGATATTTGGTGAGTGGTGTGTTGTAAGTTCATAAAAAAAAGTTTCCATTTATCTCTAATGGGATTAATGCATAAAAACAGAGAGATGAGAAGATGCAGACACAGTGTCTAGGCCTGTCGTCCTCCCTATAAGAGCAATAAAATGTGTTTAAACGCCCAGTCTGCAGCATGAGTGCGTCCCACACGGCTCCTTGATTGAAAGAAAACAACATCAATCTAGCACAGGCCCCGAGGTTTTTAAATAACCGGCAGGCTGTTTAGAGCAAAGATCCCACTGCCTCTCTGCTGCTGCTGCTGCTGCAAACTTCAAACTCACACAGTAACACACCAACACAAAACTGCACCCATAGCAGGTACGGGCATTTTTTTTTACGATGCATATCAATAATACAGATAGATAGATAGCATCTGTTCTGTTTGTCTACTGGCCCTCCCCCACGTTCGCCTCCTTCCAAAGCGGTCATTTCCATTCATCACCCCCATAATGCTAAAATGTCAAGGTTAGAGTGTGCCAGTTCTGTTTTTCTCGCTCACATGGTCAGAGGAGAGGGAGGGGAAGGAACCACCGCCTAAATATAAGAATTAGTCAAGCATGGATTTTCCTGCTTCTCCCTATTTTGCCCCCTCACTTCTTTGCTGCCCCCTCTCTTTGTTGGCACTGGTCTATGGTGTGTGTGAGGGTCTGTATTTGTGTGCATGTGTGTGAGAGAAAGAGATTTTAAGCTCTGAGCAGGGTTACCAGTAGTGTGAGCTGAGGTTTAAATGGGATGTTTTCTGTGGATTCCTAATTGTTTCTTCATTTTGAATTATTGTCACACTTTGCTAAATAAATACCCCCTCTCCTTTCCTCCATCACATTGAACCCAGGATCTATACATTTTAAATGCATGTAGTGCTGAGAAGCAATGAGAGAAGGAAATATGCCTCATATATGGGATTTTATTGTTAGTGGCTAAAACCTTCAATGATTTCTCATATTTTATGGAATCCTCTAAAAAAATTAAAAGTACTTACAAGAGCGCAGTGGAGGACTAAAAAAGCTTCACTTCCCCCACACATGTGTCTTTTCCACCGCTCCAAAAGTAT
Source organism: Kiunga ballochi (assembly GCA_037177335.1). NCBI lineage: Eukaryota > Metazoa > Chordata > Actinopteri > Atheriniformes > Pseudomugilidae > Kiunga > Kiunga ballochi. The sequence continues at coordinate 12,464,754 of JBAMIG010000018.1, read as the reverse complement.
TCTCCACAACTCCCCCATCCCTCTCAGTAAGAACCACCCCCTCTCAACTCCGAAGCATTGCCCCAAGAGAACAGAGGTAAACATGCCCCCATTCTCTTTACCCCACTCAGCTCCCACATCCCTCCTCCTCTTCTTCTCTTTCTCAGCTTGTTTGCCAACGGGCTGCTTTCTGGACTTCTTGTTTGGCTTTAAGCTCAGCGACTGCTTTGAAGATACAGCAAAAAAAGAGAAGGATGCATTGATACAGATCAATTTGTGAGGTTAGAGGACCATCTCCACACGCTTTTTATGGATTCACAGCTAGAAATCATGAGGTTGCATTGCTGCTAGTTTTCAGTCACTCTTTTTTCTCAACACTCAAAACTAAAGAGACACTCTGTGCTGCAAAATATACCTGTTTTTAAATGATGTAACAAGTGACAACAACAGAATAAATACATACTTTTGTGACCCATGAGTGTCCTAAGACCTTTGCAGATGATCTTTCAGTTACCTGTTCAGTGGATCGCTCCTTTTGAAACAACATCTGGTGTGACACATAGTTGCTGTTGTCATGGCTGTTAATGCAAACATCAGCTGATATGTTTACATCACAGTGGCAGGTTGTTTGGAGGCTGCTCCCTGACCTCTAACCGTGGCTGTTTGGAGAGAATCAGCATGAATGAATGAATTACTGCAGAAGATAAAAAGTTATAAATGATAAGATGACAATGTTTTGGCTAAGCTGTTGTTTAGGGTCAGTGTTTGTTTCACCAGACCTGATCTAAGACTCCTCAGTAATAAAATATATGAAAAAAAGGGATAATTTTTTACTTCTAACACCTTCTATCTATTTTCATGCTTGCTCACTGCAATTAAGGGTCATGAGGAGGGTTGTAACCATAGGCTGGGACCCATCCCAGCATATACATATTTGACACATATTTTACAATCCCAACCATATAATCTGAACTCCTGACGTCGACCAATCAGAATAGTTGGGGATAACTGCGGGAGTAGAAGTATGAAAGGAATAAGTTGTATGTTAAAGCATAAGTTAAAAAAAGAAAAGAAAGCAGAAACTGTTGTCTCAAATGATCTCTTGTTTGGATGTAATCGCATCAGTGTTCTCCTCAGATCATGAAAAGCTAGGCCATCCAAGAGGAATTCAGATGTGGTGGCTCCAGCATCTGGTCAGAAGGCCTCCTGGACAAAACGTAGCCCTTCTGTTTGTCTACAAACACAGTCATAGAGCTCTCTTTGTGACCCTGTCTTTGGTCTGGTAAAACTTCAGAACTCCTGTATGTACACAGAGTGTTTATGAGGTAGGCCTACATGCAGATGTGTGGCCAGTGCAAGCAAGATCATTTCTTCATGTCTGTAAGACAATCCTGTAAGGAATTTGGGTCCAGTAGGTGTATACCCACATTAAGCGTGAGTTTCTTTAAATAACAGCATGATCAGTGGCTGGAAGGCTTTCCATATACAGTAGTTGTTTTTGGTGTTTGAGTTTAAGCTAGCCATTATGTAAACACGAGAACGTAGCACACTTTCTGAAGCTGGACCGCACGAGCATATCGTTTGTTGTAAACATTGAAAGAGGTCTATAGAAGGTTTGTAGTTTGAGTAGCACACTATATGTGTGCATGTGGGCGTGGTTAGGTGTGTGTGGGTGGGGTAAAAATTTAAAAGATACACATTCACCTGGGGCAGTTTGGATTAGCTATTTTTAACATTTTTTTTAGCTTTTGTTTTCCTTTTTTTCTTTTCCAATACGTCTGGTTTAATTTGAGGCTATCCATCATCTGTATGTCTAGAAGTTATGCCAAATGCCGATAGCTGGTGTAAATAAATGATTAAATAAAGTAAATAACGCATCTTGGATCCTGTGTTTCAGTGGGCCTCGAGGACAAAGTGCGTCACGAATCCAACACCTCTCAGCGGCTTTAGGAAAGGAAGCCACAACTTCCTCCATCCACCTAAACCCCTTCATATTCACAATAAAAACAAAAACAAATAAAACAAATAAAAAATGTTTCTTAGCATTTTGGCATTTTTGGGACAGTAACATTCAGGACCAACTTTTTCTTTTAATTAAAGGATCAAAATGTGAAGCTAATGGGATTGCAGACACAACTCTGGCTTTAGATACCCAAAAGGTAAGATTCAGACTTGCAGATGTGCACCCTATCAGCAAACGAAGCGGTACCACTGGAAATCATCTGCAACAAGGAGAAACATTTTGCTCAAATATGCATGGAAGTGCAAATGCATCTTCTCACCAGTGCACGGGGACGGAGAACCATCGCCATGTTCGCTGTTGTTTGAAACAGACCCGAGAACTTGAATGGAAGTCTGAATTCTGCACTGTCCTCTGGTGGATGCTTTGTCTAACAACCACAGCAATGTAAAGCATCCTAGTGGAGATTGGTTAACATTGGTGTAATTCTGTGTCAACGTCCACGGTGCAATGAGGGTCATACACACAGTTGGTAAATAAATAAGAAAAGAAAGGACTGTGTTAATGTGCAGCAATGTGTTCTGCCTTTTCTCTAAGAAAAGGAGGATAAAGCTGGTAAATGGCATCTTATCTATCTCCACTGACACCCCCTCCTTGTCTGCACTACAGATGTGGAAACAGATGAGTCCTTGTTGTGCATCTCTTTCACCCACTAATGCAGTCTACTGGGTCACCTGGTAAATCGGCCCATATGGTGACACACGCAATGGCCTACACACACTCAAACAGGCTTACACGCATATCATGATAGTGAAGGGGAGAGGTTGCAGACTCTGCAGAAACAGCCCCCACCTTTTCTTTCTTTCTTTTCTTCTCTTTTTTTCTCATAAGTCGCAACATGATGCGGACCAGTCCCCACCTCCTCTGACACACACAGTTAAAAATCACTTCGGTGTTATGAGGTGGCTCTGGTTGGAGACAGATGAAGCTGGTCTGGTTAGGATTAGATCCTTACAACTCTATAGCCTTGTCCCGAAAGTCTAGACTTGGTTTATTCGTCTTAGTATCTTTCTCCCACACCTGTTCTCGTCCTGGTTTGTGTAGTAGCCCTCTCAGATTATGGCTATTACATTTCCTTTGAAGCCTTATTCTTATTTTATGTGCGGGTATTCTGTGGCCAAAGATATACAGAGCAGGGATTCAGAGCATTAGATTTTAAACTGATCTGCTGCTGAGAACTTACAGGAGCTCAGTATGGATGCCACGTGAAAGGTCCCCACAGACTGACTTTATTTGCTTCAGAACCTTCTGGAAACAGTCTCTATTGTTCTGAAGGTTTACCCAGGGGATACACTTCCTCATAAAAGAGACTGTTAATGTCCTCTAACCTGCAGCAGGATTATTATTTAGACAGTATTTTGGCAAAAGTTGAGCAATCGACTCGCTCCACTGTCCGCCTGGCCGGATCATTCAGAGCAAGTTGGACAAGGTGCCATTGAAACACAGATGTAGAACCAGCTATCAAAGAAATTTTGGCTCAGCCAATGACGGTGGAACGGCAGAGGTTAAACAATCACACTCGTGCATAGACAGTTGATGCTTTTGCATGTGATGCTGTATAACTGCACAGACGTTTCCAGCGAGGTAGTTTTAGCTGAGAAGGTGTTTGCTGGAGGCATTTGGTGAACTTCAAAGCACTGAATCATCAGTGCACGTAAATCTGCAGCATTTGACATTTGGTTGTGCCTTGCAGACCCACTAGCAAAGTCAAATTTGCATGATAATTTCCATGAAAATGTTGCAAAAGATAGCATGAAAACATCTTGTGGAAGAGATGAAACAGGAACATTCTGTGTTTTTAGCTTTGTTTAAACTTAAAGTTTGGAGTTTCAGGTCATTATTTAGCTTTCTGACTCGGAACTCAGCAGATTTGGAAATAATTGCTCTCTCTTTCAGCCACAGCAGGGACCCATTTAAGCACTTAAAGTTGGTCGGTTACTGAATTCAACAACTTAACACACACATGTCCCTGAAAGTTTGGAACATAAATTAATAGCAAAACAATTTATGCAGGAATCAGTTTGCAGGATTGACTTTCACTCTGACTTAAAAATGCCTTTATGCCACTACATGTTTACATACATCTCTGCATGTATGTGCATGAAGTCTGCAACACCTTCACATGCAAAGATAGTTTTGTGTAGTGTTTGTTGCACCTTGCCGCATACACTTGTACCCTTGCTGCCCTATGAGGAAGTGGTTACCTTTTAGGCTTTTTGGTTTCACATGTCTTGTTCCGTTTGTGAGGATTTGTCTCTGCAACTGTGCGTGTGTGTGTGTGTGAGCACATGTGTGCACAATGGGGATTAAGAGAGGCCCAGCTCAAGGTAAAAAGACAGACGTGGTCGCTCCTTCCTTTGTCTCACTCTTTTTCCTCTCGCCGGTCCTTTCCTCTTGTCCTCTCTGCTTTTCTTTCCCTTGTGGCACTGTGATGGATGGCAGACTGCAGGGGTGAAGGTGGAGGAGTGTGTAATCAACAGCCAGGCTTTTGTGTGTATTTCTATGTGTGTGTGTGGGTAAAGTTCTCTCTGGTAATGGGTCTGAATGGAATAAGCAGTGTGTGGTATGAAACCTGTAATGATGAAATGAGTCACTAATCACTGTGATTAGCAGGTTGATGAGGGGAAGACAGAGACTGACTCAGGGCTGGTACTGCTGTCAAACAAAACCAGACTTGCAAACATGTGCAAAGAGGCACATTCAACGCACAGTGCAGAGGCAAAACCGCTTTCTCACTCAAAGAATACACATACTGCTTAAATATATTCAGATGAATGAATGTCCTCCAAATATTTAACCACTTATATACGCACACACATGCACACACTCGTATACACGTGCAGGCATTAAAATTAATTCATTGAACCCGTTTAATGGTCTGTGGGTTTATGTCGTCACGTGTCACTATCACTTACAATGGATATAAAACCCAAGCACATTACACTTCAATTAGCCATTTAATACGTATCATTAAAAGAGTCCTATTTCAACTGCTGAATGATAACAGTTTGAAAAGTGATATGAGATTTTACGGGCTATCCTCAGTAAATCTATATGGTTAGGTGGTTAAGGTGGCTGGACTGAATGTGGTAAAACTGAGCCCCGTTGCAGCTTTAGGATGGCTCTGAGTAGGTGTCACATTTCAAATAGCTCGAGTGCTGCTAGACCTCAGAAACGTATCAAAACTGTGGAGCCTCTTAAAAAATTAAAGAAAAAAAAACTGTAAAGATTTGCTGGATAATGTAAAAATTTAGCTTAAAAACATTAAAATGATATTAAAATAGTTTAAGTAATAAATAAATTAATTAGGATGTAGTATAAACCTGAATGATTTAAAAATAAATAAATGTATAAACAGATAGATAGATAAATAAATAAACAAACAAACAAACAAATTTTGACCATGGGAAAATAGTTAAATGGAGGGATGGATGGATGGATGAATGGATGGATGGATGAATGGATGGATGGATGGATGAATGGATGGATGGATGAATGGATGAATGGACGGATGGATGGATGGATGGATGGATGGATGAATGGATGGGTGGATGGGTGGATGGATGAATGGATGGATGGATGGATGGATGGATGGATGGATGG
>JBAMIG010000018.1:12429766-12441779 GCA_037177335.1 Kiunga ballochi | reverse complement strand
ATATATATAGCACTTTGTGCTATGTTTCTATTTTATTAAAGGTGCTGCAGAAAGAAAGTTTGAACTCATAATGGATCTTGACATTGGAGGTCACTGCTGAATGCTTAGTATTATTGTTTGCATGCTTTCAATAACTGAATTGGTAAATGTCAAATTAAAACCAGATATTATTCTGAAAAGTTAATAAATAATCTTGAGGATTATCAAACATTATATATTATTTACCACCTCCCTCCAATCCTGCAGCTGAGAATCTGTTGTATGCATTGAGGTTAAAATGTCACATAAAATGCTTTCTCTGCCAAACCAAATGGTAAAAATGGGTTTACTGTACTTTGATAAAAGTAGACTGATTGCTGCTCTGCTGCCAAAGGCATTATTTACTAAGTGTTAATGTTTGCTGAAATGATTTACTGGATCATTTTAATGCAAATTAATCCACGTTCCTCTGCGTGCTTGTTGAATTTCCTTCCACTCTAAGGTTCATGCTGATGTCCTGTTCTGGTCAGATGGCTGTTCTAATTAATTTAATGATATTACATATTAAGAAGCTGCTGCATGCCTGCATGGAGAATTCTGGCTTCCACACACCTTCGGATCAGTGGCACTGTATTTGCATTACAGAGACATTAGATTTCCTTATTTGACTCTCAGGCAGCGATAAAAAGAAAATACGTCCTCTGCTATTCTGAAATCAATCAGCTGATTTCCATTTTTGGGTGGGGACACAGTCAATATTTATGCAGGACAGCCAGTCGTTTTCTTGCATACTATGAATTCATTTACAGCTGAAATATGTTTATCCATCTCAAGCAGTTTCCTGGATTGAACATCACAGCATGTTTCTCCAGCCTCCAGAGGTGTGCGTACCCACCTGACAGGTTATGGAGACACTTAACTACTGCAACTGAGAGAAGAACAAAAACTTTACTCCCTCGAAGGAGGGAAGAAGGGGAAAGGAGGAGGCAGAGACAGAAAACATTAAAGAAAGTTAAGAATTAAAAGGCACAACTTTGGTATGAGTGTGTAGTTTGTTCCCAAGTATGATCCAGACTCCGATCTGAGGCTACGACGGAGGAGGGGTGGGCATGGGGTTGGTATCCCAAAGTCAGAGGCAGCGTCCACCTACCAACCAATAAGAGGTTGTTGAGTGCAGAGCTGAGGTCAGAGGTCATCATCTGGATAGTTTTAGGTATTTGGGAACGTCTCCTTCACCACTGATTGAGGTTACGCAGTGTGGCCTCTAAACCTGTGACCCCTAATCCCCTCTGCAGTCATCTGGCTGGTGGAGTTGAGTTTCCATGCAAAGGCGAAAAGGCTTTGGACAATGCAAACAACCAAAGAGCTCACTAAGAAATTCTGTGTTCATTTAATGTTTTTTTTTAATTTTTATAAAGATGTCCAATGGCATCTCCATCTCCATGTAGTACACATGCAGAAATATATAAAGAACACAGTCATTTTAGTGTAAAAACAAGTTTTATTACACATCAATAAACTGATACAAAACTTTTTTTAAGTCATGCCACAATGAATGCAGAATTATCCAGGATGGAAATGACCACTGATACCTTTATAAGACTTATACAGAGTAACTAGCTATCAATGACCCTTTGTGCCTTTGTGTCCATTTATCCAATAGATTTTTATGTGTTCCCACTGTGTTAATAACATGAATTTTATGGAGTGTGTTCTGTGATTAAATAATGCAGGATGACTTTGAGGGGAACGCAGTGGACCTTTTTTTCTTCATGTGAATTACTCAGCGGCCCTCTTGTGGTTCTAATGGGATGCAGATGGTGACCAGAGGTTGGCCGACAGGCGGTCGGCACCGCAGACTCTGACCGGCGGGGAGTGTCCTGAAACGTGTTCACTGGATTACTGTGACCCACATATCATGCCGGCGGCCACAGACAGTGTGAGGGAAGTGTGCTGCATCTTTTAAACGTGAACAGAAAAATACAGACGCTTTGTCAAACAATTAAAGAAAATGAAAAACGTTCCCTACTTTATGCGCTTTCGTGCTCTTTATCTGCTTTAATGGCAGCCCACACTCAGCCGTTTCTAAAATCAAACTAATGACTGTTTCCTGTCACTAAATGTTACTCTGTTCCTCAGCAGAATATCCTGTTTCACCCTGAAGCGAGACCGGATCATTAAAATATATTGCCACAGAAGAATCTGTTGGGTGGAAGGCATTAAACACAAACAATTTGACAGTAAAAAAGCCAATTTAGTCAGAATGCAGGCCATCTGCAGCAGCAAAATACTCCCTAATTGTTAAACAATAATTCTCACAAGTTGTTTTGAGATTTGCCAGGCTGTGATAAGCTGGGTTAAATTGTGATGGATGGTAAATCAAACGTGGCAAAACTATTAAGAATATGTGAAAAATCTTTAACAGCTTTCTATATTATAAGATTTGCGGCATTATTTTCATTTTTATTTTTATTTTCCCTGTCGTCCAGGTGTGAACAGAAAATCCTGGGCTTGATTTACAACACTTGTCCTAATAGAGCAGTGTAAAAACACACACAACACCACAAATGGATGCATTCAGACAATGTGCTGCAAACCTTTAACATCTGCCTAAAAGCTATAAACATTATATTTGTGAGAGTTTTTCATGTTATAAAATGTACTGTGTGAGAATGGATCAATTTAGAGGCAGATGTAGGCGTTTTAATGATGTTTCAGCCCAGAAAGTGAAGCTTTTCAGTGTTTTGCTTTATAGACCAGACAACCTGCTGAGAGACTTGGACTAGAAGTCACCCCTTCACACGTATATGTTGCTGTATTTTTAAAGGTCAAAGGATTGCCTTTTAGTCACTTTCAGTACAAAAATATAAAGAAGATAACTAACCCGATCAAGTCCCTGATAAATCTAAAACAACAATGAGTTAATTTTCAGTCTGACTTGAGTCCGGATTTTGTGAATTATTCACGCTGGGGTGCTGGGTCGGTGCTGAGTTTGGGTCACAAAAAGGTGTGTGTGCGTGTGTGTGTTGGGGGGGTGTCTTTGATTTATCATACAAATCCTCCTCCGAATGCTTCACAGAACTGATGGGATGCGACGTTTCAAAAGGTCTGGGGGTCAGAGAGCCTTTGAACTTTGACCCTTGAACTGTGGCACCTCACAAAGCCAGGAGACAAAGGAAGTGGGCAAAAGTTGCTCCCCCTAAACGGAACAGTGAGCTATCTATAAATATTATGGGCTGGATATTTAGTGAGTGAAAATAAGCTTTGCAATGAGATTATATTGTTTGCTAATGTGACCAAAATTACTCAGTATGTGTGTTATTTCTGTTTGGGTGAATAAAGTTGAGGGAGGAAGAGAATGACGGGTAGCTAGCTAGAGAAGACATCTGAGGCTTGGCAGCCCTCTTGTTTGATTAGCCATTAGCATGTGGTGCTGGAGGTCCCAGTCAGCATGCCACGTCTTTAGATTACACCGCCACAGAACACCTCTCCCCTGCAAAACCATATCACCTCAGGGGGCTGATTTGGCTTGTCCTTTTTTCACTCCCGCTTATGATGTAATCAGAAATGCTGTCATTATGCAGCAAAAAGAAAACAATAATATAACTAGAGTATTATCACAACTTTGGATTGAAAAGGTTAAAGGATTTCTGTACGAGCAATAAAAACTTGTTGAAGTTGCTTTGTTAAAAGGCTTTCTGGAGAGCAGAAGTTGACAGATGGCTCCACACAACAGGGCTAATTTTCTTGCGGGGAAGGAAAATAGCATAAATCAAAAAGTCTTGTGTGTGAGACAGAGGGCAGGGCGCAGCAACATAGCAGAGGAGTTTTAAGTAACCGCCCCGTTTTTAGACTAGCATGATAAATAACGTTTTTATGATGCCAAACACTCTGTCACTGACTTAATAAAACATCCTGTCAAGAAAACAGAATACTTGCCAACCTAACGCCACTGGCTTTAAGCTTGTTATTCTGGGTTGCTTTCGAGGAATAGTATATCTGCTCTCAAGGCTAACCTTCAATCGGCAGCATTGGAAACCGCTTCTGATGAATTACTCCCAGAAAGCTCCAGGGTTACTTTTCTGGTCTCTCAACACTCTCAACATGGTCACTATTCATTGATGATGCATCAACAATGACATCACCTGAGATTTTGCTGTTTTTTTATTTTATTTTTTATCATTTTTTTATGTATACTCAGGGTAACTCCACAAGTGCATCACTGAACACAACAGCTGTAGTTGATTCCCCTCCTGCCATTTTTCTTCAACACACCCCTAATTTCTTTTTAACTCCCCTTCCTTTCAAGCTTGACTTGCAGCAGGTTTTTGTCCAGTGGCAGAGATACTCGTCGCTGAGGGGGGAGCTGCGAGTGAAGGCAGAGAGGCAGGGTTGTTGAGGGCCATTGGCTGGACTATAAGGGGATCCTTGAAAAGGTTTTCTGCTGCCCTTATCCCATGTGGAGGCAGTATTTGACCCACATGTCGCTCTCATGAAGTTAGGTGACTCTTTCCTCGAAACTGTGGTGCTTTAAATTCTCTGTCTTGTGCAGAGAAGCTACCCGTCTTATTTAAAACAGAATGCTGTTACAAATAGTTACTGATTATGTCCCATTTTCTCTTCTGTTCTACAGTCATTTGGCAGCTTTTATCCAAAGCAACTAACGTGATAAGTGATTAATTAAAGCAATAAAGGTAACATGCATGTCTTGTGGAGGAAGCTAGAGTACCTGGAGCAAATCAGCAAGCAGCTCAAACCAGCAACCTTCTTGCTGTGAGGCCACAGTGCCAACCACTGCCCCGCCATGCAAGTCCCATCTTTATCCCAAACTGAGGATCAATGTTTTTATGGCTTACAGACACTTCCTTTTTCATGATGTCATTCACTATGATTTAGGGTAGGTAAGCAACTCAAGGTACTGAGCCATCATGAAGGGGTTTGACATGTTATAGAGCAGTTTCAGGTGTTTGGGTTTACTTCCTGAAAAGAAAGACCACCCACTGTGAAAAAAGCACTTTTTCTTGCAAGTGGGCAGGTTAGGGCTTAGACAGGAAATGGTCATATCAATTCGTTCAGGGTTGGACTCTGATTTAATCCTGTCAATTATATGATGATCAAACCAAAAATTGAGTGAGTTATAGTGATTGATGATGTCACATCATAGCATATCAAAGATTGCTAAGGCGGCACGGCCACACCCTGCACCGTAAATCAGCCATTTTCTCCACATCTCTTAACTAAAGTGTTTTTTGCTGTCTGACCCAATTTAGACCTGATTGAGTCTTTTTAGCCAGAGTTGTGGGTGTCTGGGTAAAAGACATAATTTCCGGCCAGCTAATTCAGAAACCATTTATTGACATAGACATCTGTTGAGGGTTGGACTATCTATACAATATGGTGCATATAACTTGTTTTATGTGGGAGTTATACCAATTTTGTGTTTCATGGTGAGATATACAATTTTGAGACCCCACCTATTAAATCTATTAGAAGAAATACAGCTTTTTATCACACCTGCCTCCTGAGCATCCAGACTATTTTGCTGTCAGTGGCATAAAAACACAATACGACCTGAGTAAGCCACCAAAATGGCGACTTCTTGTACCTGATCAGTTTCAGGAACAATTTGTTTCTAAAACTGTTCAACAATAAACTGTAGAAATTGGTCTTAAGCTTAAAGGCAGATGACTCAGCAGATTTTATCTTTGAAAAGGCACTGAGAAAAAAATAATAAATAAGGAAGCACAGAAAACAGCTGTTCTGAGCCATTTAGATTATTTTCAGTTCAGAGATTCAATTTACTAGTAATTCATAACAGAAATACACCAAAGGACAAACAACATCACTAACAAGCAGAAATATATACACCTTAGACTGCTACCTGTAGTTTTGAAAGTGCCTTCAGATAAGAAGATGCATGTCTGCTGCAGAATTTCACCACTGCTAGGGTCCTAAGCGTTTAAATCAAAATGGCTTTAATCATATTTATGTTTAGTGACACAATTTAATTTTAAAACAAAAGTGATGAAATGCCAAACACATTTTTTCCTCAGTAATATGACTTGTACATGTAAAATAGATGATTTGTTTCTAGCAATTTCAGGCATAAGTGCAACAATAGTTCAGCTTTTCATTCATTAGACCCTCCCTCTCCCCACTGTTATAAAAAAATCTTAAAAACCTTTCTATCCTTCTTTGTAATTTAGGAAATGCAATGTTGATTCACTGTCCACAAACTGTGTCATTTGCATAAATGTGCCAAACGTATTGTGACATATATTTTCCGTTTTACACATTTGATCAGAAGACAACTTTTGAAGTTTGCTAGTGCACTGACAGTGCACAAGATCTGGAAGGGAAATTGCAGTGGGGGTTGCAGACAGAGGAAATGGCAGGATGTTTGCTGGTCTGCTTGTGCTGGATATTGTTAGAGCCAAACGAGACAGTAAAAATGCCAGTCTTAACAGGCAGCAGCTTGATCTGCCATTAAAGGAGAGCAGCCAGGTAGACACATGCTAAACAGCACACATGCAGTGGTACTAACACACACTGGGAATGCAAAATTCATGCAAATGGGCCATCAAATCGCTTGTTCCAATCAGACCTTTCATTCCCTCTGCTCCCACTGCAGGCCAGCCACGTGTTTCTACCTCACAGGACTGTCGCTTTCCACTGACAGCCAGCACGGCACGCTAAGCCATTAATGGATGGTGGAAATTGATTAGTGTGCAGAAATCTTGCCAATAGTAATGAAGTTAGAGCTCAATCAGCTAATCATGTGACGTGTGTTTATATGTGTGTGTATGTTTACGCAGATGCACATGCATGTTTTTTTACTTACAATAACCACATGCCCACACATGTTGGCTGACATGCTAGCAGATGCACCTACATATTACTAACTTGATGCATGATGGGAGTAGCCAGAGAATACCTTTAGTGGTGGTTTTCATGATTTCTTTCCCCCCTTTGTTTTTTTACAGCCCTCTATGTCATTTCTGTCTTACACCCCCCTGCAAAGACCTGCCTGTCCATCTCTTGTTTCTTAAGCCAATCAGCCTGGCGCTCTGCACATGCTTAATGAGCTCACAGGGGAAATGACATGACTGGGGCGACAAGCGCCCACCACTTCCCCAAAAATCAGCTTCCAGCTGCTAGCGTCTAATTGTCAAGTAAGTGGCAAATCATTGTAGTGTAGCAGACAGAGTGGAACCCAGAATTTTACAAGCAGGCGCACACAAATAAACACATAAAATCAGCTTTACATAGGAAATGCAGCCCCTGCTGCTGTGCTTGTTTTCCAGTTGATTAAACATAGGCTATACGTTTTTTTCTAAGAGTTTCCCGTCATATAAAAAGTAAAAGGAGAATGTGATGAAACTACAAAGATTAGGAATGCATCCTGGATTGTGTTTGTGAAATGATGTAACAGAAGTAAAAAACAAACTCTTCCTTTTTTAATTTGAGCAGATTCATAATTAAAACTGACATCAGATCCCTGCCTCAGTTTCACTGCCCACCTTTAATAAAGCACCGTTTTTCTTTTTTTTCTTTTTCTTTGCTTGATCGAGGCTGAGTATATCGGTCACCATAGCAACACAATCATAATTTATCATAACCAAGTGGCTAATATGCCTATAAGCACTGTGTGATCTCTGACCCTACACTCGCAGGCTGAAATGCTTAATATTCCTGTTCCATTGTCTGGTAATTCTTCTCCACGCCAAGGCTTTCTCTCATACTCACCAGCTCTCGTTAAACGCATGTAATTGCCTAATTCAACATGCATTAAAAATGTAGTGTTTAAGTAATCATCTCAGATCTGATTGGGATAACATTTCAATTACCTTGTCTGTGCGTTATCTCTGCTGCAGTGTACATAACAATTAAATAATCGTCACGGCTTGACAGCAGCAGCTGTTGCATATACAGAGTGTGTATTCCCTCGTCTTACACGATAGAATTAATGTTTTTTTTTCCCTTAACTTGCATAAATTGCTCTTTGAACTGTAAAAACTGTCAATCTTGACTCGATCAAGCACATTTTTTCTTGTCCATTGATATATTTGTACTGTTTTGTTATTGTTTCCAATTTAACAAAAAGAAAATAAAATAGCTTCCAGTGCATTATTTCTAGAAGTTTACTTTCCCTTGAATGTCATGGATGGAAGCTGCACAGATGCATGCGGAAACATTCCCAGATGTTTTCTGTTATGAGGGGGGTTGTCCTTAAATAAGCCCGGATTGCCGCTTTAACACTTTCCCTTCCCAAACTACACACTTTATGAAAAGACACGTGAGGAATGCTGGCTAATAGCTTCCTTACAGAGTCTTGTGGCTTTCTAAGCAAATGGCATTATGTGACCTTGTATTTTAGAGGTATGCTGGTCAGTATATAGTTGTTTTCTCTTTTTCTTCATGCATATCCACAGGCAGGACATTAACAGTTGACCTGAAACTGCAAGACAGTGATCAAACTTGCATGCATGGTGAGCTTTCAAATATTTCCCTCATGTGTGTCAGAAACAGGTTGCACAAGGGCATAAAAAATCAGACAAAAATGATAAATGATAAAACCTGCACGTGTCAAAGGACGTCGTGACGTGCAAGCTGGTGTTGCAACCAGATAGTTACACACTGGCTGAAGAGAGAAGATAACAATCTTGCAACTTTGAAGTAGCAGAGTTCATTTAAGATTGGTGATGTTTATCCTCAGAAACATTCAGACGTTTTGTTCCTTTGCTGGGTGGAATGCATCACATATGACCTATCAGCCTGATCTATTTTAAGCTCCGCTATTAGACATGTACTGAAAATCTACCCTGGTGGATTGGACCTGTTAACATATGGGAAAGTGCCAGAAAGCAAGCTGTTTTTGCCTTGATACATATATTGAATTATGAAGATATAGCCTGGTTTACATCATGTGGCGCACCTTTTAACTTAAGGCAAAATTAAGTTAAACATTTTTGAACATATGATGATGCCAATGAAATTTCTATGGAAATGATTTAATCAACAAAACAGAAAACTGATCAGGAAAAAGAGGGAGGATTTCCTACAGAACAACATATGTAAATGATGTATCTTCACAACAAGTACTTTGAAGTTTTTCCAATGTAATGAATTTCCTCGTTGCAATATGTCCTACAAAGTGCTCTCCTTGTTGCATTTATTGTGCATAATTAATCATGTATTTGAAGCTAAGACTGTTGATTCACTCAAAGCTATTGTATGAAAAACATGCCAGCGTTTTAACATTTGGCATTTGAGACACTTCTGAGTGTCAGAAAGCACAGAAAAAAAACACTCTTGATAGAGACACACAGCAGTTAGTGGCTTGGACCACATGCTTATATTTAGATCATGGAAACCACAATGTCTTGTTTCTCAACCGTCTCTTCTTCCCTCACATGCAACATGGAAAGACGTGTTGTTGTCTCAGTCCTTTTTCTTCTCAATCTTTTTCCTTTTTACACGTTCAGTCTCTTTTTTTCTGTATTCACCTTTAAAAGCTCTCTGGCTCGTTTGGTTGATGTGCTCGTGTTATTTCTTGCTTACTTTATTTGTCTGTTTTTTCTTATTTCCTTTACAAGCTTTCTTGCGTCTCCCTCGAGGTCCTCCCTGTTCCTCCACCTAACCAGGCTTTGCTCCCCAGTATTGTTCCTCTTCATCTGCAGCTGGGTCTGAATTGAGCTGAACACATCTGCCTCCAGAGAAACCTTCATAAAGGGAGAGGGAAAAACAAAAACAGAGAAAGCTCAGGAGCTGTTGCCCTCAAGGGCTCATTGGAAGCCAGACAGCAGGCATGAGGAGCTTTCCCTCACCTTGCAGCCTATTGTCTACAACCTTCTCTGTGGGGAAATGTGGGAAGGGAGACCGGGCCAGCCTTATGAACACAAACAAACACACAAGAAGATGATAAACTAATATTTTAAAAGAGGCAAATCAGTCCTGTTTGGTGTGTTAGGGTGGACAAACTGTGTTGTTCTGAGTCAATAAGTGAATTTTTAGGAAAGCTTTTTCATCGTTTGCCTGTTCATGTCTGGGATATATGTCTGCATTCAAATTAGTGATAAAATGGCCAGCATGGTAGTATTTTTTTAAGTGAATGAGATGTGGAAAAGGGAGGCAGGGATGGGGGGAGGGAAAGAGGAATGCACATCCAGTGATCCCATGATTTGCTTGCAGACAAGTCCTCTATAGCTCTTTTCAACACAGGCACAATGAGCACTCTATCGAGGGGCTAACCAGCCATGGCAAGCCATTGCCTGTTTGATTAAAGGGCAAGAAAGAGGAGCTTTATCTGTTAATGATTGGGGGAGAACAAAACTTATTTTGTTTTCGATTGGTGTGGCTAGGAGGAAACCTTTTCTGTGCAGATTTTTCTAGTCAAGCAAAGGAAGAAAATGTCAATGTCTTCCCCGATGTTTGGATGGAAGGACAACCCGGCTTATCCAAGCTGAGATCAGTGAACTCTGGAAAAATGTCAATATCAGATACACGCATGCAAGGAAGATTGAGACTGAAAAAACAGGCGAGGGTAGGCTACAGACAGTTGTGCACACACATCTGCAGACGACATTAAAATATACAAAGTCATTCTGTCACACACTGCTCCCCCTTTGTTTTTCATTTGCTATGTAAACCACCCAAGTCTCTGCGGGGGGTGAGCAAGACGACGTGGTTAATCCAATTACTAGGAGTTTTAAATTAAGCATATCTTTAACAGAATTATTTAACATAGCATATCATGGTTCCTAAATTGCTCAAACAAACCTTTCATTTGTTATGACACGACATTTAGCCTCCCACACTGCCTACAGAGTTTCTGTTCTCCATCACAAACCAGACTGTATTTATATCTGTATTTAAGGAGCCATTAATTGCAAACTCTGAATAATCCTAAAGGCAGTCTTGGTGCCTCATTAAGCAGCAAGGTGCAAAACAGTTGAAATTAGTTGTCAGACAAACATCTAGTATGTTGTCCGAAGGTTCGGGTGTCTAGGTGCGATCAAGACCTTGTCTCATTATTAAATCCTGGTGAAACTGCCTCATGATGTCACCTTTCTAATGCAAGGAAGGTGTTAAAAAGAAGTGCATTACTTGTGTAGTGTAGTAAGTGAACAGAAAATGAATATGCAATGCAGACATGTAGGCTTTTCAAGAACAAACCTGAAGAGTACTGAGATGAAAGCGCCTCGCTGACCCATCTGCAAGCTATATTAAACCACTCTTTACATAATGAGGCTTTTTACTCTGCAGTGAGACTGCAAAAATAGCTCCTCTACTTTTGTCACAGAATCAAATGCCATATCCTCAGAGTGTATCTCTCACACCCTGACCTCCAGCCCTCCTCCTCCTCCTCCTCCAAACAATTTGCTGTGCTTTTTAGTTTCCCACTCATGTTGCAAAAGTGCTCCTTATACGTACTGTTTAACTTCAATTTATAAAGCAGTGAGGGACCACACCAAAAGCCTCAAAGACTCATTTTCAAAGCTTCTGTATAGATGCTGCAGATTTT
This sequence comes from Kiunga ballochi, assembly GCA_037177335.1. NCBI lineage: Eukaryota > Metazoa > Chordata > Actinopteri > Atheriniformes > Pseudomugilidae > Kiunga > Kiunga ballochi. Next base: position 12,430,276 of record JBAMIG010000018.1, on the reverse strand, counting down.
TATCAGGTTGCTGTTTTAATACACACAACTAAATTACTCTCAGTGTATGCACAATGAATGTGAAGCAAAAGCTCTGGCTGTCCTTAGTCACTGATTCTGAACAGAACTTCTGGTGTATCTGAACGTTTCCAGTTCAGCTCGTTTAGGATTGCATTTTTTCTTTTTGCAAATGATGCAGACCTCCGACAGTGATTGTGAATCAGCTGTGATGATTGCATCTCCAAACTGAGGGCACAATCCCTTCAGAGGTAGGACCTCAGGTAGAAGGTACATCAGTAACTTCTGTGGAGGACTTTGAGTATCTCCGGATCTCATTGATGAGTCGGGGTACATAGAAACAGAAGACTGGTGCAGCGGATACTGATCTGACTCTGTTCTGGTGGGAAGAGAACGTTCTGTTTGCTTTTAGGGATAGAATGAAGAGCTCAGTCATCTTAGATAGATAGATAGATAGATAGATAGATAGATAGATAGATAGATAGATAGATAGATAGATAGATAGATAGATAG
>JBAMIG010000018.1:12384849-12402431 GCA_037177335.1 Kiunga ballochi | reverse complement strand
AGCGTGGGTTCTCCCCGTGTTAGCGTGGGTTCTCTCCGTGTTAGCGTGGGTTCTCTCCAGGTACTCCGGCTTCCTCCAACAGTCCAAAAGCATGCACCTTGGGGATAGGCTGATTGGTGATTCGTCTCTGTGTGTTAGCCCTGTGATGGACTGGCGTCCTGTCCAGGGTGTACCCGACCTCTCGCCCATTGATAGCTGGGATAGACTCGATGGCACTTTACCTTTTATTTGTTAATAAAAACAAGGAAGTGGGATTGCATGCATTTATGCGATAGCTGTAAAGTAGCGATGTATCATATTATCGGCATACCAATTTTATCGGTCAATATCTCAATATTAATATTTACATGATAGAGGAATTGTTCCTTTTGGATTTAAGCATATTTTGACTTAAGTTTCATTTCAAATGGTCATTTTTATGCAGAATGTGTTGTTGACATGGTCATTTTTCATCTCTTCAAAGTAGACTTAAAGAGGAATTAAAACTTTTTTTGCAAACGTGGCCCCTGTAAATACTGTTTGGTCACATTTAAAGTGTATCTGACTTATAGAGATTTCCTGTGCAGACTTTATATAGTGAAGGCTCAAAGGTAATCCTGGGTTCTCATTTATTAGAGGCTTTAATTCCTCATGAAAGTTAAAGTTTTTTTTTATTGGTTTGTGTTTTTTTTTTTTTTGTTTTTCTTAAGCATACCATTGGAAACTCCTTATCTGACTTTGAAAATAGTGAAATTAACTTTTAAACCTTACACAAGCACTTTGCTGAACATTTTCCCTCATGCTGAAGGATACTCATTTCTTAACATGTCACAGTAAACATGTCGGCACTGAGTCCCAATTCAGGCAATGGAAACAGTCGAGAGTCATCTGTTATAACTTCAGACAGAATTAAAGAACTAATACTTTTGAGAGGCACCACATTAAGCATATTTGAATCTAATTTGAGTTACATGGTTTTACTAAATAGCCCTCACCGTGCAGCCTGTAACTTTAAAATGAACACTGAGAAACTGCCTCGCCTGCTAATTGCTGGGATCGGCTCCAGTTTCCCTGTTGCCCTGAATTGGATTAAGTATAAAAAATAAATGAATGGCTGGACACTGAGAAACAGGCAACCGCAGAAGTTCTCTTTTTTTCCTCTTTTTTCTCTACCCATCACATGGGAACTGTGTGTCAAACTTGTCATATGTCCTCTGACACGCTTAGTACGGTTTCTTATCTGACTTGCCTTTAATATTGGCCATGATGCTCTAATAATAGGGTCAGACAGCCGACTGTACGGGCAGAGGAGAAGACACAGATAGTCAAAGAGTTGAAGCCCATTTCCTGAAAGCAATATTGATCTGATACCCCACTTCTTACTGCTTTCCCACAGTCCTCCGAGGAAATGGGGGAGTGACAAATACAGGGGAGAGGAAGGAGACAGAGAAAGTGGAGACAAAAGACAGATCACGACATCACAAGAGATTTCCTCTTTCGGGCCCATATTTTAGTGATACAGCAGTGGAAGGAGATTGGATGAATAATATATCCATATAGTCTCGCAAGCGGTCAGGCTCCTGAGCACTCCATCATGACCACAAATGCACAAGCTGCTGTAAATCACTTTAGTCTGCAAGTCCTCCAAATGCTCCATCCTTCTATCTGAAATGCACACCCCTCATGCTCAAGTTCATCGCTATCAATCAGAAGCTTTTAGGTCCCAAAGAAAAAAAAGGAAAGACTGTTAAAACCCTCACAGAAGTGCATCTTAATTGATGCCTCATCTATTCTTCATTTCCCGATGGAACAACACTGACGTGATCTACAAGCTCGTCAAGAGGAAATTAACCAGCTCAACAGGCCGTGCTTCATCTAGTGACACCAACCAAATAAATATTCTGAAGCATCTGACCTCTCACATTACAGCACCTAGCACACTTTCCTAGGCTCTCTCTGTGCTTCCTCTGGGGCATTTTGAGCTGAGATGTTTAGTGCAGTTATGATTTTAGCTCATCTCAAAGATGTAGTCATTGAAAAAGACACTGTTTTAAAGGTTAAGAATACAATAAATAAACACAAGTGCCTCCTGTACTTTTGCCAAAAAACATCTGAATTAGTTTTTCCTGACTGGTCGCTGTAAGTTTGACACTACATCTCATTACATTGTAAAACAGGCTAATACTCCTGGGTTATGGGGATCAAGCACCACTGAGCAATTAAATAAAATAGTGTATGCATTTCAAGATGAGTATAAAAAAAAGGAGAACTAATGTCATGTGAAATGTTTAAATGTGAAGTGCATACGAACGTGCACAGAATAAGTTGAGGGGAGATCATTTTAGAAAGGAATTTTAAGTGTAAAATATTTCTAATACTTAAAGAAACCCTTAATTAGCATAAGCTTTCATTACACTGCAAAAATGGGCTTAATGTGAGTAACAAGGCACTGAAATTGAGAAGATTCTCACTGTAATCCAGGTAAATAATCCACCCATGCAGGAACATAATACCACTTTTACACTTTTAAACAATTTTTTTAAAATAAGGAAAATATTTAATCTTTAAAAAAGAGAAAAATCTTCAGCGAGTTGCAAAACTTTAAGTTCCTCCAAACCCAACCTGGTGATGCTTCTTTCATTTTTATTTCCACTGATAGCATGGTTTGTGTGAAATAGTGTGAATGTTTTATAATCATAAATCCAAGCAAATAAAAGAAATGTAGAATTTAATATATATATGGTCCTACTTGCAAAAATAAAAAACAATAACTTAATATGTTGCCATAGTTATACTGATGACACGCAAATCTACATTTTACCAGGAAACTGTAATCCAATCAAAACTCTCACCAAATGCATAAATCAAATGAAAGATTTGATGTGCCGGAACTTCCTTTAGTGAAATGAACCCTGTAGTTTTTATGCTCCTCATATGTGGAACACATTTTTCTATTTACTGCTTCCTGTCAAAACTGCCTCATTTCTAAGTCTTGTTTTATGTATTTTCTTCTATTTACTGGTAATTTCTTCTTAAAGTTTGTTTGCACTCCACTGTTTTTAATGTTTTGTGTTAGGCACTTGAACAGTCTTGTGCGTAAAAATGTGCCATAAAAATAAACTTGCTTTGCCTTAACTGCATTCTGGTGCTGATCAAACAAGCAAGCAAATTCCCTTAAAAATGAGGCCTTTCATTTCACTTCCTAGTGATTCCTGATGCAGACTATATGCTTAGACTATACTAAACGAGTCCGCTGTATGTTTTCCATTTTTAGCTTTGGACAATTGCCACTAGGTTAAGTCTTTGTTTAGCCAGAAGAGGTACAGAACTAACTTAGTGTTAAAGCACCTGTAATATGTAACTAATATTTACAAGTCAGGCAGTTTACAACAGTGTGCGAGCTGGCGTTAGCATCTTTTCTTATCTTCAGCTGCGAGTGAGGTCTTCCACAGCATTTGATTGATTTTTGGCATCTGTTTATATGTGTTTTTTGATTTTCTGAAGGAGAAAAACCCAAACCCAAACACAAGTGCTATTCATGCATCGTTTTGGCCTTTGGTGCTGGATGGGAAACTTTGTCAGACCCAACTTTACCTGACCTGACACGACTCCACATGGAAACACAGCGTTTGTGTTGTTTGTCGAACCCTGCAGCTACTTTTGCCGTTTCTACTTCGTTAAGGTTCCAAGCGTGTCGTGTTGTCAGTTTGGTCAGCGTGAGCAAAGTGCAGAATGAAAGCCACAGGGACAAAACTTCTGCTTTAATTTGCTTTGAGCTGATTGTAAGACACTGGTTTATAATGCATTTCCTTCTGAAAGCCGTAGAGGTGCATGTCTCATTAAGTTGGCAACTCGGTCATTTGGAAATGAGCATAAAGAATTACTACATTTTACCTTCTTTTTAATCTAGTTCAGCTAAGGTTAGCGTAAACATACATGCCAACTCCTTCTGGTACCACTACCATTCATTCACAATAGGTTTTTGTAAAACCTCTGCCTGTCCACCTGCTTCCACAAGCACACTCTCTGCTAACCAGTAAACAATTCATGAGAGCCCTCCTCATATTTCATGGGGCGGAAATGGAAGTTTCATGTCAAGCGGGAAAAAAAGTCCAAACAGAAGAGACAAAGCAAATAAAAAAATCAGTGGGCTTGTGACAACAACACAGACAAAAGCATGAGATGGGAGGAAGTGGATGAGAATCTGTGCAATCTGGGGCTTAGATTTCTTCTCAGGTCATCTTAAATCTCTGCACCACTAACTTTCATCTCCCCCCATTCAGTCACTGCCTTGGCTTCATGTGCAGCTTCTTGTGCACCTTCATGCTGTTTACATGAAGACAGATAACGCAATAAATGGAAGGATGAAACAAAAGCCAAGAGGTGGAGAAGCGAGTAAGAAAGGCAAAAATGAGGGAGTAAGATGGAGAGTCACACAATCACTCGGATCAGCTAATGAATGTACAGCGGCGGGTGGCCGCTTCTCCACAGGGAGCTGCCCTCATAACTGACAGGGCCTGACTGGGTGTAGTAATTGAAAGTAATGATAATTAATATCATCAGCATAATCACCATTCGTTATTACAGGGAGGATGTTTATTGCTTCCTCTGAAGGAGGAAAAAATAAAGCAGTTTGTTCAAAAGAGGGGGAATCTCATTACCCTTTTAGCCATCCTAATCTTGTTTAATATTAGGAAAAGAGAAAAGCTAAAACTGTTTTTTGCAAGAGTGGCAGCGTCATTATTAATAAAGATTCCGGTGTTTTTCCTCTTCATTGAACTGAGAACCGATATTAAATCTGGATAAATTGGATTTGACGTTATGGATAGCAAGTTGGGATTAACAGACTCCTTGCATCAGAGGAATGTGCGTTTTCAGATATAAGCAGCCAATAACAATTATACAGCGCTACATTTGAGAAGCAAATTAGGGTAGTCAAATACAGGAGATAAGCAAAGGGCTCCGACCAGGAACAAAGTAGGCCCACGATTTCCGTTCGCTTCAGGTTGGTGATGCATCAACCCAGCTAATGCTGTTCAAGTCTCAGAGGAACGGAAAGAAAATCTCAAACTTAGAGCGTAATAAGCGAATGAATATCATGAATATATTTCCATTTGTTGGAGTCAAATATATTATGTATTACGAGAAGAAACATGTGGGCAGATCAGAAACATTATGAATTCCATGGATTGATACTGGTTGGGAGTTTAGCGGGGAGCCTGACCCCACCATCCCATGCACTGTATTTATAAAAAAAATAGTACAACTTCTTCATGCTGCACTATAAAAGATATACTATGGAAAAGATGACCCTCGGGGATGACAAGCTAAAACGGGAGAAAAACACCCTTAACCCTCATACAAGCTCTTTTGAAAAAAAACCTATAGTTATTCAGTTAGTTCAAGTACAATTACATGCCTTTCAATTGCAAATCAGAGCAGAGCTGCGAATCTGAATAGACAATCAAGTAAGGTTGCTTCCATAAACACAAACCTCGTGTTAAGCCCAGTCCAGCCTATTAGGGAAGGGACATATGTAGCTAAATTACTGTGTGCACCCAGGGGATATGCAAATGCACAGGATCCCCTGAATGACTTACCTTCTTTTTCTTTTTTTGTTATCATGCAAACCATGTTGGGCGATAAGGCCATTAAGAAAAAGCACAGAGCTACTGGGTCTGTGTGCGCAAGCAAATGCCTCTCTTTGTGGCAAGGCTGTCCAACACTTTCCTAATAACCAACATTTTAACTTTTATGATGCCAAAAGATTAATGAAATGGTTCCGACAATAGAGACTGAATGGGAATGTTTTTGGTTGGCCACGGTTAGAGTCGGAGAGAAATTGGGAAATTTGTCCAGTTTTCAGAGGGTGGTGACATAGAAATAGATTTCTGCATGGAAAAAAAGTCATACTAATAAGAAATAATTGTCGATCGTCAGCTGTTAGCTAATTCTTTCTGGTTTGTTTTTCCACACGAGGAGCGAAGCTGCACTTTGACTTACACGTCGGCTATTGGTGCGGTGGGTTCTTCGAGTAATTAGATATAGATTAGTATTGATTTACCATAATTGCATGGATTGAAGAGGAAACTCACAAGTAGCTGTTGTCCCCACTTGTTTTCAAGGCCATCCATTTTTCTTAACCACTTCTCTCTTTAATAGCCTCTATTTTCAACATCCCTAACCCAAACCCTCTCTGCGTCTTTCATTCTCACCCATTTCTCCTGGAAGCTCACACCCTCTCTTTCTTTCAGTGTCAGACCACCCAGACGCTGTCCCTGTGTGCTCCAGCTGTTCCCCTGCTGTGGCTCGAGTTTGCCTTACTTTGTTTCCGCATGATTGCGACAGCCCCCACCTCGACCCATCCAACCCCATTTCTTTTTTCAGTTGCGCCCTGCTTCCTCATGTGTTTTTCCTCTTGCAAGAATTGAAGTGAAGCTGCTTTTGTACCCAGTGCAGGTGTCCTGGGTGGGTGAAAAGGAGTTGCAGAGGCTGTGGCCGCCTACCGTCGGGGCTGAGTTTATTCAGCCAAAGATCCCCCACCTGTGGCAGGTCTTGACCCATATGAGTCACCCAGTCATTCCTGGACTATGGAACCTTTGTTGCTGATCGTTATTATTTTTTTTGTGTGACTACATACACACAAGAGACCTGTGCCACTATAACACAGCTTGTTCCCCATCAGCAATACACAGTTAGCTGCTCATCCACTCAACACTCCAGTCCACACTGGTTTTGGGTGAGAATGCGGTATAAGGGTGTTATAAGATGTCCACATTGATGGGTGAACTGAATTTAAGTACACTGGGATGCAAGAGTATCTAAATAAATTAAAAGATTTTTGATGCTCATCCACTAAAAGTAATTAAAATAAACAAAACCGACCTATTCAATACTCTTTCATCATATAAATGTGCAGGTAAGTTTCACGCTGCATTGCAGTTGCCAGGTGAACCTGAGAAGACCTGCCTCATTAGTGAAGCACAACAACAGCCTCAGGGGCAGAAATAAAAGGCAAGTCATTGCTCAGCTATAATCCTCAGTTAGTTTTACATTTAGCTTTCAGATGGGTCAACTTAGGGCCCAGTGAGAAGCGTACCCTGAGGACAAATTCACCCTGGAGCCTGAGGATGTGGACGTTAGTCCTGTTGATCCTGCACCACGGGTCAGGAAGTGAGGTTTTCACTGTGTGAACGGAGCCAAAAAGCAACACTTTAAAGAAGTTTTTGCATAACTTTCAACTCTAACTTGTAGTGAAATGAGCTTCTGTCTGTCTCATCTCCAGTGTTTGACAAACAGCTGGTGCCTGTTTTGTTACGGCTGGGATTTCTCAAGCTGAAGGTGTCCAATTATCCATAGTGGTAGAGAAGGGACTCTCAAAGTCCCTTCAGGAGGGGAGGTGGGTATTTGTGTGTCTGTGTGTGTTGGAGGAGCTGCTGAAAAATAAATCGTGTTTGGGACCAAGTAAGAGGTGGGTGTGGAGAAGGTTAACCTCGCTTTAATGAGAGGACGTCTAAGATTAAAATTCTGGCAGGAGCAATTTAAAACCAGTCCAACCTCCAGCTTGTCTTGTCAGCATTAAGATCTGCTCTGGAAAATTCCCTGAAAACAAAAACCAGAAAAGCACTGTGAGAGCGCAGACCTCCACCAAGCTGCACCACAATGTTACTGAAAATGTCAGGATTTTTTCTGGAGCTCCACCAAAAGTTTATCATTTGTTTCCAGTGACATTCCCAACATTTCCTGAAAATTTCATCAAAATCCATCCATAACTTTTAAAGTATTGAATAAAATAACACCTTCCACTTTACAATCTCCATATTTCTATTAGAGGGAAAAGTTCTTGGTTTAAAATGAGGAAAACACTGTTAAATAAAATTCCCACAATTTTTACTTATGGACCATTACAATACTATTTAAAGTTGGCCCAAAGTACTTATAGGATATCTGTACTTGTACCACTTACTTAGATGTGATTTATGTTTTGCAAAGCAACTTTTAATTAGTTGACCCTTTTAGTCTGGTTAACTAGTTTTAGTCTTCATATCAATCCCAGTAAATTCTAGCCGTTTTTTATATATGTGATATTTAATACTGTTGCAGTTCACATCACAAGATTCAACCGCCTGCATGAAAAGGAATTGGGAGGATTTTACAACTTCCTCATTCACCCCCCCCCCCCCCGCGCTCCCCCACCAGCACATGCTGCATTAATGCATCATCTCATGCAGAGCCAGTTAAATGCAATCCTTGCCTTGAACCCTCTTATTAAACAATAAAAATTCCTTTATAAACCATTTTTACTGTAAAAGAATAGAAAAAGCTCCTGATTTTATTTAATAAATGACAGTAGTCTCATCTGAGACGTTTCTTTTTAGCTGTGATGATACTAACGAGAGATACATTTAATATGAATGAATAGAAACATATAGTGAAGTGCTATTTGAGCTTCTTTAACCATGCTGTTCAACTCGCTGCGTCTACTTTAAAGTCGAGACAGCTTAGTAAGGATTTGAAGAGCTTGATCTGTCGCCGGAGTGAGACAATTGCTCTTAAAGACTGAATAAGTTGACAAGAAGTGAGGGGAGATGAAAACATCAGGACAATGTCAACCCGAACCCAAAGGGAGCTGCAGCCGTGTTACCGGGGAATGCAACAAAAGGTGACACAGCTCAGTGTTTATTTGACTGTTTCTTCAGCAGATGTGATCACAATGGCGTGATTTTTCTTTTCTTTGGAAGAAGTCTCCTTTGGGTTTATTTTCACAGTGTGTACAATATTTAACCATTCAATCTTTCAACGTTAATTTGGGATTTGTTGCTCCCCCCCCACCTTCCTTCCAGCAAACACACACTCACACACTAACACTCCCTGACTCCCCCTCTTCTTGGCTATCGGACATCAATCTCTGCAGCACCGTCTGCTAAGCCTCACTGGGCAATTAACCACATTGAGAGTGAAAGCTCTAATCAATCCCTTGCCTTCTCCCTCTCACACACACACACACACAAACAAGCACACACACACTTCTCAATTGGCGTAAATGATTCTGCCATTTATGTAGTCCAAACAGCCTTTTTGAAAAATGTTGTGCTTCTAAGGACACAGTAACACAGGCAAACAAACTACGCCCCAGTACACTCTGTCTGTGTTTTGTGTGCATAAATGATGAATTTAAATGAAAACAGATTGATCAGCTAAAAAGTTTAAAGCTCCTCCGAGGCCTCCACGGACTTCCGTTACTCCCCTTATATTACATGCACGCCATTAGCACAGCTACAGTTTTAGGGCCATCTCACCCTGCTTATAAGGCTTATTTAAATAGAAAACAATTAATCTTGCTCACAGTGTTCTAAGGACACTGTAAGCAAGATTTGAAAATGACACCATCTCACTCTGATCTCAGAAAGAGAGAAGCCTTGCAACCCTTCATTCTCTGCATAGAGTAGGCTAAATGTGAGCCATAAAGGGGGGCTGCTGCAAACTCAGGCTTCTCTCCACGGCTTGTCTCATTGATTCATGTGGACCTAAATGTCAGCACCAGCAGGGCAGAAGACCTGCTGAACCCCCCTGAGAATGAAGGGTGATGGAGGCTAAAGGCAGTGTGTTCCACAGCTTCATCTTAAAATGGCACGCTTGACTCTGAGACTTTCAAACAAGACAAGTGAGCGAGAACCAATGGATTTAAGAAATGATCGAAAATCACAGATTTATTCTCTAAAACAAACTTCCAACGTTTACATCCCGAATGCTGTATAAAATTCTACTAATCCTTTACTATTCACCTGTTATTTTAGTTTTAGATTATTGGCATACTACATTAATATCATGTCATCTGCAAGCCGTGCTTAGAATTATTGACCTGTAAACTATTGATTTGACGTCTTTGTTCGTGCATTCATGGGTTCAGCGCTTTGATCATGTGGTGTGTTATGCTAAATCTACATCAAACACAGAAGAGGAATCGATAGCAGCACTTCGTACGATGAATAAAAATGAAATCAGCATGATTACACGGATGGCTGTGATTGGTTCTCGTCTCATTTCTGTGGGATTCAGAGCTGATTAGTCTTTTCCTTACCTTTACACTGGTTTCCTCTCTAATGAGAAAAGATGAGTAAACCCAATAAGATAACTCAGAAATATGGTAATAGATGAGAAGTTTGAATTAATGTGTAACTGGGATTTTCATTTCTCATTGATCTGTCCTAGTCTTTCACCCATTGCCAGTTCTTCCAGATTGCTTGAGATGTTCCAGTACAGGGGTGTAGACTAATCCGTGGTCGCATTGGGCTCCTTATTTCTGTGAATGAGTGCAGTTCTGCATGGACTCTTTCATTGCCAGCAACATTGTTGTACCCGCTAGCTTGAATATTAGCAAAAATGTAACTTTAAAAGTCATTTTTATTGCAAAATAAAAATATACACCACATATCAAGCTGGAAATGAGTAAAAATGCAGTTTCAGAATCATCGACATCACAAACTGAGGTGCTGCAGTAGATTTGTGGAGACGATAAGGCATGAAAAACCTTTTGCATGCATCTTCAGTAACATTTATTCATACATAAAAAACAGATTTGTCTCTTTCTTCAAAGACTGTCAGAAACAGAATCATTAATATTACGCAAAACTTCAACAACATAATTATCTTATGGTATTCTCATGGTACTCAGGTTTGGCCTTTCTTTTTGTCATGACAGATAAAAAGCAATGCAATATTATCAGTTTAATAATAAGTTTAAATAATTAAGTTTTGTGTGGAATACTTATTCTGAGCCGCATGTTTATATGAAATGGATGAAACACCTTGTGGTCAAGGTTTACAAAATGATTCAAGTATGTTGAAACAGGGGAACTACTAAAACCTGCAGAACAGTGACCCTCTAGGATCAAAGTTGCCTGATTTTTGGCTCCTAACTGTTTATTTTGTGGGACAGGTGGTAGAAATGGCTTTTCTTTATAGTAAATGCTGCAAAGCACTCAGTTCAGTCCTATGAGGGACACCTTGCCCCAACACAGCTGCCTCAAATTAAGGAGTCTTTGTGCAGAACCTGAACCTGAACCAGAACCTGAACCAAAATCCATTTAATTTGATTCAGGTGTGTTAAAGCTGGAGTACATGGAAAACCTGCTACGGTTCCCGTAGAACTGAAGTGAGTACCCCTGCTGTAGACCTCAGGGTCAGTGGGATCATCACTTTTCTGTTCTGTACTTGTCGTTCCATGATGTTGTATTTAAACAGCAGTATTATGATCCTTACAATCCAAAAGACTTGGCTAAACCAACTATGCCATTAAACTGTTTACTGAGCTAACATCACACACGCATTTGATGCTAACGTTTCACTGCTTATATTGCAGAATGATAGAAGAGATGAACGATTAATTCCTACTGATAAAAAAACCTGGTTTAATTCTGTAAAAGAGCAAAACAAAGCAGTGCAGACGGGCTAAGAGATTTAAATTTACCTCTTGTTTTCTAGCATAACAGTGTTTTTATGTGTAGATTTTTGGTTATTTAGCTTATGTTGCAATTGCCTGTGCTATAATGACTCATTTAACCAACTTTGTTTGATGTACATCTATCCTGCCAGAGTTCTTCTAACACTGTGTTTCAAAAATATTTTATAAAACAAGATGGAAAAATCTGCCTCTTTGTTGCTGAAGAGCAGCAAATTTAAAAAAAGTATTATATGTAATTCCATATTCAGTTCATGTGTGAAAATAAGGTATTTTATGCTCATTGAACTGATGACAGTGGCCATCTTGAGGATGGAAAACAGGTTTTTCATTTTGCTCGTATCGCACCCATTTGTAACTTTGCCTCATGCTGCAGTTCCTCCCCAAAGACAAGATGTAGACTCATAAAAGGAATTGAATTACTGAACTTATTTTAAACAGTGCACATGTAGATCTGCAGCTCCACTCTAAAAGTCAAGCAATGTGTTTAGACATTCATACCTAATGAACTGCTATGTCTCTGTGTCTGGAGGATGATGACATAAGCCAAGATGTCAGCTAAAGTCTAAGTCAGGGGAGAAGTCTGGTCCCCGAGAGGCCTGGTAACAAGCTCTTCATTTGATTCAGGTATGATGGAGAAGAGTTGCATCTGAAAGTTGCAGGATAGTAAATGTCAAGGAACAGACTTGGGCACTTTTGGTGTAGATTAGGCGTAACAAAAACATTAATATATGCATTTATATTCTATAGAGGGAGGGGAATATGTGTAGTAAATGCCACAGTCCATCAAAAAGTTAAGGATAATGGATTTCTGGGCCTAAACGCTCGGACCACAACTGGGGAAGATCATTTTAATAATATGGATTAAATACAGATCTTTCTGCTGTTGGCTCATCCTTTAAGTCTCTGGTGCCATAATTAGATGTCTTATTGGCACATGATTCTGTAACCTGTAATATTCACATATCTCTTCGGTTTGAGACTGAACCTTTACTTCCAATATGAACAAGCGGTGAACCATCAGTGACCAGTGTGTGATCATGCTGGTGACCAGCATGGAGAGAAGGTACCATGTGGATGTCCCTTCCACATGCTTTTAAAGCCTCTGCTGGTTATATGGATACATCTTCTAAGGTGTTTTATTCCTACGCTCTGCACTGTGGTGGCTTCTATAGTTACTAAAATGCTTTTTAAAAAAAACCTGACTTGTCTAAATTATCAAATTGCAAAGTTTGGTTTTTCATTTTAGTTTCTCTGACTTCACCATCTATTAATATATATATATATATATATAAGGTGTCTGGCATAGACAAAGAATGTTTGATATGTTTTGCGAGAATAGTCCTCACATTCAAAACTTTGCTGCTCCTTATACAAATGCTTATTTATTGAAGAAGTAAGATTTAAGTGTATTGCAAACAATAACAACAACAACCCCCCATTTCTTGGGAAAATAGACAAAATTGTCCCAACATACATATATATACATTTTTTAGCTCCATAAAGAGCCACATTGATGGAGGAACCCTTAATGTTTGACCACATGGTTTGAGGTCATGGGGATGTCCTGCAATATGGGGGATTGAGGAATCATTTGCATGAAGATGTGGGACCCACCTCATCCTGTCACTCATCTCTTCTTTTTACTTTTCCCTTTACCTCTTTCTCAAAATGTTTTTTTCTTAAAGAAAATTACATTTGAGTCATTCAGCATGTGGATTAGCCCACAATGAGACTAAACACAGGCAGGTTATGAACAAGGACTGCCTGAATTAAACTATCACACTGAGATGCAGCTTATATCTCTTTGAAATCGCAGCAGCAGAAAGATGATGATGATGATGATGATGAAAACCATGTGTAGGTTATAATGTGGTTTTATAAACGCACCATACGATGCCTTGCTGAGAGGGTTGTCTCTCAGTGGGATTTAAAGTTGCCGCTGCGTGATGAAGGACATGATAGGCTGGGAGGCTGAGGCTGGTGAAGAAAGGAGCTGCTCTCAGTCAGCACAGCAGGACCGCTGGAGAGCTCTCTCGTCGACTGCAGGCTCCAGCTAAAAACACGTAACACCGTTTTGTGGAAACAATTTTATTTATTGAATTTGTCTCGTATCTTCACCTCAAACAAGATGTGACTCGTTAAACTCAACCTCAGCTGTATTCATGTATTTGGAAGGAGCCGGGAGCGAGTGCGCAGAGCCGAGCCGAGCTGTTCGGGCGAATGGAACTTATTGTTGTGCATTTGTTTTGACTATGTTATCCCCAAGTGAGTTTGGGTCCAGTCCGTCTCTGTTCGTCGTCGACCCTTGAATTCGTGGGATTTATATCCGACTGCGTTTTAAGGGAAACACCGAAGAAGGATTCTGCAAAGCCAGCAAGCCTTCCCTACAGAGCCGGGGATTTAAATCGTCATTTGGTGGAGCTCCGGGAGAGGCTAGAGTCAAAGAAAGACATTCATGTGGCCATTCTCTCTATAGCCAAACATTTTTGGGGATTGCACAATGAGCAAGGAAAGACCTAAGAGGAATATCATTCAAAAGAAATACGTAAGTAAAAGCACATATGTGTGAAATGCCCACAAATACAGTGTCTTATTCAAGTTTGCTTGGCTCGCCTCGATGAAAATGCATAAACTTTGGTCGTGGACTGTGAAGGTTACAGCTTGGCCAACATTTCTGTCGATTATCCTTTCAATCCAAATGGCTTCTAGTTGTCTAAACGTGTTAATTATTTAGTTTAACATTTAAAGAGACAGCTGTGTTTATTTGGTGTCTGCTGCAACGTTTCTTCGACATCAGACATGTTTTAGGCTATTTGAACATCGGGTGCTTTGAGGAGGGGGGTTTCTTCCCTCATTTTGCTTCGTTTTTACGCGTGTTGGGTGGATGCACGGTGTCTTATGTTTGCTGTGTTTGCCATCAAAATGTCTTAGAAAGAAAGATGTGGCAAAGGTCTCTCTAAAGAGGCGTTTTGCTCGCTCCCTTTGCTTGCTATTCAGAGCCGTGAAGACGAGCATGTCGGCCATAGCTCGGCTTTCTCAGCTTCCATTTCGTCCCATGCTGAGCGTTTCATCTCCGCTTTAAAACGGAGCTGTGGGGGAAATAGATGGAGCCTTTCTAAACCCTCCATACCCCCTAAAAGCACGCTAAGAGTTCGTGTTTAAGTTGCTAGGTGGATGTGGGCGCTGCGTTATTTGGCTGACAAACCGACATGTTGTGGCTCTTTAATTTTCTCCATAAAGTGCGGTGGAGCAGGAGGGGAAGGGGGTCACGCAATTCCGCATATTCATTCATTTTCGACCACTTTAAAAGGTGTGTGGACTCTTCTGGGTTTGCTGATACATACTCGTCCTTGCTATTAATCCCACTAAACCAGCGGGGTTGTAGGCATTTGGCAGGTCTCCGCGTGACCTCTGCGCGAGAGCAGATATTGCTGCAGCTCGCGGAGGGACAACTCCATTTTTTTTAAACGCGGGGGAGGATTTGGCTCAGCAACGTTTGGGTATCGTTCTCTGAAAGCGAACTGACTTTAAACGACACCAGGCTGTGTGAACGTGTCGGGGCTTGGTGTTCCTACACGACATCATGTTTTAAAGAGGCTGTGTGTTCAGTCGCATTGCGGAGGCTTCTGCATGAAGCGACCATTTTCTTTCTGCAAAAAAAAAAAACCCACGCTGGTAAATTTATGGGGAAGGGGTTCTGAAATGATACGGGTCAGTTTCTCTTTTGCTTTGCTGCCCTCACGGTTTAGGTAGGATACATAATTTGTCCACATTCACGGCTGAGACAAAGAGTTGAACTCGCAAAGTGTGAAAACCCGAACATCTCGCTCGGCTTGGCTGTGTTCCGTTTGGTCCAATAAAACCAGAGACCGGGCCTTAACACGACTGTGGGTTTAAAGTTAGTTCACCTTGTTTTGGACACGTTGTTGCTGTGAAGCATCATCACGCGCAGAATGGATACTTTGTTTTGGTTGCACGAGACATCCCCAGTGTGAGCCAAAGCTCGTACCCACAGCAAACACCACGTGCACGCCTGTTAAAAAGAAGAAGCGTGTCTTCCTGCAGACAGTTTGCTACAGAATACACCAAAAACACTCAGTATTTGATACTGTGGGGGGAAAGATGCAATAATAAAGCGCAACAGGTTTAAAGGAACAATAAGCAAAGATTTAATCATGTTTGTCAAAGTTTTCCTCACATTTGAGCAAAAATGATTTTCTGATTCTTTCCAAAAATATGAAAGTTTTAAGAGTCTTAAGGATCTGTTCATGTTTAAGTTCCTGAACAGAATATTCCCCATCAAACGTCCATGTGACTCCTGCTTTATACTATAAGCTTTAATAAAAAAGCTTAAAAATAAACAAGATGTGCCTCCAGAAACGTCCGCTTTACCACTTATTGCTGTGGTTTAAATGCACTTTAAAGTGTCGGCTTATATTTTTAAGAACTTGAACAAATCTGCCTCCTCTGGCCAGCAGATGTTTTAGTTACTTTTCCCCACATCGGTGTGTGTAACACAATGTGCTGATGTGTCTGCTTTTTATTTATTGGAAAGCAGCACCGATGCAGTCATCTCAAAGGAGACAGATGTTTCAGACCACGAGAACTCAGCAGCTCCTTTTCTTTTTAATCACAGCTATATGTCGGACTGTGACATCATCTTTCGCTGACTTAAACCAGGTAGTTTCTGTTACATTAGCATTAAGCATGCTTTTTCCACTGTTGCAGATGAAGTTGGAGGATTGTAAATAAAGTTTTAAATCTCCACGTTGCATTGAGGAAGTGGCTTTATTTACCATTGAGACGACTCACTTAAACCAAAGTCCTGGTTTAGAACTGCTCTAAAATGTGACGAGCAACGCTCTCATTCCTTTCTGAAACCGGTTGGGCCTAATTTAGTCTATTCATAACTTACTCATAGAATGAGCACATGAGCTGGGGCTCAAAGACCTGAGGAAACGGTGAGTTCTGTCTGACTGCAGGAAGCATTTTTCCGTCTTGTGCACGTGAGTCACATCTGTTGGCTTTTTGGCAGCAGAGGTTGATGCACAATGTCTGGCCTCGATCAAAAATCCACTCTAAGCGTACACTGTTCTCACCTGGAGGAGTCCAGATCCTCGAGTTCCCCTTCCAGGGTTTGAGTCAGGACTCGTGGCCCTGGTGTCCTCACCCCACCCCCTCTTTACCTCTCCTAATTAGCGTAAGACAATTATACATGCTTGGCTTAACCATTTCCCCAGAAACATAAGTGTGAGTTGTTGCCGCTCCACCCCCACATTCTGCACCAAACAAACATAATATATAAAGAATTTTAATTTAATTTAATTTGCAGTTATAAAATAATTTGAAGTAGAAGGATGAATCTGAAATAGAAAACAAACAAAGTGCGATGATCCTTTTCATCTAGGAAACTAGTGGACAGAAAGAGAGGCTACTCTGCTTTGACAGTCATATTTTTCTAAGTGTGTGTGGGAACTGATGTCTGATTTAATATAACAGGAGCAGGAGAAGAAGCACTGATAGGACAATTTGGGGTTGAAAGTTTTGTTCTTGTCAAATCATTTTTTGTCCTCCAAAGCTAGTGGTTTTAGGAGTAAAGAGTATGTAATGACAGAGGTATCAAGCACTAATGCGTGGCAGTGTTGTTCTGTTTAACGAAACATGACACAGTGTGTGTGTGTGTGTGTGTGTGTGTGTGTGAATGCACGTAAGCGAGACTAGCATAAGTGCGTAGCAGAGTGCAACTCAGTGCAGCCAGGGCCATTTTGTGCAGAGTCGGCTCTTCCTGTAGGCCCCAGCTGGGGCTAGGCCTCTGATTCAAAGGTTGTGTGTGTGTGTGTGTGTGTGATCACATGCATGGTGTGTGTGTGTGTGTGGGACAAGCACAGCTGCTGCTGGGGCCCTTACAAATGTAAAGAGGCTGTCAGTGTTTGTTTCATCAGGCACACAACTGATGAGGGCCAAGTTGAAAATCCATTGCACTGCGAGTGTGTGTGTGTGTGTGTGTGTGTGCACAAAAAGAGGAAACAAAAATAGAGAGCAGGGGCAGAATGGGGAGTGCAAAGGCACAGACTCTCCCCCTCCTCTCCATCTTTTCCTCTCTTTATCTCCCTCTCCCCGTGTCTTTCTGTCTGACTCG
>JBAMIG010000018.1:12368052-12379872 GCA_037177335.1 Kiunga ballochi | reverse complement strand
GCAAAAATGCAGTACTAGAGATTTTTGTGTAATATTGCTACATTTACTGGAATAACTGCATACTAAATTATTTGTAGCAGTGAAAATGATGTGCAGAAATATTGATCCTGGATGATTGATCCTGGATGATTAACCTGCTGTGAAATTTGAATTTTTTTTTTTTATTGAAATGTCTTTGATCACCATCCAATACTGCTTTCTTTCTTTCTATTTTTCTTTTTCTTTTTTTTTAAGTAAAGAGAAATAAGCAGTAAACATTGTATTAATTTTGCAGAACATTTTTAGGGCTCTATTTTTAAAGTATCTCTTTAAAAAAAAATCACATAAACCTGTTGGTAGGTTGGTCTGCAGTGTGACCCAAACACAAAGAGCTAAGTGTGGCATACCTGCTTCACTCACTACATTGTTGCATAGCTCAGTATGTGCTTGCATTTCTGGGGATGTGTGCGTTACGGCTTGTCTGTGTCCTGATCTGGTGTAAAAACATAGATTAAGGTGAGGGGTGTTGCTTCTATAATGCCCCACTTATGCTACCTTATGTTGCCCTTTATATTTCCATTAGTTTTTTTTTTACGTTGTAATGTTTATGGGCTGAAATAATGATGCAGTGGTTCCCAACTTCTTGTGCTGGGACCCCAAAATAACAGCAGTTTGTGTTCGCCACCACTCCCCCCTTGCCCACGCTGCCATCTGCCTCTGACAACATAGTGACTTATTGTTAATGGTGTGTTTATATGAAATGGGACGTCCTCCTCTAAATGCACGGCTGTAAACTTATCAGTGTCTTCATCTGTAAGTAGAAAAGGTTATTTATTGGTGGATTATGTTCACATTTGTTCCTGGACACTTGGTGATAAAATGTCTAAATGTGAGGCTTGATAATGATGAAAATAATCATAAATAAGAAATATAAAGTAAGTTTTGGGTGGATTTTATTCATGGCTGTAATAAAACGCCACATGTACAAAACCAGCTTTTCTCTACAAAATAATGGCAGATTGGATTTTGATATGGGGCCAGTAATAACTTTGTTGTTCATCCCTTACTTTAAGAAAGGCTGGTTTATGCGGACACCTAGTAGTCCATGTGCTGATCAGACCACCGTCCATCCAACCAGTATCTCCAGTTCTAAACTGGGTGGGTGGGCGCGAGTGAGACGGTGGCTGATGAGAAGTAACGCAGCGCCTGGAGGAAAAAGTGGCCGTTTTTCTACGGTAAACCTTCAGTACAGGTGGTCTGTCTACCAGTAAGCATTTCCCTGTGACTGACTGGTTAAGTGCACATTCACACCGTGTCAGTCCAGTGGATCCAAGCAAAGATTTGGTGACCCACTTAAAATCTCCTGCAACCTTTTGGGTCAGGATTAGGAATGTGTGCACTTGTAGACGTTGCACTGCTAAATGGTTGTTTGCCACCACTCAACACACTCACTCAAGCTTTCACCACCAGAACAGTTATTTACACCATCATTTTCTTTCTCCTGTTCCTCTTTTTCTTCTTTTAGATTGTCAACTATAGTATTTAACGCTGCGGTTTCCAGTGGCATTGCTGTTTACTGCATCAATAGATGGATTTGCAAGGCCTCTGAAACATTAATGGTACAGGAGATGGGACAAAAGCATTCGTGTGCCTGTGTATCAGTATTCTGTGTCAAACATGGTGTAGGCCTTAAAAACCACAAGCTGAAGGTTTGTGTTGATAAGCTAAATGACACTTGATCACAGGTGCACCCTGAGTTTACCTTTGGGTAAACTAATCTTTTAGAAAAAGGTTTAACCTGTAACTTCTGCCGCTTTTCTAGAAGGAGTAGGAATTAAGGCCAATCTATGCTTAAAACAGAAGACAGATACACCGGCAGCTGGACATGTCATTGGACAAATAATTTGATGTGTCCTGCGTGTGTTATGCATGTAATTTGGTATGTTTTTTAAAAGAGCTTTATCTGTCACTTGACATGGAAAATGGAGTCCTGCCAGTGGAAATTGTGATTGTTGGGTTGGCATGTACAACCACACACAACTAGTGAAAGGAACATACATGGAAAAAGAAAAGGAACTGGACCTAATTAAAATCACCTTTTTTAAAGAGAAAACACATTATTGTCTTATTCTTCTGGCCTTTATTTTTTGGATGGTTGTAAATGACTTTATGTCAGTAACTTAATGCTACTTACTGCAACTAGCAAGACAGAAGTGAATCGTATTGTTTGATTAAATATAGAATCAATCTGACTGTCCAGAACTCCTTATTGGCTCGCACAAGCAGTTCTGTTTTGGTTCTTTTTACGTTTTAATATTTTGTGCCGAGCCCACAATTCGCTTTGCTTTGTGGTCTTCTTGTATTTCTTCCCCTTAAAGCAGACCCAGCCTGGTTTTTTGTTTACGCTGTCACAATTTAAGTGGAATTTGAGCAAAAGAAGTAGGACTGAACTAAAGGCTGTTGTGCGTGCATTCACCATTAGCGGTAAGTCTACTCCCTTTAACATTGTGGTTTAACTTTGTCCTTTTTGAGCTTTGTCTCCCTGGTGTGTAAATTAATTTCTATAGCTTGGTTAGAGGTTAACTACCAGTGATCGACTGCTTAAAGTGCGGGCGCCTTTCTGCTCTGTAGGTTAGTGGCTCCACTGACGCCATCTAATTGCCGCTCATGTATCACCTTCATTCTTTGTCCCCATTGTACCAACGCCATTTTTCACCTCTTCCTTGTCCTCTTTTGGTTTCCACTCCTCTCCCGCCCCTTGCACATCTTGTGCATCCACTTTTTTTTTTTTGTTATAAACATCTGTACTCATTTAAAAAAATCTTTTCTTTCCTTAGTTCTGTGTTGGTACAATCCCCTGGTTTGCCCTGGCTCATTTAGGTTTAGAAGAATTTCCCTTTGTGTGCGATTAGTGTAGTAAGGAAAGAGGAGGTGAGTGGGTTGGTTGTTTTGTCCCAGACTGCGAGGTAAAAATCAATCTTAATTGCTTCTTTTTTATTTTATTCCATCAGTAGTTGTCATGTGTCTGCACTACCCGTCTTAAAGCAGAGGAACTCCCTAACTAAAGCCCTGGCTTTGTTTCAGAACATTCACCAGCAACACACATATTAATGCACACAAACAGGTTTTAGGAGGGCTTAAGATGTTGGACCCAGCTGAACACAAAAGAAGTAAGATGCAGATTAGGTCTAGGTGAGTGTTACAGTTTATACTGAGCAGGTTTCAATCCATCTAGGAAAGTTCCAAGTTTGCTGATTGTTTTATGAATCTGCTAAAACAAAACAAATCTCATCATATGAAGGAATATAGTAATAAATAGTTTGGGTCAGCATGAAATGAACAATATTTTCGTGGGTTGCATTACAGTTGTATGAAACTAAGTCAGCATCGGGTGCATTTTGTGGAAGTTGTTGAGGTTTATCAAACGGGCTGAAAATAAATGTGTATTGGAAACTGAATCATTGTTTGTATCGGGTTCCAGATGGGACATAGACTCTGTTTCCGATACACATTTATTTTCAGCCCGTTTGATAAACCTCAACAACTTCCACAAAATGCACCCGATGCTGACTTAGTTTCATACAACTGTAATGCAACCCACGAAAATATTGTTCATTTCATGCTGACCCAAACTATTTATTACTATATTCCTTCATATGATGAGATTTATTTTGTTTTAGCCCCAACTATTCCTGCTTTCCGTGTTAAGGCCAGAGGCGCTGTGGCTTTTATTACCCATCACCCTAACCTGGTATGTCATCGCTCAGACAATCTGCATTAGTCTCACCCTGCTTCTAGTTAACCTCTCCGATGCAACCCAACAGACTGACTGGTGCAGACTGTTAGGAGGGAGCTTCTTTAAACCTTGTTGGGTTTAAAAGGCCCAAAGACTGATCTGACAAGTGATGTTCTACACACAGCTTGTTCCAGCTGTTTTGGTCATTGTATGAATCTTTGCATGTATTTTAGGCTGCTCACTAGCTTCCTCAGTGCAGTTGGAGACAAACAACCAAGCATGCTTTGCAGCCCCTGATGATCTCCATGAAATCAGCTTCCCACTCTCCTTGCTTCTGTCTGTCTCACTCCCACTCCCCTTTAATTTTAGTTGGCCGCAATATCCTACCTAGACCCTGATTGTTGTTTTCTCGGAGCTGGAATGGTGTTGTTGTAACATAATCATTTAGTCTCCCTCCTGTGGTTCTGGCAAGCTGCATGCTGAAATCTATCCACTGCTCATTTTTATGGGCAGTGAATTTGCTCTTGCTACTGTGATTGTTGCTGGCTTGCCTTAACACGGCATTTACCAGAGTAGATGGATATCTCTCCTGCAAATGTCTGAGATTACACATGTTGTAGCCTATATGCATGTTTAAAATACCTCTGAGGTCATGCTTGTGGATTTGATTAGCATGACTGGTTGGTGTAATCGAGTGATTTAGACGGGTAATGTATTTTTAGAGTTGTTGCTAACATTGAAGAATATAGCATGTAAGCCGTTTAAATAAGTGTGGTTAGAACTGGAGCTGCTTTGTAACCTACAGTGAGCAGCTTGTTAAATATGACAAAGGGAAGAGGTCGTCTTCAAGCTCAAAACTGAATCATCACTGTATTTCTGGAAAACACATTCAGTAACTCTGGTCCAACTCGTTGGCACTAAATCGCTGTCTACAGCATTCAGCTATGCTATTTAACCTTGTGACAGATTGCTTTTAGTACTTCTTCCTGCCATCGCCTTCTCTTGCCTTTTGTACAAACTCAGCTTTTCTTGTTGTAAACTTTTATAAATGTACAAACGTAACTCGCCTGTCAATCATCCTCCCAAACAAGCCATGCAAGTCTTGTCAAGTTGTCCTGACTCGTAGAAACACTAAATCCTGCTGACTTCTCCCTGTCCTTTTGCAACAGACTGCATGTAAAGAGTGGAAACCCAGACTTATTCATGAGGCTTGAAGGTGCACGCAGGCCCTGTTACACAACAGTGATTTAGACAGTCATTGTTTCAGATCTAGCCTGAAATGTTGACGTGAGGCCCAGAATCTCTAGTTGAGCATATGCATCCAAGCTTTTTTCCCCTCCTTAAATTGTCATAATCCTTATTTGTCCTTTTTCTTTTCTTTTTCTTTTTTAATACTCATAATAAGGAGTGAAATGTAACCACCTTCTATCCTTCATTTTATTGTGTGGACGTCTCTGCAGGTTGTTATTTTTGCTGTGTTTGTGAAGAGCTTGTCATGGAAATGATCTCTTTGCTCTTGCACTGCAAAAGCAAATAATTTTGCGTGGGAATGGAGCTAGTGAGTAATTGTAAATGTGACCAGTGCATGGCAGTGAGTTTGCATAATATTTCCATAAGCGAGGGTGGTGATTGAATGAACGGCTTGTCAGCTGGATGGATGTATGAAGGTGGCTGTCATTCACTGGCAGGGTTTATTGTGATCCTGCTTAACCTGACCCATCATGAATGACTAAACTGACTGACTGACAGATAAACCAGTGTGAGGTTATTTATTTCCCCAATGTCTCCCCGTAGCTCATCCCTTTTTTGTGTTGAAGGGAAGAAAAAAAGTCGTTTTCCAACCAAGGCTTTCTTTTCCTTTATGGTAGAAATTTTTTGCACCAGAAGGAAATGAATGAGAGCTTATTCACAGACTGCAATATCATTTTCATTCCATTTCTTTTTGTCCCATTTGGGTCCTTCTCTCTTTCCTTTGGCAACGTTTTCACTAGTAGGTGTTATCAATGCAGCTATTGTCAAGGCTCGACGAGCAGAAGGCCTCAGAAGACCTTCAACAATGGGCACATGCTTCCCCCTCTGTGAGCTTCCTCTGTTTTTATGTGTGTGTGTGTGTGTGTGTGTTATCGTTGGAAATCTATGATGAAGCTTTTGGGTGACTGGGAAGCACCTCTTCTTCCTCTGTGAAATAGACCTATTTTGGCTGCAGGTGTTGTGCCACAAATGGTTACGATCAACCCGCTTTGTCTCCATTTGAACAAATGCACAGCCGCTGCATGGTAATGTTACACCTCCGTGATTTCATGAAGCTGGACAAACTGTCCGGAAACTACCTGAAAATAGCTTTTTAATAAAAAGTGCCATTCCAATTAAATTCAGTGGCAGCAGTGCAGCTTTAGAGTCATTTAAAAAGGTCAGTGTTGTGTTGTTGTTTGGTTATTTTTGGAAAGATAAATAAGACTTTTTGTTGCATTAGCTGGGAACTTTATCTGTAATCATAGACTGCAATCCAGGAAGTGTCCTTTTAGCCAGATTAGCTTTTTTTGCATTCACACTGCAGCTAAGAACAGTGCAGTGATATATTAGTTGGTTGGCAATTCTAGACTAAAGCATGTTGTATTCCTCTGCCCATGACTGTTTTTGTTCAATTAAAAAAAAAGTGTTTATTCCAGGAGGAAAGGTGTCATTTTCAGATGACCTTTCTTGTTTTGGAAAATCATTTATATTTTAAAAGAATTTATTTAAAGGAGAACCTTTTTAAAGACATTAATGTTTAGTCATGCTGGAGAGCTTAAAGTTAAAATGGGTTTATAACACATGCCGTTTCATTCATGTTCTCATTCTCTCATCATTCACACCTTCTTAACAAGATGGCTGCACAAGTGTGTAGTTCTGCTTACGCCTCCAGTCTGCAAACGTGTACTTTGTTTATTTGTTTTGGTTTAGCCATTTCCTTAACACTGTAAAAAGAAGAGGGAGTGTAAGGCGTAAGGAGCCACTTCTTGGTCCGGAACATGCATATCATGCGAGCAGCAGCCCTTTTGACTGAACTGGTGTGGTGCTTAGTGTTCGCCTCTGAGTGAAGAAGAAGAAGTAGGTCAGTGAAGAGACCCTGCTCACCCCGAGCTGAGTCGCTGATGTGCATGTATGCTTTGTGTGTGGGCATGTGTGGCACGGTGTGTGATTTGTTTTCTTCCGGGCCTCCTCCAGCTTCTACAGCAGCAGACAACGGTGTGTTTTTGTGAGTGTGTGGGTGACGGCTGAAGCCCCAGCAGAGCGCTGTCCAGTGTGAGCCGCAGAGTCAGCCGTGGTATAGCAGCCGAGGCGGATGAAGGGGAAATGGGGGGTGGAAAGAGAGAGCACTTTAGAAACGAAGCAAGTGTGCGGGAGCAGTGCAGAGGAAAAACCAAAAGGGATCCGACATGAGGAGCAAGCGAGAAATGGGAGGAAGACGGGGAACTGGAAGAGGGAATTCTCCCCGTCTCTTGTATTCACTTATTTCACAGTTCACTGCTGTTGTTATGGGGTGGCTGAGCTGCCCCCACCTCCCCCCATGAGCCAATCTACTATCATCTTCCTCCCCATCCTGCATTCTCATTGGCTGGTATTTTTTCTATGCTAAAAGGAATTAAATGGAATTGATGGGTAATTCTAGGACTGGACTGGGAGGAAGGAAAGCAGAGGATTATGGTAGGTGTAAGGTTAGACCAACACAGTCATTGGGTTAATATTACAGCGTTAATTAAATTATTTAGGATTGGAATAAGAGAATAAAAACTGAGTGCAGTAAATGACATGTACAGGTCTAAAAGAGAGCAACATGCTGCAGATATTCTCTGCTTTTTAGAGCTTTATATTTTATTTAAACATAGTATTGCTTAAGGGCTTTTGTGGTTAAAACTTTACACACATTCTAACTTTTTTATATAGAAGTTTTAGTGAAGTGAAATTGTATTGCAAAATAAAAGCCCTACTTGCTGCAATCATTGATCTGAATAGATGATGGGAAATAAAAGCCGACATGGAGATTTTTTAAAATGGCTTCTGATCTTTGTCTTTCATTATGTAGTTGACTCTGCACAAATTTCCTTTGTTTTTCACGTGTTTAAAAATTCAGGAGAAAATATAAACACATGCACAAGCAATCTTTTTGTCAGCATTAAGAATATATTATATATATATTCACAGCCTATTAAGACCTCAACAAGGCTGTTTCCAAGATTTATTGTATAGACGTGTTTAATGGCGAGCCAATGGTTCACTGTTTACTTACACTATGAGGTCATTTATCCAGAAACTCTAAATGCCTAAAGATAAGAGTAAATATTATTGGATGTTTAAATCAGTGTTGTGAAATAGTTTTTAAAAGAAGTTACATGTTTGAGAGGAAGCTTTAATTCCTATTTAATCAGAATATTTAATCTATTAACATGTAACGTTTTAGTGTAAATCAGACTTTGTTCTATTTTTAGTGTGTATTATCAACCTGACCAAATCTACATTAGAGGAATAACTCATGAATTCCATTGAGTGACTTCTCTAAACTGTGACATTTCCCATTAATGCCACACCTGTTTATAAATATATTTCTCATATCTGTATTCTGTGCTTACCCATCACAAAAAAAAAAAACATGCATAATTAGCAGAAATCCCCACATTTTGGGTAACTTAGAAAAGATCAGAAACACTGTGCATCAATCTTTCTCTTGTGTTTCTGAAATGACACGGTCACCACAAACCACAGGCTTTCACTCTGTTATAGGGAGAAAGTGTGTGTCATGTTTTTAGCACAACCCCATGAGACCCATCACCATCAGATTAGAAATTTTCTTTTAGCTTTTACCCAAAAGATGAAGGAATTAAAGGGCGAGTCAGTGGTTGTGCAATAAGTTAAGAGGATAAACAGACGTCAGGTTAATTATTCAAACCAACGCGAGAGATGCCTGGCATGCAAAGATGCACAGGGTTTCCCTTAGAGAGCGTAAGGGGCCTTCTTCCCACCCTGCAGTTTGACCTCTTACCACCACTCTGAACGGTAGTGCCGGGCACTTTGGTTAAACACGTTGTTAAACATAAAAAATGAAAGGAAATCTTTACTTTGTGTTTTTTCTAAATGAACCATGTGGCAAATGTGCGCTTGACTGAAGCATGACTTTCAGATAATACTTTAATATTAGTCATTTTACACTTTCCTGTGCATCACCGCCTCGTCCTCCCCAGCTGTACTGACAGGAAGACTACCTGATTTGAAAAGGGTTTCATTCTGACACAGCAAGCAAGAAAAAGCCTCACGCCAATAAACACCACAAGCTCAGAGGGGAAAACTAATCACGTCACCCTTTGGTTTCCCAAAAGATAGCATCCAAAAGCTTTTACGTAAGCGCTACACTTCACTGTCTGGAAATAAATCCCACATGGGTTTTTTTAAGATAGAGCTCATTTAGTACGTTCTTGTTTCGTCAATTAGTCAAACGCCAACAGATTTTCACAATACCGTGCCATACATGGCCACTTTGTTTTCAAGCAGTAGCTAGAAACCTGACATTTTCTCTGGTAGGGTGCTACTGTCTTTGATCTTACTAATGCATAACCAACAAAAGAGAAATGCCGCCATACTGAGTGCATATAGCACAGCACGTCATTACTTCATATAGATGGTAATTTTAGTTGGCTTGTGTTTGTGTATGCAAGGCTGAGTGAGTGACAGCTTGCGTAGGTGTGTGCAAGCAGGGGTGCAGCATGCATTTAAAGCCATATTTGCTCTCTCAGTATACGCTTATGGGAGCTAGTTTGCTGGGAAAGTGGCAGGTGTGACCTGGGAGGCAAGTGGAGGTGTGGAGACTAGATGGAGTGTAGTTATCACAAACATAAATACCCTGATACATACTCCTCCTAAGCCACACACTCACACATGCTTTCCCATTGTCATGCGACATCCTGCTGAAATACGAAGCTTATGTGTGGATGTAGGTGCTAATTTGATGAAGTGCATGTTTATGGAGACCCCCTCTCCTCCCACAACTGCAGTTCTCACTTAGTTTTAGTAATATGAGAAAGGTGACGGTTTAGTTTAGCTGAAGAAGCATTTCAGTTCGGTCTGATGTTGCTGAATTTGCTCTTAGCTGATACGCAAAGAATTTCATTAACTTTGTGTTTGCTGCTCAGAGCAGGATGAACAGGTGAGGAGTTTGTTTTGTTGCTGGTTTGATGGTTGTGGGTTTGGTTAAAGTAGAGCAAAAATGACAAGATGTTTTATTGTAAGAGTGAAAAATGATGTTTCAATGCTTTGGTCTATTAATTCATGCTGAATTTACAGCATCTGTGATGCTTTCTGCTGCCATACATCTACTTCAGAAAACTTGATTTTAGTAGAAGTGGTTCTGATGCAGGCCCATGTGGGTGGCTGGCTGGCTCACAAAGGCTTCAGTGTCCGGGTTTTTCTTCCCACTGAATCCTGCTCATACACCGAATTCTTGGATCTTTTTGACAGGATACTATTTTACTGAAACTGTTGAAGCTTTATCGGGAAAGGGAACCCGGGTAGTGAGTGATTACAAACTATGGGGAAACCCTGCTAAAGCTAAACATTCTTGAGTTTCCTATTTAGTGGTTTTTATGATGGTAGTGGGAACAAGCCTCCTGAGATTCACATGTGAAAATGCAAAGGGACTGATTGTGGGAAAGCAATCTTGGCAAAAAGAAAAAGGGGGAAAAATATTCAATGAACCCTGTTTGTCGTTAGACTATTGGTAACGCACTTCCTTGTCATCCTGCTGACTGACTCTTAATCTGACTCACTGCTTACATGTAGGAGGGTAAAGAAAAGTACAATACAAAAGTAAGAAAAAAAGACTTCAGTGTTTGAGCTGCTGACTGGTGTCTTGTCAAAAGCGAGCAGGAAGAGAAAGCATTGAAAGAGGGAATGGGTGTTAAAGGAGGGATAAGGTGAGGTAGAGAGAGCAGGTGTAGTGAGAAACAGGAGACAATGGGGGGAGAGATCAATGGCTGCTCTCTAAACAGCGGATGTTTGGGGCGGCAGCTCTTTGGCCTGTCTTCCGCTGTGTGCAGACACTGGCAGTTAACCTGTCTCCAGTGCACAGCAGCATTTGTCTGTGTGAGCTCTGACACACACACACACACACAGACACACACACACACACACAGGCACTCCCCAGTGACCCTTTCCTGTACTAATTCTGCTTCTTCTCCCACTGGGTCTGGTTGGAGATGATGTATTCACTCCAGACTCCCCGACTGCCCCTGTGGTCAATAAATCCCTAAATGTCTCCTGAGAGTTGTGGTTTTAGAGGACCAGAGTCCCAGTGCTCCCAGCATGCAAGTGTGTGGAGCTCAAATCCAGCCTGACGTCATCACACCATTCAAACTATGAATGTTTAATTCTTTTCTCTATTTATTTTTATGCTGAGATCTTTTTCTTTTCTTCATGTTTGCCATCAGGTTACTCAGGTAAAACACTTATCAGGAATCCCTGGAATGTCGGCATTGACTTCTCCATCCCAACTAATGCCACGTCATTGTCTTCCCAACATATTTGTCTTCTATTGATCCAGGTTTCCTCCTACTCCCTGTTGTCAAAGGGACGCTATGGATTAAGATTGATTAGCTTTACAGAGGCGAATGTGAACATTTGTCTTTATTGTCACTCGACAATCAATTTATTTCCGCGACCCTTTGTGTTTGTGTGTTTTATATATGTACAAATACCTCGCAAGTCATTTTAAACTCGTTTCTTTTATAAAGCAGAGATAAAGATGCTCCCAAGAACAATTTGTAGTGTTTTTATCAAGCTTGTTTTCCATTTGAGCATGACATTAATAAGCTGCAATAGAAAGTGGAAGCAGATGCCAAATAATGTAGTTGTAATCTACATTTCTTGTAATGTACATGTCAGATTTATGTTTGTGGCACTTTTCCAATCTGTGGGTGTGGAATAGATGTGAAAAGAGACGGCATCTTCATAACAAGCAGAAAAATATGGGAAGAAAATGTCTTCCTATGATAAGTATGATAAGGAACCCTCATGAAGAAAAGAGGTCACTGCCAGGTTACAATGGCCTAAAAATATAAATGTATATATATATATAT
>JBAMIG010000018.1:12352648-12367836 GCA_037177335.1 Kiunga ballochi | reverse complement strand
CACACACACTCCTATGGGTAATTTAGGATCACTAGCCAGCCTATCCCCTATATTTTTTAGGGCACGGCGGCAACATGCCCACAAATCCACAATACACTGAAAGCTGCTACTTTCCTGCATTAAGCAAACCGGTCCTAACAGTTGTGCACAAATGTTTCCTCATGAGGAACCTCCTCTGGGTTTCATTAAATAATGACGTTGACATGAAAGAGTGTTTCAGGATGTTCTGACTCAGACCTGGATTCACCTCCGCTTGCTCCCCGTCCTCCTCTTTCCCTTACGTCGCATCACTCTCAATCATTCGCTTTGTTTCTCTGGTTTTATGTGTGTAACCATAATGGGTCATTGTGCCGTGACACTGACATGGAATTGAATCAGCTAAAAGGTGAATCTGTGCGGCTTTGTTGTGGTCGTTTTTAATGCTGAGTGTTGATTTTGAAGGTATTTCCCAGTCAGCGGCCCCAGATGGGGACATAATGGTAACTTGGCTTCTAATCATGTTTTTTGGAGATGAGGCTTTGGCTGAAATGTGTGTTTCTGTTTTATATTAGTATTAGCTGTGGGATTTGACTTCATTGTTTACCATTCTCTTGAGTATACACCTCAGTGAATGGTCAGACTGGTCAGAGGGAGGAGAAATGGTATCATTATTGAGCATTTTAGGATTATTGGTAAAAACTAAACACACTAGTATTTTATTAAACAGCTTGTTGCAGCTTGGTCTGTGCTAAATAATCCGAATCTTTAGTGGTTCAGACCACCTTTTTCTCTTGTTGCGTGTTTGAGTCATAAGAATTTTTGCTGCCATAAACTAATAATCACTAAAATGGATTTTAAGAGGGGGATGTACGTGATGGGGAGGATTGGCCCCTTTGGTTCGGTTTAACCAGACAGCCATTGACACTAAGCTGACCTCAAGTTTCTCCTTTTTTCCTCGTAATGTTGGTGTTTTTTTGTCATATGAAAGCATAGTCTGGTCATGCTCACCAGTGACGCTGCACACAGACCTCGCCGGCTGAGTTTCCGTGTTTCATTAAGAGCCCATTTGGCCAGAGTCATTTAGGAGATCCAATAAAGTGGTCTATAAATCCAGCGGGTCTAATGTGGTTGCAATGCCATATTGCTCACCCGAGCATGCTCCTTTGGTTGTTTAGGTTTTATCTTCAAGTTTGCTTTGATCTAGATGAGACACCCCTTCCTCCACCATTTGGTCAATGATTAAGTAAAGGGCTCCAGAGTTGAGGAGGTGGACTGTGTTTGTGTGATGCAGCAGCTGTTTGATGTGCTTTCCAACATGGAAAAGCTGTTTCACCTATTGATGAATATATGATGTGATAGACTGACTGAACAAAGCAGAGAGAGAACTTAAGACCATGACTTCATAGTAGAGCGTGAACACAAAGATGGACGTCCAGAGCTGGAGCCAGAGTGTCTTGTCCAAGTTTTCAAAGTGGGGACACTGCATGGGGGAGTAGTGGAATGCAGTTTACACTACAATGCGGAAATTCTGATGCTCTTATATGGATTTATAGCAGGCAGCAAAGCTTTGAGCACAGTTGGGGAGGATTATGTCAAAGCTGTCTGTTGGCTATGGAATGTGAAAGGATGGGAGTTGCAGAGGGATACTAGAGGGGGTGTTTCCCTTAAAGGTGGTAAATCAGGTGGTTTTTCCCCCAAATGGCTTCACTTCAATGAAGATTGATTGTGAAAAATAATTGAGTGCAGTTACTGCAGTTCAACACACAAATGAAAGTTTTAAAGGACTTTTGCTTCCAAGAATCCAGTAGATTTAAAACAAGTCATCAGACTTATAAAAGATTTCTCACTTTAGTCATCTTCTCGTGTTTAGGGTACCTGCATACAAGGATTGATCCCAGTCACTCTCTTCTTCTCCTCCTTTCCTTACCAACCCTCCTCTGATGATTTCTTCCCATAAAGGACTGAGAAACCAGGGGAGATGACCACTACTCCTTGATCCTATGAACATAGGGGGAGGGATATTACTCGTGCAGAACAGAGTAGATTGGCTAAGTGATTAGGAGGATTAGGATGTGGAGGCTTAGATTGAATCTAAAGCTGTATGACAGAGTTTAAACTCTTTTACAAAAAGAAAAGCTGTGATAATGTCCTGATGTCATGTGCAATAATTTGCCATTTGTATGAGACTGTTTATTATTTTGTCTAAGGATATACAGGATAGAAAGTGTCAGATTGCGGTGTTGGGTGGGATTTTAAATGATAAGCCCAAACCTGATTTAGCCGTTTGGCACTTCAGTTTGCTCGTATTGTTTGGGTCATTGGAACATTTTGAAGACTGGTAAAGCCCTTCAGTCCTCCACAGAAGCGATGCCTGGACACAAAATGGAGACGGGGCTGAAGGCAGAAACGGGAATTGGGCTGTAGCGTCCTAGATGGTATTCAGATGTTTAAAAAGACATGCCGATATTGGATATTTCAGCCTGACTTTTTGTTGTATATGCCTGAAAACGTGTATACTTGCTGTGATGAAGCCACACTTCCTGGCTGCACATCAAGATCACTTCTCCCTCAAACAGGCCCGGTTCCTCTCTGTGTGACGGCTCGTCATGGCGTCGGTCTGACTCACACAGGTCTGCAGCACAGACGCCACACCATGTATGTGTGGAAGTGTGTTTGTGTGTCCCTCAGCAGGACTGCCAGTCAGTTTGTGACATAACTCTCACACAGCTCCGTCTCCTCTTCCCTCCTTTGCTCCAGTTGTCCACCTGTTCTTTTAACATCTTTTATAGTAGCAACGTTTCTCAGTTAAACGCGTACATCATCTCCCCTTCCTAAGCATATCGGTGAAGTTAGATGTTTATATGGAAATGAAAGGACATGGATTTGGATTGGGAAAAGTGCTGCAGGAGTGAATCTTTCCCACATTGTTGTCCGACCCCACCTCATCCTGTAATGTCTACTGGAGCAACAGATAGCTGAGTAAAGCTGTGATATTTAGCATCTGTATCTCAACACAGTTTTTTTTCCCCTTTGCAGCTGGAGTGAATATCCTGTACGATTTACTGTAGATATTTATATCTCTAAAAACATAAAAAGCTGTCCACTTATTCACCATCCTTTAGCGCCTCTGCCACGGCAGCAGAGTGCAAAAAGACAGGCAGGACCTTGTACGCAGACAGGAGCACCGTTGGGTTTAGTTATTTATTTCCACTCTTCTTACTCTCGCTCCCTCAGTAATGCACTATCGACCTCCTTTACTTTGCAAACCTTGAGCTCTCCAGTGGCCCTAACCTGCTAAGTACACACATGTACACACATGCACACCATGACCATGCTGACCTTTAAGCTCTCAGAACGAGACTTGATTTCCAATATGGCGATGTCTCGCAGCACTCCTCCTTTATCCTTCCTTCCTCTCTCCATCCTTCCTCCAGTCAGTGTTAATGTGATTAAGCTTGTGGGCCTGCTTCCTGCGTGCTGTTATCTTTGTCCTTCTTTTTCTCTTCCACTTTTCTTTCTCTCCCACCCACCTTCCTGTGTGTTTGCTCTTCCAGCTGGAGCAATATTGTCGGCGCTTTCCCATGGACCACTGCTGTGTGCTAAGTCACTCTTTCATTTGATCAGTTTCCTTCTTCGTGGTTTCGTGGTAGACCTTTCTGATTATTCAAATTAATTCTTGCTCAGTTTGTATTACCCCTCCACCCTCTTCTCTACATTTACACTCCTCGCTCTACTGCTAACACAATGTCATTTCCTGTATAAATTGGCTAGAAGTAGCACGGCCGAGGGAATCGGTACATGCTTAATGGAGCGTAGGGGCTACTTAACCTGCAAGAAGTTTTCAGCTCCTTATCTAGTGGTTGTACTTATGTGAGGGTAAGATTTGTTCCAGTTTTGCTTACTAAACAACATGATGACTCAGCCTAAAGTAGAATTGCCATCAAACCCACATCAGGTAATGAGCATGTTGTGGAAAGAGCTCATAGACCCTGCACACATTATGTGGCCACATGGTTGATATAACCTTTAAAAATCCACGAGCCACAGCTTGTTTCTGAGAAGGTTAATCTCAGAATCTGCTGAATATTTCTTTTTCTTTTCCGCCATGCAGTAAATGCCACCAGCGGCTGCTCAACTCTACATTTATAAAGAACCCAAGGCTGAAATTGTTAAAAGTGAAGCAAGTTTATTTAAATCTGAATGTTTGGTCGCTTTGGCTTCACTGCTCATTCATTCCAGACTCTACTAAATCCCATTACATAGACGAGGACCCCCAGGACCGGCAGCACTGGTATTTATAGCTGCTTTTTTTCTTTTTTTTTAATTGTTAGTTTTGATTTTGTAATGCAATGCATTAAAATAAAGTTCTTACTGCTGTAGGCTGCTGTGTTCTTGCAGGAAGCGGTAGGTGGAAGATGAGAGGAAGTAGCTTTACTGTTCCCTTTCCACCAGCTACTGGGCTGCGTGTGTAAATGTGAAGATGTATTTGGATTGTTTTGCTATTTATGTTCTTTTTGTTCATATTGGGCATCTGTAGTTTGTAAAATTTCTGATTTTATTTCATTATTTTTATGCCCTTTGCAGGTAGGGTGTAATATACCTCTTCTATTTTCTGCCCAGTTTGGACACTTTGAGGGGAGTCAGGTTGGAAGGAGTGTGGAGAAACATCCAGACTCTAAGGGCCAACAACCTTTTTGGCCCAAAAGCTTGAGGCTGCTTCCCAGCCAACTCTGCCTGCCTTACAGCAATATTTACAGCCGTTTTTTGGCAGGTGAGAGCAATTGAACAAGCATTTGTTGTTTGGCAAACGAATCTCTGGCTGCCATGTCTGGACGGAAAGAAAACCTCTCATGTTGTCATTTTTTACACTTTGCTAATTGGGCCATATTTTAACAGCATTTGTTATGTGATCTGAATGATTACAAGCCATAGTTAATAACCAAATAACCTGCCGCAGATGTGAATGGGATTTCTATAATTCCATTAAATTGATCTTTTATTTGGATTCTTTTTACTTTGTTATGGCTACGGCTGGGTGATAAAACCACAAAATGCCATCGTGATAAGGGTGATAAATCGTGGTAGGTTTTTTACTGAACACGCTTCGTCATACTGCAAAAGGGTGACAGACACCTACCAGACAGCAACATGGGTGATATGAGTCAGTGTGCATCTATTCACCCTGCAAGGTTGATTTTGCTAAGGAGAGGAGGGGAAAATACTGTGAGCAGAGCAAAGAGGGAAATAATGAGCAGCAAAGCGGTGATTAAGACCTTGTGTTAGAAAACTATGGAAGAAATTGACAATAAAAATTGACGTGCAACATCAATAATTTGGAAATGTGGAAAGTGATGATGCGCAAACAGTCAGCCTGCAAAATATGTCATTGGGTTGTTCAAACCAGAAATATGACAAACCCTTTATCACATCAAATTGTGACATCCTAGCAAGTGTTGCTTAGCACTTCTGATGCAGTGAGCAATGTTCACATCAAAATATCATCGGTTGTGTCCTCTTTCTCTGCAATAACCTCCTATAAGAAGCAGTCAAAAAGAGCAGAGATATAGCCGACACAATAATGTGTTGATGTGTGGTTTTACTGGTAAAAACCTTTAAAGGCTACCCTAATGATGGGCACTCGCTAAAAGATATACATATTATTGATCCATTTACTGTAGTCTGGCTGTTTTTTAAAGGGGAAATTTAAAGAGAACTGATGTGCACTAGCACCAAAAATATTCATTTTATTTGCCTCCAGTAGCAAGAATGTGAGAACTCACTGCTCTCACATTAAAATAAGCAAAAGAGAGTTAATTATATAGTACAAAATTAACATTGTGACACGAATACACTGTACATAAATATAAATACTATATAAAATGGAGTTTAAACTTAATGCAAGTAGTGTGTAATTCAGTTTTTTCTTTTTATGCTTCTTGTGGAAACTTGTATAAACACCAGAAATAAAGCTGTTGAGGGTTTCCTTGCAGAACATCAGCTTAATTAAATGGCACATTTACCTGTGCAAATCACCAATCGCTGTTTGAGACATTTAAAAAACAAACGGCAAGCTTTGGTTTTCATGGTACATTCTGTATGATTTTAAAGGTACTTGAAGCAATAGCACCTTTTTATCTCAAGAATGTGTTGGTAGGTAGATGGAAAAGTGCCATTAAGTCCCTCTGGCAGTCAGCTGTGTTTAAAGAAGCCAACTGATAAGTGTGTTTCTACTGTTCTCATGGTGAACCGGCTCTTATCTCAAATGCTGTTTGTTAAACAAAGAGAAATGAAGATGGGACGTCACTGTGCTGTGAAGCCAAGAGGCTGTAGGAATAAACCCGGCCAAGAGCAACAGCTGAGCCATAAAGCTGACAGAGTGCCACACACTCGCTTCCACTTTAAAGAGCATCATTTTTAACTGAAATAAGTTTTAACATCCACATCTGTCCGCTGTCCTACACACGCTTTGTGCTGTTCATTTGCTTCACATGTGTCTAGGAAGCTGTGACCTAAAAAAAAACATGTTGTTGCCACTTACTGTCTGCTGATTTCATGTGACTGGTGCTTTCTTATGGGCTCGCTCGAGCAGGAACTTTTCCTTTATTAATCAGTAGCTGAAAAATGATGGTGCTGGAGACTCAGATGCACACACACACACACACACACACACACACACACACACACACACACACACACACACACACACACACACTTTCCAACAACTAGGAAAAGAATCAGTGTCAATATTCAAATGAATAGTTTGAGCAGGATGTGCCATGCATGCAGTCATAAGTGCGAAAGTTGGGTTGATTGACTGGATCTTTGCCAGTTTGGCAAGTTAAACAGGTGAAACTGGAATTGGTCATTTCTACATAAAACTGTTATCTGTTCAGAAGTCAGGCTGTGTTGCTCGCTTTCTTCAGCTGAGTCAAATAAAAACCCTCATCTGGTATTTAGGGGTTTTTTTGGAGCCAGTCGCTTTTAAAGGGGTGGAACTGAAAGGACAACAATAACACAAACCTTACACTCTGAAACCCTGAAGTAGAACTCACAGAAATGTGCTTATCAATGGTTTGGCCTTTAATATATGGTACTGATGCCTCTTTCAGGTTCTGTGTGGTAGTGAGTTATGTTTTGGACTGGTGGGTATGGTGCTATAAATCATTCTTCTGTTCAAATGTTGGAGAAAAAGATGTTTTGTGTTTCTTACAGAGCCTTTTTGAGATATTTATCACTTGACTCAAACCCTAACCCCCTCATGTGGCATTTAAAGAACAGCTAATGTTAAGTCTTATGATCTCCACATGTCAAACTTGTTAATAAAGATGATCCCAACTCAGAAGTTTAGCTTTTTTTTTTCTTTGGTTTTTCTTTTGCCCCCTTCCTTGTTGCTATAACACCTATACCGTTTGGCCTGGACTGTGGCTGACTGACTCTACTGGTTGAATCTGAACACAAATGCCTTTCCACTGGGAGATGCATGCACTCAATGACGTGCACTTAAAGCCTTGAACTGGAAAAACAGATTAGCACACAACCAGAAATGTTTAAGAAAAAAAATGTGGAGGTCACTGCATGTACACATACACATGCACGTTCAGACATTTCTGCCTCCTCCCACCCCTCTCCTGCACCCCTAGCAAGTCTGTGGCAGGTTAATAAAATAAACATACATGCACCAGTGGTGGTGGCGGGCATGTCAGGCTTCCTCAGCTGCCATCAGCGGTGTGTTATTTGATGCATGTGTGCGAGTCTATTTCCAACATAGACTGTCACTTTCAGCTGAGGCTTGTCTGTCAAAGCCCTCGTTGTGTTAGCACCCCTCCCCCCATCCACCCAACACACACACACACACACACACACACACACACACTGGAGCACATATGGGGCCAAGCTTTAGCTTGG
This sequence comes from Kiunga ballochi, assembly GCA_037177335.1. Classification (NCBI taxonomy): domain Eukaryota; kingdom Metazoa; phylum Chordata; class Actinopteri; order Atheriniformes; family Pseudomugilidae; genus Kiunga; species Kiunga ballochi. The sequence goes on along the minus strand of JBAMIG010000018.1, from coordinate 12,359,952 downwards.
CACACTGTGTACCAGTCCAGTTAATGGCTGTTCATCACAGCAGCAGTATAGTGTAATTCTACCCTAGCTGGTTAAGTGGGACATTTTCCAGTGGGGAAAATGATGCGTTTCTGTAATTTGATAGCTGTAATGGGTCATAATCTACTGTAAGATGATTAATCATGTTTGGCCTTGGATGGGAAAAATTCACTTTTCACGTTTTTTACTGTAAATGTAGCATTTTTACTGTGTTATTTAAAATCCCCTTCACACCCCGACTGCAGAAAGAACAGGACTGAATAAAAACCCAGTCATTTCACCCACCCATTCCAAACATGGTGGTATGTCTATCAAACATTTTCTTGTGTCCCTCTTGTGCTTGGATCATGTTGTCTCAGAAGCTTGGAGCAATGGTAAAGGTACTGAAGCTTTGCGAGCTACATCAGCTAGCATGCTACATCAAACGCGGTGAACCTATGGGAGCAAATATTGCCTGTTTCTGGGCTTTTGGAAGTCTGGAAAAGGTGGCTTGGTTTATTGAATTGGGTATTTTCTAAATGTATCTTGCTCAAACTTCTTTCTAGTATCTCCTGCCCTTCCTTTGCACATGAAATTGCAGTTTTTCTTTGCTTTTACGTGATATTGTAAACTTGTTAGTTGCAACTTACTGTTTTTCTGTTGTCTCTGCCAGATTGACACTAAACCAGTCAGATTTTTATTGAGCCTAGTTACTCACTTTAGAGATTAACTACTGCTTGTTTGTGTTTGTGTGTATTTGTGTGTGTGGGCCCTTGTCCTCTAAAGTCTTTGTGATATAGGCCAAGCACAACACAGCTGCCCCCACCTTAACTCTCTCTCACTCACACACACACACACACACACACACACACACACACCAGTTCTCTCTCTCGCTTCCTCTTTGAAGTTTGTCCCAGTCCAGTAGAGTGGTAGAGGGTCAGGATGGAGAGGAGGATTAACGAGGCCCCTGGCATAGATGGATGAAAGGATAGTGGGATGAATGGTCTTTATGAAGTGTTAGATGAGAGGAGGGAAGGCCAGGTGATGACGACCAGGAGACTTTGGTCTACAGCAGACATGGCAATAGAGAGCCCAGATCTGAGGTTTAGATTAGAGGGAGGATTAGCCGTAGCAGCTCTGATATCAGCTCAGGGCTTGATGCACCTCTGTTGCTGTATTTACAGTAGTTCTCAACATGGCTGTTTAGCCTTTGGCTTATCAATATTTATATAGCACAACCTAAACCTAAATTCATTTTGAGGAGATGTTTTTAGCCCAGTTTGCTGGGATAGAATAGAGAATAGAGATTGTCACAGCATCTGCCTCCTCCTCTTCCTCCTCCTCCTCCTCCTCCGGTTGTCCTTTTGTGCAACATCCCCACAACTGCTGCTGTGAATATATGTGAGCACACATGCCGACGTGTTAAACCTCTGCACCTCGCGGCGTCCGCAGCGCCTGGCATTAAACAGACAGTGATTGATCTACAGTATGATTGTTTACTTTGCCTTGCTGTCAGTGATGGATGAAGATTTGTTTGAATTTGAAAAGTCCATGTGAAATATGGTGAAGAGCAAGGCGGGAAGGGGGTTGTTTAAAAGAAACGCCAGCAGCCCTGTGGGACAACATTTCATCATTCCTTCACTGATATTAAATGCCCCTTGATGTGCAGCGGTAACTCAACAATCACTGTTTTCTCACCGCTCTGTAGGACGGTAAACAATTAGTCTCCAAGTGGTGCAAATAGTTTTTTGTCAGTGTAGAAGGCAAAGGAAAGTGGAGGAATTTGAATGTGTTAAGTAGCTTTAAATGACTTCACATTTAATATACATCATCCTTTATTTATAAATAGCAGTCACAGTTCATTTAGTCAGATTGCCATGCACATTATGAACTACATGCTAGAAAACCCTTTCAGTCACAATTTCTGTGATTGCATTGTTGCTGTTGGTGAAGCAGAGATGTATACATTTAACTGCAACATGCTTTGAAGTCTTAAAGGCCCGGCTGACTGGAACTCTTCATCAGTGCAAAATGCTGTTTAGAAAACCTGTATTTTTGTGTTTTTTACAGAAGACAGCATCCAAGCTGTAACGTATTTCTAACACCCTCCTTACTATCTCACCCAGGAGGCCAAAAGGGAACTGGGTGGATGAATAGAAAGGGCAACAGGAGACACAATGGCTACCTGTCTTTCCTTGCTCTCCCTTTCTTCCATCTACTCCCCCCCCACCCTCACCCCACCCAAATGCTGGCAGAAAATCTCCAGCTCTTGCATTTGCTTTCACACGGGCAGATGGCTTAAAACAAACCAAATCCCTCAATCGTCTCTGTGCTAATACATTTCAAACTTGTTTCTCTTTTGCTCACCGCAGCAGATGCCTTGTTTGTCTGCCAGTTTTTGCACACCAAAGATATCAGGCTTCCCCTATTTCACATCTTGTTTCTGCATTTCAGAAATGTTTTCACATGCCAAAAAAGTGTCTCTCTGAATCGAAGCTTATTTGATGAAGAAAGCATTTCCCCCCCTTTTTTTTCCTCCAGTTTCTCTGTTGCTTTAAAGCAGCACATTGCATGTCTTTTTAAATGGGGGAGAAGGTCAGTTTGTGCTCAAAGCTGCAGGCTTAAGTTTTAACAGAAGCCGTTCAGCAGATCACAGATTGAAAATGTGAAGAAATGAATAGTTAAATTGTTTGCAAAGCTTTTAAGATTAGACACCAATACGGAACATTTTCAGTCTTACAGTCACGAGGGCAAGCAATGAAGCTGTTTCATATAAGCAAATATCATGGAATTAAAAACCTCACACTCGGTTTGAAATAAAAACCATGTGACTGCAGACTCTTGCGGGAAGAGGATTTTCTCCCATCAGCAAATGAAAAGGACTTCTTTCTTTTTCTGTGCCCTGCTCGTCCATAGCACTTTGTCATGTAAAATGGCCCTTATCTGGCTCTGGTTGGGGGTGGAGGGGTTGAAGAGAAATAGCTAGCTGGATCCCCTGGGGGCCAGAAGAAATCAATGCATGGTAAATAAGTGACTGTGACTGGCAGGTCCTTTTGAGAAGAGTGGCCCAAGCCCTGCCTACTAATGTGCCTGTCAGGAGGTGAACTTTGACCCCTACTGGCCACCTGCTTGCCCCCAAATCCATGACTTGAGCTGGACTTTGAATTCCCATCAGCCTTTTTTTATTAAAGACCCTAATTCGCTTGCTTGAAACATTCTACTTTGTTTGGGGAATTAACAGGAACTCCGAGTAGCCTCAGTGCGCCTGCATTTGCAGGCCTTAAACTCTATCCAGGAAGCGATCTGCAAAGCAAAGTGCATCATGAGTTCAGTGCATGTGGTTCAATAGGTGCCTCTGAATGGGGGGTAAAAGCTCTTTGTGATGATGATGCAGCTCCATATTTATTGTTGTGTGCTAAAAGCAGAAGTTGTCCTGCATCATTGCTGTTATATCATGTTGTAAAAAGCTTTTTATTCCCTGGTATTCAACCCAGGGGAACGTTATGACAGTGGCTTTTCACTCTTATTGTTGTCTCCTTTTTACTTGGTATTTGTTGTTTTTATATATCTGTTTTTAAGCTTGTTTGTGTCTGCTTCCTTCTTTCTCTTTGATTAGCCACGGTATTGATTTGAAAGTGCTCTATAAAAAGCTGCTATGCTATGTAGTTTAAAAAGCATAATAATGATGAAATCTGTATTTCAGGAAACTATTTCCAATTTGAGTCGCATCCTGCCACGTTGCTTTCCGCTGTGCTCCTTGAGCATTGCACTTGTCTCGTAAACAGCTGGCCAACAATGACGATTTAATGGCCGAAACGAGGACAGGGAAGTTAAGCGATTTCACAAGGCCTGATTTAATTTCCTTCATTCGGGCTAAATTGGGGCACGGTGTTGGGAGTAAATAAACAGAATGAATGTGGATTGCAATGAAGAGGTTGAAATGATGTGTGAATAAAGAGGTGGCACCGTTTTTTCTTTCTGCCATCAATGATTATAGATTCAGCACAGAGAGCCTGTCATGCACTTTGCTTCTAGTCTGGCTTGACTTTTTAAACAAGACAATAAATAACAATTTGAGGTTTTAGTGTGCATTATAGGATCCAGTTTACTCCTTTTTTTCTCCCTTCATCCCACTTTCTGAATAAGGAAGCTCATTTGAGAGATTGCACATTGCTCACACAGCTGCCTGTTCAACACAGTTTATAACAGAGTACACAGAAGTTCATCTTTGTTGCCAAATTGGCTGAAAAAACCTCTCATTGGTATGTAGCCGGGGCAGCTAAGGCCACAAAGGAGCCATTTTGTTGAAGAGAACACTCGGTCATGTGTCTGTGTATACATGGTTGCATGGTGAAGTGTTTGCACGTGTTGAGCCCCCCTCTTCCCATTTCCAGCTTTGCAGTCGGTCATGTCCAACATATGTTTACTGCGACTCCAGTTGTTTTCAATTAATGCCGGCGCATGTGGGTTTGGGATTATGATAGCAGGCTTTATAGTGTTTGTGTGTGTACACACACTTGACATGAGTGACATGAATGTGACAGACTAGGGGGGTTAGGACAAAGTTGAGTCTTTTACTCTGAACTCTCCAGATTTTCCGATACTGTATTGATTACATGCACTGCAGCGACATAGAGACTCAGCCTGGACTACACCTCTGCAGATACACTCATTAATTTCTTTATAAAGTTAGATAATTGTCACAACAATTTGATTAATGGGTACAGTACATGTATTACATGTTACATTGTGTGGTTACTGCTTTTGTTAGATTGATCGTTTGTGTTGCCTTTTTTTTCTTTTTGCTTATTTAATCGAATAAGATGGATAAGAACCTTATTTTTTCACAGCTGTAAACATTCAGTGACTTACAAATAATCATGTTTTGGTGTTGGATTTGCTTGTCAGGAGCAGCTGCTAACAGAGGAGGCAGATATGTATTCTTCAGACATGACTGGATGTGTGTGTAATTGTACACATCAGTACACAGGCTTCCTGTAATAATCCAGACAGGCGCTTGTGTACTATAAGGTTATAAGTTCTTTAGAGACTTTCTAATGTGTCTCAGTGTACAGCGTTGTGTTGAGATGTGCTTGTTAGTGAGATTGTCAGCCAGGGAGACTTGACCTTACATGGTCTGTACAAGCTTCTCTGTTGTTGCTGTGATCAGCTCCACTCACACCAGTGGAAACTCGCTCTCTTTACGTTGAGCGGTCGTCCATGTAAGCCATGTATACGTGTTCATTACTGTGCTAATAAATTAAAACACCATTTTGGTGTTATGAAGCATTTTGTCAAAATGATTTGGTTAAACATATTACTGTAATTCTAAAAGATTTTGGTTTGCACACACACACACACACACACACACACACACACACACACTCGGATTGCAAAATTTTGTACACAAAGTCAGATTAATAGTCCATTGATCGATACAAAATATCCTGCTTTGGGTTCTGATGTTCTTTGGACCATTTTCAAGGAGCTTTGTTTCATTCTGTCACAAAAAGCGGCGCAGTAACACCAGAGATTTTTAAGGTGTTGCCTTGATTCAGTTTAGTTTGTTTCAATAATAATGGAAAATAGTTGAAATAGCAATAGTTGAGAATAGTAAAAAATGTTATTTTTCTACTTTTTGTGAAGCTTATGAACAATAATAAGCATCACTGCTACCTACCACTGTTTTAAACATGAACATGAACTCAACACGGCCCACTGGTGGGTGAACTGGCTTCATATCTAAGATCATGTAAAAGTCACATGGAAGCATTCGCACGGAGATAAATGACTGAAACATTTACTCACATAAAGCAGCATAAATTAACTATATGCCTTAAGAGACGTATTCGCTCGTGTCAACCCAACAGAGGAAAACCTGCTCTGTGTCTCCATCAGCGCACTAACACTACTTTGTGCAGCATGTATGAGTGTGTAGTGCAGGTAAAACTGTCAGTGCAATGAAAGTACCCGGATAATGCCCTATAATTCACCAATAATGTATGAAACGATGGACACACTGTGCACTGAACCGACACCATCAGGCTGATGTAGGAAGTGCAGAAAAGAATACCGTGGAGGAGGCTAATTTTAGATGTGAGCATGAAGTTTTTTTTATTTAGTATTTTTTATTTACAGTAACTCATGGTTAACTCTACTGAACACAAAATAATCCTTTTGGCGTGCAGCAGAACCGTCTAACTGGTTGTACATCACTACTAAGTGCACAAACGTCCAGTATTCCATTTGAGACAGCACTCACCCACCATAGTGCACACTACACACTACATTCCTGTGCACTACGGTACGAGACATGTTTAGATGATCTGTTTAAACAGCAGTATTGTTGTTCAGGTGGTCTCGTTTCTAATCTCCATTTTTTTCCTCATCTGTCATTGTGGTACCGCTCATCTCTATGAAGCACACTTTTTTGCTTGATTCATGAGTGAAAGAGATCCTGAAAACGTCGCAGGGCATAACAGGGCAGTCTCTTAACCCCTTTCCCGGCACATTTTCTTCTTGGTTTTTCCATGTTGCCATGTAAACTTCCTGCAGTGTTTGTGTAAAAGCACACACTCGCTGTGTCGTTAATGAAGATGTGGTGCTACCTAAGCTGCTGCTGCTGCTGAGTTCATGATGTAAAATGCTAATTAATACCTTCTGAAAGCGGGCTTAGTAACTTTGCACAGGGATGCTGAAAAGATTCTTTAAAGTGAGCATCATTCAGGGATTTTATAGAAATCAAAACCTTTAGTTTTTTGTACTTTTTATACCTCATGAACAAAAGCGAGTAAACCAAAGGATATTAAAATATTATTGACTATAAAGGAAAAAAATCTTCAGCGCAGAAACACGACAGTGACTGATTTAAGTGGACAGGTGGCCAAAAACAATTATTTTAGCAAATGTTATACTACATGAGCTGAGCTGAAGTGCTTTGGATTATGTTTGTTTACATAAATAATATACTAGGGATGTCCCGATCCAATCATGTGATCAGAAATCGCGGCCAATCACGTCATTTTCAAATGATCAGACTTAACCTTATGAAATAAAAAGCATGACCATGCTCACTTTTTAAAATAATTTTGACGTAAAGAGATATTGTCAAACAGAATAAAATTAAGTTAGCGTTCATTTAAACAAGTTCTGCTATAATTAGCAATATTTGCTGTAAAGACAGAAATAACACGTACCGTCACAATTTACAGCAAACATGTCGCATTAATGCAGCAAATATGTCAGCAGTTTGGTGCTACTTTAATCTGGACAGTGAAGGCAGTGCAACAGACACTTATAATCTGTGC
>JBAMIG010000018.1:12291457-12319503 GCA_037177335.1 Kiunga ballochi | reverse complement strand
GCCTGGGAACGCCTCGGGGTCCCCCCAGATGAGCTGGTGAATGTGGCTGGAGAGAGGGAAGTCTGGGCTTCCCTCCTGCTGCCCCCGCGACACGACCTCAGATAAGCGGTAGAAAATGGATGGATGGATGGATGGATGGATATCTGTGCAACAAAATGGATTGTAATGTTCAAGATGTGTATATTTCAAGCAAATCTGATCTTTAGGGAGTTTGGGAGTTGCTATGGAGGCAACATAACTTTGAGTGATAAACATCAGATGTGCATTTGGTTGTTCAGTATTCCCCCAAAAGCACCGCAGACATTTAATGTGACTCCGTTCTGAGGTAGAAACACTGTCCCTGTCATTGTCGTATAAGATGCTAAACTGCCAGTCATAGTGTTGAATATTCATAGTAAATACAAACAAGGATGTCTTATTTCACCTGTGTGAATGGTTAGAACAGATTTCTTTCTTGATATGCTGTTTCTGGTTAGTTTGTAATCCTGATGACACCACCAGCCTCTGGCAGCCTAGTTTATTCCCTCCAAACGAGTTTAACTAATCGGTGATATTTTTTGCACACCTGAACTGAATATAGGAGAAAATCACTGGACTCAGTAACTACTACTGCAGATGGCAAAGCCAGATGTAATGGAACGACGCATCACACCTGTCTTCCTCATATCATCACTTTTTTATGACATAAGAGCAGACATCGTAAAACATTTCAGGCCTGAAAAACAAAAAGGGAAGGATCATTACCTCCAGAAACCATTGTATGTTAACTATTCCTCCCACCTCTTTCTTTCACCCCACAACCAGCTTTAATTCATTTGGAAGACAAAATGCCTGTGTGCTGATTAATTTACTGTTAATGTTATTAACCTCTGCCCAACCTACAAAGCGGGCTCAAAACTCAGGAGGAGAGCATTTACATTTGTGTCTGCTGGGATGCGATGGCTATACATTGCTATTCTGAGGAGAAGGCTCCCATTATAGACGGTCATTTTAACCTCAAAGAGGCTCATTGAGGAATGCATAATTGGAGGTTGTTAAAACTGAGCTTTCAGTGTGAAAGACCTTGATTTCCAAATGTAGGCCAGGGTGCTGCCTTTAACGTCTTGTATACTTTGAAGATGGGATGATGGTTAGCACTGCATATTCAGGGGGTTGTTCAGACTTCTGTTTATTTTGTTAGAAGGTAAGAAGTTTTGCAAGCGGTGTCGTTCTGCTAATGCTAATTTTAGCAAAGCTTATGATTGAATGGTTTTCCGCTAGCTTTTACCACTTGTCTGCTTCCTGCCTTTCACTGTATTTATAGACCCCTCTTTAGCTGCCTGTAAGTCTGTGTGAATGTGTGTTTAAGTGCGTTTCATTCATGCTGTGAGGATGACATTTTCCTTCGCAGGCCATCTTCTGCTCCGTTTTCCCCTTGGCCTCTCATATGACCCATATGCACACTCTTACCAAGAGAGGGGGGCATGGGAGAATGTCAGCAGAACCCTTGAGCATCATTCTGTGTGTGTGTGTGTGTGTGTGTTTCAGGTGTGGCTGTTGTAGCGTTAACTGCTGAAGTCATCTGTCCTGCTTATCTGCTGTTTATGTGTCTCTGTGCGTCTTTCCATCATTGTGATTGCGGTCTGTACTTCCAGGGTTTAGGAGGAGGAGCAGCATCTGAGGACATCTGTGTTAGCCTGGTTAATCTTTTCAAAGGGGCTCACATCTTCTGATATGATTTGAAATCCCCCCTCAAAGATTCTGATACTTTTCTCTGGTGATCGGACCACCACACACGAGCCTCCTTCATGTTTGCTGCCAAAATGTCTCGGACAGATCTCTTGCCACATTTTGAGTCTTATATAGATTATCCCTTTAGTTCTCCTCATATTTGTGCCATTCTTTAAATGATTATTATTATTATTACTTTTTACATTTCTACCCTAGGTTATTTTTCTGGGATTCGTCTCGGGTCAAATGTTCACGGTGTGTAAACACTCATCTGGCTCCCCCACCCATCCTCTGCAGTGTTTGCTTATCTTATCTGGTAAACATTACACATCCACCCCAAAGTCTTCTATCCATCATTCATTCTGACAGCTACATAAAAGCAGGTAAAACATGCAGGTTTGAAGGTGATAGAAGTGACAATACCAACGATCCCCTTCCCCCACCATAAAAAACCCTAAATAGTTTAAAGCAGGATGTTTCTGCAGCTCTGCTTACTGCAACTTATCTTTATGCATAGTGTGTGTGTGTGTGTGTGTGTGTGTGTGTAACTGTATGTCAAGTCTGAGCTTAAACTTCATTGTGTCAAACTCTAGATTTATAATTGCAGCAGAAAAATCAAGTGTTGGTTGTAAATCAGAACTTGTTTTTAATCCTTCTTGGGGGAGGAAAGTGGGGGTTCCTCATTATTCTGATGCAATGTGGGAGTAACGGGACGGAGTAATACCTGGTGTAGGAAAGGATGCACATCACCTACCTGTATTTACCTTAATGCTCATTCCTCTTTCTCACAAAAACACATGACCTCGCTCTCTAGCTGGAGCGCTCCGTTCTCCTTATGTTCTGAGGATGGTGTTTATGTGTGGTCCAGGCCTGTTTATATCCATGGAGAAAGCCATTTGGGTCGTAGCCAGACAGTCTGCCTCTTACCACGCTCAAACAGAGATGGCTGCTGGCACCAGAGGGGGGCAGCACTAAGGAGCGGCACAATTTAAACGGGAATTATTTGATTTTCAGATTTTTCTTCTTTTTTTTTTGATAGTTTTGTAGATTTTCAATGAAGAATAAAAGGTTTTCACATTTCCAAAGATGAGGTAAGACATGAGTAGTAAATAATGTGCATATCAGTCTGCTTTGCTCTGTATTCCATGTTTTCTGCTTTGACTCACTCTGTGCTAGTTTTCCTGCTTGTATGTGCGGCGCTGTTGTGTTGACCTCGTTGCCTTCTGGCCGTTCTCCTCTGCCTGCTTTCTGCTCTTCTTACATAACGCCCCAGCTCTGACCCAGTGAACCAAAAACCTCCCGGTTGCCTGGATATGAGTACACGTGACACAAGTGTGGACATTTTACAAGTAAAGAATGGCACATTTGCTTCCGATTTTTGCTCTTTGTTGCTTAATTGTTTGATTGGATATTCCTTAGATAGGTTTTCAGAATCTTGTCAAACCAGAAAGTGCATTTTAACTTCCAGGATTAGTGTAATTCATATATTCCCTCAAGTGCATCGCTGCTGTGCAGACTGTATTCCCCTCAGGCATCAGAGGCTTAAAACTTTGTATTATTAATACAGTAATCTTTAAAAGCCACAGTTTGTTGTGATAATGGTTTTGCTGACATTAAGGAATGCTTATTGGTGACTTACTTCTTTTTTCACTCTCAGTGATAGTTTTGGCAGCTCTGTCTTATCTTTTCCTCTATGTACCAGAAAACCTCCTTGTCCTTTTCCTACTCGTCTAAAGAAACAATAAAAAAACGCTCGTACTTCCTGCTAAAGCATGCAACACTTATCTGTATGTCATCACGTCCACATGTGCCCATGGCATCTAAACCCTCCTGATTTACTATTTAAATTGTCCTCATTGTTTCACTTCCAGTTAGTGGGACAAAAGATGGGTAGCTAGAAAATGGAGGGTTTATAATTATGCCCCCGCAACCCCCACTCCCACCCCAGAGCCCTGTTAAAAATGACAATCTTAATAGACTCTTTCAGACCTAATTATGATTTGTCTGCTCAGAATGAAGTGGATAAAAAGCTGGTGTAATTGGGGGATTGGATTCAAGCCCTGCTTGAGCTCTTAAAGAAGGAATGAGCTGTTTATTCTCCTTCTTTCCCCGCTTACATGTGCACATGTGCATTTGTTCACTTTGGTAATGGTTGATAGATTTTAGTGTTTCGGGGAGGACTGTGAATTCCTGGTAACTGTGCTGGAACATTCGACAAGTACACTTTATCTCTTGATGAAGAAACTGCTGAGGATTTCTGCTGATGGGGCTTTTTACTGTCGGTTAAAGCCTTGCTAATGTTGCTGCCCCTCCCTTAGTTAGGATGCCAGTGGTTGGTAAAGGGCCACTGGATCTGTTTGGCAGGCTAAGTCTGTGTGTTTACTGTTCCAACAAAGTCTTAGACAGTCTTAATTAGTTTAACGTATTACAGGATACGCCTGTACTGTCTGCTGTCTGACTCCCCTTTTTAACTTGTACTGTATTTGTTAATCTCCAACTTCGATCACTGAAATATGAAAGCATAAAGATGTCCTCAGCTCTTTCTCACCCCCTACAGCCACCAAAGTTTCTAGTTCTCCGGGTAGCCTGGTGGCCTTATGCAGTGATCTCAGCCTAGGGTAGTAAAATAAAACCATTTATCTAATGAAGCCAGTTATTACAAACTGATTTCACAGGTGTGCATGGCATTGATGTGCTTATTTGGTCTAAGGGATGCTGTGTGAGTGAGTGTGTGTGTGTGTGTGTGTGTGTGGCATAATCACATACTGCTCTTTGTATACGTTGTTTATGTGTGCTGCAGTGCTCAGTGTCTTTCTTTGTTGGATAAAAACTCAGTCACTACTATTTATGCACAAGTACATACGGAGTTCATTGTTATCATCACTTTTATGTCCTACTCTTATGTGCCTTATGTCAAGGAACCGCTATATAAACACACCCTAGACCCGTGCGGTCATTGCCTTTTACTAAAACCAGATGTGTGGGAGCGGGTTCCTGACATGTGGGTTAGTACAGGTTTGAGGGGTTTTCACCATTCAGCTCTTTATCAGTTAAAGGCTGCAGCTAAAGAGTGGATCTTATGAGAGGAGACTGAATGCTGTAGTTTTCCACAAAGTAAAACAAGTTCCTGTCATTTGCTGAAAGTGTTCCTACATCCTTAAAGTAATCAGCATTATGGAAGTTTGTCTTTCATTAGTATGAAAAACACAAACTATAGACTCAGGTGGAGGTGTGGTACTAGTTTTGGGCAGAGCTGGTGAATGTGCCGCTGTTTGCACAGTGTGTTCTCCTTTGGCTCTTACACGTTGCAGAACCAGGCTGCTGATGTATTTTACTTCGGTCCAGAGATTTTTATATTTCCATTGGAATTTTGCAGGATTTGTTGCAGAGTTTAACATACTTGAGCTACAAATTTAGAATTGTCATGATGCAGTTATAAAGTTAATGTCGTAATTTGGTTATAAACAATTAAATTATTAAAATTAAATCTTTTCAGACCTGCAATGAAGTTGAATCATTTCTGCCTTCAATTGCAAGAAACAACAACAAAACCAGTTCTTACTTATTGGGACGTGTAGACCGTTGCCCACCTCTTTGCCAAAGCTGTGACTTAGTAGAGAAGCTCCATAAAACCTTTCACAGATGCTATCGCCATGCTGAGTCATAGTTCACTGGAGGTTTTTGTCTACTGAAGCTGTTTTTAAATTTCTTATTTACTATGAAAAAACATATTTAGACAAGGAGAATTGCTGGAATATTTTTCTCTTCTTCTTTGCAGCTTTCACTCCTGATAAAGTCCCACAAGTGTTATCTTTATTTGGTACCAAGAGGATTTATTTAGAATTAATGATAAAGAAAAATATGCATTTCCATTTGTTCCATTATCAATCCAAGCCCTTAAAAATACTTTTTTTTATTGGAAAACAGTTTATCCATTTAATATAACCATCCCTTTTAAATGAGCTCAGTCACATTGCCCCATGCACGCACCCCGACAGGAAGAAATGATGTGTGTGTGTGTGTGTGTTGCGTTATTCTGTGATTATTTGAGCCTTCATCCCTGATGTTAAATGTAGCAAAGCAGCGTAGTAGAAATGTTTGTATCACACATTATGAAGGTATTGATCTCACTAGCTGGGTTACTAAGTGGTTAGACGGTTAGTAAAAGGCATGGAGCTACATTAGCGTCTGTGCCTGAACACACTGCTCTGAGCAAAAACAGAAGGAAATCCGGTTCTAATTTTCTCATCTTGAGCTTTTCATATTTGAACAAAAGACATGTCTCTTCTTTCAATCCTTTCCAAACTGTAACATTTTGGAGTCTTCACAATAATATAGTCTCCTAATTGGCTAAATCTAATTGGCTAAATCTAAGACGAGAATTTAGCACTCCTTTAAACACGTGTATTTATTAAATAGTTAGGTTGGCTTAGTTTGAATTTTTAAAGTGTTATTTCAAGGACTGTTTAGTTTAAAACAGGCCATTTGAATTAAACCTATTTGTCAAAGGCTTAATATAATTTTAAGTGGCTTATAATCACACATTACTTTCCATTAATGTCCTATAAACACAGGGAGCTCTAAAAGGGTCATAAAAGCCTCAGTAGTTGGTCATGCTATGCAATTGATTACTCAAAGGCCTCACATCTTCATAAAAATCCATGGTTTCCTGTTCTCTGCTAGTTTAATCAAAGCTGTGAGCATGTTGCATAACTGCCTACTCTTGTTTAGTAGAGGTAAACAGTCACACAGAACCTAAAATTAAACGGTATAATTATGTGCAATAAAATTGCAATAAGCCAATAATACTCATATGCTCACACGTGTGGCCATTCAGCATTGTGTGCCATATTTACAGGGAAACTCAATGTTCTGACATTAAAATCTGCAGTACGGTACATGCATGGCTTCTTTTAAGGAATGTTTCTTATGCAGTTAAATGGGAGAAAACTAGATATGCGCTTATTGGTTTGAGGTACAAGTGACTACTGCTGGACTGTAAAAGCTGCCTTAGCTCTTTTTTCCCTTTTTATTTCATGTATATCACAGAAACGGCTGTTTGCACACTGATTTATGAGTAGAACATTGTGAAATTTATTAACATAGCTTTGGGCTCTCTGACCTTTTGCGATGCTGAGAACGTGGTTACGCTAAGCCAAACGAGCTAATGTTACAAGCTATCTGCTGCCAAACACCATTTGCCTTCTTTCCAGCTCATATTAGACTAGATTTCTGTGAGATGACAATGAAAGTGATTGAGTATGGCAGAAAAAGTAAAGCATGGGTTTTCCTTCCCGGCAGAGGCAGAGATTGACAGTAATCCTGTTTGGAAGACTGAAAGCCACAGATTTGGGATCAGCTCAGCAAGGAGAGAGTTTCTTAACTCCACTACTGAGTTAGATATTTCAGAGTATTTACATAATATATGTCTCAATAAAACTGTCAACATCAAGAGTCTCTGTGGAAAAGGCTGCTTGTTATGTCCTTTCAGAACTCTAGCTTTATTTTTCTCTATGTACAAATATTACCACTAACTGGAGTAGCATTTAAAAAACAAGACTGACCAATTAGAGCTGCAAACAGGCAAAATGACACGGTCCATTTATAATTTATCATTCTACAAATGCAGCTTGTCAACATATCAACAAACATTAGATTTGTAGGCTGATTTAGACGCAAAGAAAACACGAGGCATGTAAAACGGTCATTGGGATATTTCTTGATCGTGGCCGTGCATTTAACCATGAATGATAATCTGCTTTGCAGCACATCAGTAGATCACCAGCTGGGATAAAACCTGAGGGGAAAATGAAAAACATCAACACAACACTTTATTCACATCTAAAAGCATCTTTTATTTTGAAGTTATTTTAACACATCATTTATGATTCATATATATCATAGATTAGAATATAAGATTATATTTTCTCACAGATTAACATATTGGTTGTGTTTGAGAGATGGCCAGTAAATCACTTTTCTTGTTTTTCTTTGGCTCCTTTGTTGCATTTCCAACGGTAATTCCCTTTTCTATTCTTTCTCCTCCAACCTTTCTTTTATTCTCCTCCACTTCTCCGTATTCAGGTTCATCTGCCTTGCCCAGTAATATGGCCTACTTTGGAAGCTCCCAGGAGGAAGAAGACTTGGAAGAGGAGGAAGAAGAGGAGGAGGATGAGGTCCAGAACGGAGGGAGTGTCCACTCTCACGGTGCGGGAAGCAGCAGCCAAACTTCCGCTGCCTCCTCCTGCCACTCGACGCCCCGCAAGGGCAAGCTACCTGCCAAGCAGCCACTCAACGGGCACGGTAAGGATGGAACCAGAGCTCGGATCAAAGCATGCCACATTTTTATTCCTCACAAAGTTCACACACTGGGCTGGATGGTTTCAGGTTGTCTAATGCTCTACAAATATCCCAGTGAGAGGAATCATTGAAAGCGTGAGGAGAAAAAATGAGCAAAAGAAATGAGGGAGAAAAAGATGAGTAAAAAAATACCTGGAATTGACTTTTGACTTCAGAAGCACAGAATCCATCAAAGACGGAGACAAAAGCCAGATTTAAGGTCCATGTCTACATCTGTGTCCGCATGTGGGCAATTTCCTGTGTTTGCACTCCTGCTTTTAACTGCAGAGAAGGAGCCAGTCACATGGGATTGCAGAGCAGCGCATCAACTCTTTCTACCCCAATTAACACTTAGCTTGCTAAGCCCTAACAAGGTGTTTATGCACACTCTGCAACAGCTGGCCAGGACCGTAGACACATGCATGCAACACAGTCGGAGCATATGTACCCCTCTCGGGACACACAGACATTAGGATAAATATGCACAGTAGCAACACTTAATATTTAGAAGACTGCATGCAAACATTTTTATTTAAAGGATTTTAAGGATTCAATAAAAGATACAGCATTAGTGAAAAGGTTGTAAGCAGGAAGCCTTTTTTTTTTTTCCTGTCAAACCTCAAAGATTTATCCGACACCTTGAATAAAACAAAGACTAGATCTCATAGTTCCTCCCCTTCACCCTCCCCGACTCTCGCTAATTCATTTCTGTAGAGATGCCACCTGAATGGTTTAAAAGGCTAATGCTGTATCCAGCCTTTCCTCCCCATTTTGCTCTCAAGTGGAATTTTGAGGAGGACACAGACAGCAGAGAGACGAGTGGGATTAAGAAAAAGAGAGAGAGGGAGAGGGGGGGGGATCTATGGATATGCCTACACATTTAACCATCAGAAAATTGTCATATTCTTTATTGATGTTGATGTATTCTTCCCTTGGTGATGCCTAACCACATCACATCCATAGATATGTGTATGCTGCCTTCATCCTTTCAGGAACTCGTTTAGCTGCAGCTTGAAACATAAAACTGCACCCGGAGTACGAATAGTAGGACGGTGAAACCTGTGAGAACAAATCCTGGGCTTGTTTTGTGCACGAGGACAGCTTATTCTCCTTTCTTATCTCGTACACAAACACTGTTTGCAAAGCAGCTTGGCGCCGTCACTGTGATATGCTAAATAAATAGATAAGGGGGAAACGGGCAGATATACTTTGTAAGGAACAATAGAGATGAGGGGGACGCGGGACACAGAAACAGTTGACAGCAGGACATTGCTCCAGCGTTGACGGTGTTTATGCTGTGTTGGGTATCGGGAACACGCAGAGAAAAAGCATGCTCACACCTTTGTGCATTTGTGGTATTAAGATTGGTGTCAAATGTGACACTTTAATATGCAGCTTGGGCCGCTCTCCAAAAGGAGCATAACTCTGAGCTTTTGGGTATTTAGAGGGAAAAAAAGAGAAATATAATTATGGAAGGATTAGGGAGGGACTCGTTTTATTCTGGGAGGTAAGGAGAGACAGGGAAGGCCTTACATTGTAGGCCATTCATCAGCAGTCCCTCTCTCTACCTCCATTTCTCTCTCTCGGCCGTGTGCCATGTTGACATGGCTAAATTAAACAGCTTTTATTGGTCTCAGTTTCTTGCTTAGCTCACTTCTCAAAATGTCAGGATTTCTCTCATTTTTTATTGAGCCAGGGGCCCCGGGGACCTACAGACGCGCACACACACACACACACACACACACACACTGTTTCTGTACACCCATCTACGTATTGAGCTCTACTCATGTACGGTAAATGCTCGATCTGCCGGTGCTTTTAAAACCTAGTGAAACTTTCAATTGAGTCTCATTGAAGCTGAAAAGAGAGCTATTGAATGTTAATTGCCTCAATACTGTTTTTCTAGCTTTGCTTCATCTCCAGGGGGCGATGCAGTTTTGAACAGGTTCATTGACCAGTTGTATAAAGACGTCTTCACACGTAACTTAAAACATGCATATTTTGCTGATTAGGGGCAGCTCACTTGCCAAAAGGTCGTCAGTCCAATATTTGTACAGGCTATAAACCCTTCTGCTTGTTGGCATGACAAGGTTGGAGCCTGGAAAAGCACAAACTGGCCTTTACATATGTTTATACTTTCACAAGGCAGCCTAAGGTTTTATTTATTTGTTTTTGGGTTATTATACTCTTACGTTTAGATCAGGTTGTAGAGGTTTGAAAAACGATTAAGAATAATTAAGGATGGATAAAGCACTTATTAATCTTGAGGCCCGCGACATCTACACGTCCTTGGTAAGGGATACTGTATCACTTTTAATTGTTAGCGCCCCCCCGGCTTACTGAAAACCATTAAATATAATGGTTTCATTCAGCTCCACCTTGCTCTGGTATCTATTTACTTGGAACCTTCTGACATTTTAGCTTAAACCACTGCAATACCAGTACCTATACAGTAAGCTCTAAAAACTCCTGTCCCTGCTTGTCTCTATCTCTCTCTATGTATCTGTAGTCTCTTGTTTTCATACAGCTTTTGCAGCAAAACCTCTGATTTGGAACTAGAGCTCCATCACCAAAATGAATATTGCATCAGTGTGTGATTTGCATTTTAAAAAGTTGCTCTCAGTGGTTTTTCTAGACCACCAAATATGTCCAGAGAGGCAGTGACATGTTTGTTTGCTGGATGGTGTACAGTAATCACATTGGTTACATGGATGAGAGGAATCCTGGTCTGATCAGAAGAAAGGGCGTGGGGACAACTAATATCTAGAAGCCTAGCCTGCTGATGGATATCCCATGTGGCGCTGAGCAGTCCGCCATCTTTATATCAGCCATTATTACCATTGAAGATGAGTGTTTAAACTTATAACACAGGTGAACCAGCCATGCCATGTCTAGGCTTCTGGATGATGTCCCTAGTACTCTGAACACATAACCTTGCTCTTTTCTGTGTATGTAAATGAGATTGTTACAGCCATTAACTTTGTTTTTTTCTTCTTCTTCCTCCCTTTGTTGAGCAGGTATTGCTGGCCTAGAATTGTGTGTTTTTGTCCTGTGTCCTCTCTCGTCACGCACCCGACCGGTCAGGACTGATGGCTGCCCTCCCTGAGTCTGGTTCTGCTGGAGGTTTCTTCCTGTTAAAAGGGAGTCTCTGTTCTCCGTGGTTACCTTCTGCCACAGCCATATTTGGGATGGGGGATTGAATCGAATTTAAGTTTCGATACGATCAGTTGGTTTGCTTATGTAGGCTCTTTTTATACATTATTGTACAAACATTAAAAAAACAACTTCAATTAAATTAGGTTTAATATTAGTTTAACTCAGCTGACCCAAATTGTGTCGACTTGAATTGGACTGAAATTATTTTGAATTTGTTGGAACTAATACGCTTTTAATCGGCTTGATTGATTAAATCCAAATGAATTGAAAGGAAGTTTGACTTGAATTGGTCTAAATATGACTTGTATTGTATTTGGTTATGATTGAACTGGTCAGATTTACTGGAGTTGATGGAAATGAGCTGGGTTGAAATGAATTGTCTTGGCTTTGTTTAAATTGGCTTTTATACAAAATAAAACCTGAATTGTTTTCAGATGTTCTTAGATGAGCTCATGTCACTTACATTTAGATAAATGAAACCAAAGTAATAAAAAACCCTTCATCCTGCACTGATGAAGAGTTTTTAAATACTAGAGACATTTAGTCTTTGCATCTTTATTATCTTTCAACATGTATAAAATTAGCATTTTCATATAATAAAGCTAAATCCATCCTGTTTGCTTAAACCATAAAAATGTGTTGCATTGTTAATATTTCCTGAGAAACACAACAGTCCTTTTAAAAGCCGTAAACCTGATCCTCCCGTTTGTCTCTTTCTAGTGTTTCATGGCCACAGTAAAGCAGGAACCAGGGAGAGTCCACGGCCCAAAGCAGGAACTCACAGCAGGGATGCACCTACCCCACCTCTACCACCCCCTCCTCCTCCTCCTCCTCCCCTACTGAGGGAACGCAGTGAGCGGGCGGAGGCACGGGAGCATGTCAGGGAGCAGCAAGCCCTGGCCAGTGGTCGAGGCGCGGCCAATGGGTTACCTCCTAGAAGAGCGGCTGAGGAGCTCCGGAAGCAGGTATTGTGATGCTAAATGTACCTGGTTGTGTTGTATATTAAATATTACATGGAAAGAAAAAAGAAAAGGACTGAGATTTCTATGGTTTGAGTTAGCTGTCGTTTAACTGGACCTCTATTAAACATTTAGTTTAAACAAATGTGAGGCTTTCAGTTATTATACCCATAAATCCTTGACGCTTCTTTTCATCCACCCATCTGCTGCACCCTCCTTTTAGCTCACCGTCTCATACTTCCTAACTACTCCTGTGCTCTCCGTGTCTCGATCTTGTACTTTATTGCTGTTTTCCTCCACCGCCTCGTGTTCTCTGATACCACCCTCTCATTTTTGCTGCACCTATCTTATTATATCTCCCACTTCCTCTTCTCTTTTTTTCCTCCTCTTCTCCTCCATCCATTGTGTCTGGGAGAGTAATGATTGTGTTTTGGCCTGCTGCGACTGCAGCTATATTTAGTATTGCTGGCAAGGGGCTGTGAAATCCTGCCTCCCTCTCCATGGCACTTAGCGGGTTTCAAGGAACCCCACAAAGTGAAAGGAAGAGAAGGGCTCTAGATGGCTTTCATCCGAATTAAAAGCTGTTGTATGTTGCATTAGATTGTCATCTTTCCTCTTCCTCTTATGGAATTGTGCTTGTTAAATCCCAAACTCTACCCTTTCTGGTGGTTGCTGTATTCTGCAGCTGTTCATGCAGACTGAGACATTTTCTCCAGGTTTTTAAAGGGAATCTGACGGTTCAATAAAAGTAACAGTGAATTTTAATGAGCAACTTCCTGCCAAGACAAACTTCTCCTTCAGTTTCCAGCAAGTGTTTGCACTCTTCTTCCTCTGGTCTTTTCTCCCCCTTTTCCGCCCTGTTAGCACCCCGTGTCTGTTTGTTTATGTGCAATGAACAATTGACCCAGTTATTTCATATTCAAAGATTAACTTTGTCTGCTGCAGGGTGTTGTTGTGCACGTGATGTCTGTAAATGCCACATACATTGTGTACATCATCGTACTTTCCCACCACCTCGGTCAGCGGTTTTATTAAATCTACCTGCAAACATTTCCCCCTAAATGCTTTTCTGCGTTAAACCAAGTGAAATGTCCGGCCAATCACATGGTACTTCCCGGAGCCCCATGAGAAGAAAGCTCTGCTTGGTTTATGTAGCAGAACAAGCCTCCAGATGTCCCTGATCACATCCAGGAGAAAAGATGTCATTTGGTTCTAGTGGGCTTGCGAAGTACGGAACAGGCTTCGTCTCTCTCACACTTTCTCCACTCATCTTTTTGCTCTCATCGGATTAATCTGGCCCTTCACAGTTCAGCCCCCCCACCCCAATGTCCCTCACCTTCCCTCCAATCAGCATGAACAGTATGTGTTAAATATGCACATGCACAAGTTGTGAAAAATACTGGCTCAGCCAGATGAAAGGTGAAATGTTCATGTATCCATAGAATGAGCTCATAAAAGCCAAAAGCTAAAGGTGTAGTCATAATTCAGTTCTTTTCAGCTTTGTCTTATTTCATTAGAAGCTTGTATCAACTAAATAGATGCATCCTAAAAGGACCTTTTTTAGGACCAAAGTAGGGATGTAAACATCAGGGAGGGCAGCTGGGATATGCAACTATTTTTCATTATTCTCCTTTGTTTTCAGTTAATCTCACTTATGCTCCCATAGGGATAAAATGGAGGTAGTCAATAAGAGTAAATGGTTGATTTAAGGGTAAATAATGTGTTTGTAGCACAGCTGCTGTATGTGGCAGACCTGTTGAATTCTAATATAATAAGTAGCTGTGCTTGGTTGTAATTGTCGCTACAGTTGCCTTTCATTGTGTAGAGCTTTGTGTTTCTAAGCATATGGATCATCTTTAGGTAATACAGTGATTAATGGTGAGGAAATGTTAGTTTGAACACATAAGCATTTAGAAATGGGCCCAATTGAATCAGTTCTGGTTGTATCAATGTGAGAGAATAAGGACCAGCATGAGTCTGATTTTCAGGATGACAACATTTAGTCATTCAGCAGGGTTTTGTAAGTGTTAAATGAGCTTCTTCTTTATCTTCTGACTGACTCATGTTCACCCCCCACCCCCCACCCCCCAACCCCCATTCCCATTCACCTTACCTCCTCCTTCATCTCTCCTCTGGCTCCTGCAGATGTTGTGTTTAAAAAAAGAAAAGAAAACTTCCTGCCAGGTCTCAGCTGGGCTATAGCAACACATGATGTCATCTAGACCCACCTCCATCTCCTCCCCCCTCCCTCCCTCATGTGCAGTGAAAATCCACTCCACTCATGTTTCTATTTTTTTACTCTTGGCTTAATTGTCTCTTTTCTGTTCATCATCCTTTTCATTTCTCTTTACGCTTTCCCTGCCAGTGGCTATTAAGATCTTTGTCTCTAATTCTTTCTTTCAGTCTGTCACTCGCTCTCTCTCTCTCTTCCACCATGCCATCTTCCTAATCCAACAAACCAAATAGAGAGAAATGGAGAAAACGAGGAATAGCTATCTAGCCTTTGTGATGAGAACAGGTTCTTTGAGCCCTCTAGTGGACTGTAGTGGGCATAGCGGGTTGTCTCTGAGATGCCTGGTCAGCAAACTGTGGCTGAACAGAGAGAACGCAGATGTCTGGAAAAACTACTGCGAGTTACCGCTTCAGCATTATTGCAGTACAGACTGTGGCATAAAGTGGGCTAATAAAGCCAGACTGTAAATGGATGAGTTCTTAAATTGCAGTAAAACACTTCTCATCTCGCTTGTTTTATTATTTTCTCCCTTTTTCCGCTGCATTTTTCTTGTTTTCCATTGTATAGAAAAGTGTGCATATGTGTTGGGGGAGTGATTGACGGAGGCAGGGTTAGATTTCAGCCCCCCTTATCTTTTAATGGCCTGGTCTTTGTGTCGGCCCCCTGCCACCTGAGACAAACACAATACAATACATGTGCATGCACACACACAGTAACGTGCATGTTTGTGTGTGTGAGCCCTTCAAAGGCAAACCTGTCAATGGGCCGGCTGTCACCTCCCTCCTGTGGCGCCCTGGCTGTGATTGATAACTCCATCTCCTCCTTCCTCCCTCTCCTTTTGCATCTAGGGCTCATTTCAAGCTTCTCTAAAGAGAGGTCATCTGGCACCACAAGTAGTTGGCAAAAATTTGACAATTTATTCTTTTTTAAAAAAATATATATATATATTTAAAAAAAAAAACCCAAGGTGGCTTCATGTCAGACTTTACATGCAGATTTGCTGACTGTTACTTTGCATGGAAAATGTAAAAACAGGAATTTATTTTGGATTAAGCAACTTGACAAAAGGCTCTTTGAGCTTTAAATGACTTTTTAAAAGAACTGGCTAAATAATAAAAAATGTGTACATTTCAAGATCCTCCTAAGTGTAAGAAGGAGAAAGGGATGTTCCTAGAAATGGAAATTGGAGCAAATGTTTGTAGATGAAAAGAAAATAAGGAAAGAAAGTGGCTATGCCAGAAAGCACCAAACTATAGGAGCTTTATACAACTGGCAATTTTGCCAATATAATATATATATTATATTATATTATATTATATTATATTATATTATAATACATAATATAATATAATATAATACATAATATAATATAATATAATATAATATATTATAATATAATATAATATAATGTATTATAATACATAATATAATATATAATATAATATAATACATAATATAATATAATATAATAAAATAAAGACAGCTCTGTTTCTTCAAAAGATTTCTCCACCAAGTCAGCCAGAAAAGCAGACACAACTGTACTTAAACATCAGATACAGACCTCACACACATGACTAATTTGTTTTGTCTTGCATGTTTATTAAGTCACATTCAAGCCATGGCAAATAAAAAGTTTTTATACACTCAACGGTCCCCACCTCCTGCTTCATAATGTCTATTCATCTGCTAGCAGAAACTGTGGAACCATCCCTACTTTCCATTTTATGTCCATCTCTTTGTCTCTACCCTTTCTCACCTGTTGTTTATCCTCTGATGTCGTGGTTTTGGTTAGCACATATCCTTGTCTAAACCTTGGCCATAGCAGTCTGAAGTGCAGTTTACAAAAGCACACTGCATTTGAAAGTATAGCTGTCCAGACAGTCTATTGGTTCCCTAATGAATAACATAGCTTTGGTCTAACCAGCCAAATGTTTCACCACACAGCTAGAAACGGCATTCGGCCTCTTCTTAGTGGAGTGTAGCCACGCCCACTCCTACATGTGCTTGGTTGTGTTCCTGTTCATTTTATCTGCGTGGGCACATTTTATAAAATGTTTAGCATTCTTCCTGCCTGTGATGTACATTATGCATTACATATAATTACTGTTAATCCAATTTTCCCTGTTTGTTTTCATCTCAGGTCTCAAAAGTAAACGGGCTAACGCGGGCGGGCTCGGCACAAGCCGTCAGTGGTGCCAAAAAGAGCCGCGACTTCCGACTGCCGTCCAAAACTGTGAAGAAGTACACAGCCACCGTGTCCAAGGGCCACGTCACCTACACCAAAGCCAAACAGAAAGAACTGGGCAAGAAAACCAAACTCAGCAGCAGCAACAAACACAACAGCGCCGCCTCGGCATCATCGTCAGCGAACAATCACAATCAGCACAGCCAGCCAGCAGCCAGCAACGGGCTGGCCAACTCAGGAAAAGCAGCGGCGCCAGCCCACTACAGCAATGCAAAAACCCGCAAACAGGTGCTACTATCCAACGGGCTGCACAACGTGGCTGCCAACACCCGACCCAATGGGAGGCTAAACGGGCAGCGGCACAACACCCTGGCTAAGGAGTTGGGGCAGAAACGGTGCCAGCAAAGCCAAGGGGAGTGCATAGGTCGAGAGGGACTGCGCAACTCCAAACGACGTCTAGAGGTGGTGCTTAATGCAGTGGGGACGGGGCTTGTTGATCAGAAAGCCAAAACAAGTGGTGCTGAAGCCAAGAAAGCCAGGCTTCAGAGCACGCCTTTGGAGACGCGTAGCAGCAGCAAAAAGGTGGCCAATGAAGACAAAGCTACCAAGCAAAACACCGGGCCTACCACTCCAGTTTCTAATGGACACGAATCAGAAACCTCTTCTCCTAAACCAACTAAGCCTGTTACTCCACCTTCCACTTCCCCTCCTAAACAAACCCCGCCTCCTTCTACACCAGCAGCCAACACGGAGTCGGTAAACCAGCGACCGAAGCGCGCATCGGCCGGCAAGCTGATGTTGATACGACAAGCACAGCTGCAGCAGAGCAGGTCACATGGACGGAGCTCCTCCTCTTCCTCCCCTTCATTAGGCCAGAATCACTCACCAAACTCCAGTCGTGCCAGCACTACCTCAGACTCCCAACAGACCTCTGTATCCTCTTCCTCCTCCTCCTCCTCCTCCACCTCCACCACCTCCCTTCTTACTCCCAACAGCCCTGCACAGCTCAAACCAGCAGCGTTGCGGGCGGCCGACCGGGACAAGGAGTGGGACCGTGAGAAAGAGCAGACGCGCCAGAAGGAACGAGAGCAGGAGAAGGAGTGGGAGCGCCAGCGGAGCAAGCCAGAGGGCTGGGCGGCGCTTGGTGAAGTCCCTGTCTTCCGGCCAGTTCCTAGGGAGTTCCAGGACCCCCTGGTGTACTTGGATGCAGTGAGGGAGCAGGCCGAGGTGGCTGGCATGTGTCGTGTGGTGCCGCCACCAGACTGGCGGCCAGAGTGCAAGCTGAATGAGGAGATGCGTTTTGTTACGCAGGTGCAGAGGGTCCACATGCTGGGCCGACGCTGGGGTCCCAATGTGCAGCGGCTGGCTTGCATCCGCAAGCACCTTAAATCTCAGGGCATTACCATGGATGAGCCACCTGTCATTGGTAAGCGGCCACGACGCATTTTGTGATTTTTGCACAAAGCTTTGTGAACAAAACTACTTTCTCAATTGCTTGAATTGACTAAGCAATAAGCTTCAACCTTCATTCTGCAGACTGCCACACTGGACGAGTTGTATTGATTTTAGCCTGACTCCCCCCAACATTCAGCGTTTTTTCTCTCCAAAGTATTGAAGGAGGTTATCAAGAAAATTCAGTTTATAAAGAAATAATTCACACAATGGCAAAAAAAACCTGTTTCTTACAGTTTGCTGTTTATTTACATGTATTATCATTCTCACTTGGTTCTGCAAAGGCATGACAGACTGGAGTTGCCATTAAGGCACAACAGGTGTGTTTCTGGTTGTGTGATTTTATCAGACTTTCCTGTTTATAGATTCAGTAATAATAAATCAACTCGGGGACCAACCAAAGACAATATTTCTCCCAAACTACCCGTCTGCCTTACATTTCACCCAATAACATTGAAGTACTTAAACAGCTTGGTTCAAACAGCATCTGTGTGTTTGATCTTTCAGTATGTGCAAATGTTCTTATGCAGGCAGAAATGTTGCAGTGGAAATGGGATCATTTTACACTGGTTGGTTTTGTGCTTTAGTGCTATGTGCCTTGTTTGTAGCATTGTAACGTAGCAGCTCGGTATTGCAGCTGTAAACCAGAGAGGGCAGATGGAGGGCCACAGCGGTGCGCCTGCAGCCACATTGCACTGGTCCCAGATCAGTTCTGTGTTAAGAGTCATTTGCATCACTGTTTGGCATAATTATTGTTCACTTTTCAGACTTTTTTTTTAAATAAAATGAACGGCTGGAGCAGATGGTGCTTTTACAAGTAAAAAGCACAGTTCTTGTTAAATCTTTTAATTCCTTCCGTTTGTTTTGATGCAGGGGGTTGCGAAGTGGACCTGTCATGTTTTTTCCAGCTCATCAATGACATGGGCGGCATGCAGCAGGTGATGGACCTGAAGAAGTGGACCAAGCTCGCTGACCTCCTGCGCATCCCTAAATCTGCACAGGACCGACTGGCCAAGCTGCAGGAGGCTTACCTCCAGTACATCCTCTCCTACGATTCGCTCAGCGCTGAGGAGCGCCTGCGACTGCTGACTGAGGTGCTACAGGAGAAAAAGAATCTGGAGTCGCGACGGGGCCCTCTTGAGGGTCTCTCGGATTCTTCTGCCTCTAACGGGCTTTCGCTGCCACGCTATGAGCCCAAAAACGGGCTAGTAGGTGGAATAGTGGGTGGGGCGACGGGGCACCACCGCACCAATGGAGTGTATCACCGTCTGAAGGAGCTGGAAGCTCAGGTCAAAGCGGGCCGGCGCCGGCTCTTCGCTCAGGAAAAACAAGGCAAAGAGGACAGGCAGCATGGAGAGCAGCGGGCGGAGGAGGACAGGGGCGTGCTCAGTGACCAGCACAAATGTATTTACAAGGTGAGGATGAGGAAGGCTCTTGCTGTTTATGCCACACTCTTGAAGCTTACAGACAAGAGACACGTAAGTCTATCTTTTCTTGTCATTTCCTTATTCCTTCCTCCTTGTGATCTGAAGTCAATAAGTGTTGTTAACACTTTTTATTGTCATTTAAAGGTCAGCAGTTGATCTGCCATCAACAGTGGCACTACAGCATGGAAGCAGCCATGGATGCTGCTTTCTCACTGCTTGGCTTTGATAGTTTCTTTTATGTAGTGTTTAGCTAGCTTAAGGATAACAGAGGAATAATACTTGACACATCTTCCACGTCCGCCCTTGTGATTCGGCCTGTTTCTGACTTTATTCTGCTGCATATTCTCCGTTTTTTTGGCTGTTTGTTGCAGAGCATTCCTCGGCTATGGCAGCGTCTGCAGTATTGAGACTTATAGCTAAAGTTGCATGTAATGTGTTACAGGTTAACACCTTCCCTAGTGTGCTCAGAAAATGTTATGTTTTCTAATGTTTTTCCCCTTTCTAACGCTTAAATGAGAAAATATTCAACCCCAAGTTTGACCACCATGGATGCTGAAAGTGGGGGGTGACAAGGGTTCGTTGTCCCTCCCACTTTTCCCCTTTAGCCACGCCGCACTCACCGTTTCAGTCTCTCCCATCTAATTTAAGACATTAAGCTGAGATATGTCAGGTAGACGTGTTAATAATGTTAATAAAATAATTGTATGCTTGGAATTACTTTACCTGACTCTCCTTCTATCCTGAACAACTTCTACATGAAAGAGGAGCAGCAGAAGTGCTGCTGCAGTATAAAACCTCATTATTCATCAGAGGTTTGGTTTCTGTATCATTAACCAACAAGAAATATTTGAAGACTTTGAAATGAAAAGCATGTTACTGTTCACGTCATTTCAGTGCATCGTAAGACCTGAATGCAGCTTCCCAGCTCTGTGCAGTTATTTCATCAAGCTGTAGGACTGACAACACAGACCGATACATTCGCTGCACCCTTAGTTATTCAAACACAATGATTGCACATATTTACTGCCTCAGATGGTAAAATAGTCTTAAATCTCATTTAAAGCTTCTGTTTCTAAATTGCATCCGGTACTTCTGGTTTTTACACGCTTTCTTAGCTGGTAAAGATGTTTAACTGTTGAAGTGTTGCTCATGGTTTGTAGTTAACTTTTAGCTAACTTGAGTTGACTTGGTTTGAAGAACAGAAATGTTTCTGACCTGCTTGTGGTTTTGTTTATCTGCTGAGTTATGTTTGTGTTAGGGTATCCTATATGTGTGTGTGTGCACAGGACCCATATTTAATGTGTTCCCATCGCTCCTTCCTGTTGGAAGCCTTGCTGATTTGACTGAATTACAGATCAGAAATAAGGCAGACCCACCCAGCAGCCTGGCCCAGCTCAAAAAAAACCTCACTGCCTCAAACTCTTGTGACCCATCAGCACCTTTAACCCACTACCTGTAGATTTTCTCCTTCTGCTGATGTTGTTGCTCCTTAAAGCCCCTCTTATCATACATACCATCATCTTGCTACGCTCTCTGGCAGACTGATGGCATGATGCCCATGAGGGCAGCAATTTGTGCACAGAACTTTGACAAACACGCAACAGCGCCTGCCACGTTGATGTTTGTGTGCACGGCATTGTGATGAGATTAAAAAGCAACTGTTTGTCATTAACATGACTTCATACCGTTGACTCGTTCTCTCATTCAGCCTCATGTTGCACAAAACTCCTCTCATTCTAAACGGGTGTCTTATTCAGTTCTTTTCAGTTTCTTCCCATACTCTGTGTTCTTATAGTAACTATATCCCTCCTTATGGCCTCTTTCTGAAGAACAGAGATAGTGTCAACATAGTTGACCTTGTTTAATCAATAGACCATTGATGGAAAGTAGTAGTTCTCAGTGCAATGACTTGTGAATAGCTGTCACCATCCTGACAGGACAGGCTTGTCAAATAGGACTCACTTTTCTGCACGGCTTGGATTTGTAAGCATTTTTCATCACAAAGAGGCCTCCAGAAAGAGGTTGGAATGCACTTTATCTATCAGGAGAACAAAGGACATCAAGGGTATAATTAACTCTCTGATTACACTAGAAAAAAGCCCAGAAAGTGCCTCTGGGAGAAATAAAGCATCAGTGCCACAAGAGCACCACCATATTGTTATTTGACTGACGGGTCAGACACCATTTTGAAAACATCTGGACATGAAGCAATAAGATAGAAAAAAGACAAATTGTTACTGAGAGCAGGGGGAAATCTCCAAGGTCAGTTTTCAGCATATCCAGGAAGATTTATGTTCATCTTAAAAGGTTTTCTGGAGCAGTGTCCGTGGGAGAGAGGGGGTCAAGTGTTCCAGAGTTATGATTGAGTTGGAATTGGAGCGCGGTACGGACACGTACATACATATACACAATGTATGCAATCCTACATATCTACCTAAATATGAGGTAGAAAAGTAGGGAATTCATTCGTATCTAACTTTATTTTTTTATTCACCTTCATATTTTGGTTCTCATGCCTTGTAGCTGCTTTAACATGACAGAATAATCTAAATGTTTCCTCCCTTCAACAGGGCACATTGTCACTCCCAAAACTTATTCAGGTTTTTTTTTGCAGGGGAAATCTGTGTCCCTGACCAACTTCTTCAGGATAGCCCGCAACACCATGACCATGTGCTTTAACAAGGAACCCGGAGCTGCTGAAGTTGAGGTTAGCATGCCAACCACTTTTTATAATAAGCTCAAACTGCAAACAGCTTTTAGCGTTTATATTGGATGTGCATGTAAATCCATAATAATCTGCCTCATAGATACCATCTGGCAGAACTTTTGGAATTAACTGAGTCTACACCTGAAACCCGTTTCAGGCTTTCTTCCCTCATCATGTTTCCTTTTTTCCCCTCATTGCAGCAAGAATACTGGAGGATCGTGGAGCAGAGAGATTGCCACGTGGCAGTGCATTGTGGGAAGGTGGACACCAGTACGCACGGCAGTGGATTCCCTACAGGAAAGTCAGAGCCATTTGCAAAGTGAGTACCTCATATTTCATACACTTCTGAAACACAACACCACACCAGTGGTTTTATAGTGTAGTCTAGAACCAGTAAACACTCACAAATCAATCTTTTAGAGCAAACCTGTAAATTGTTCAGACTGTCTTTAAAAAAAACCCTTTTTTTTTTCTTCTTTCATAAGACATGGATGGAACCTCACTGTCCTCCCAAATAACTCTGGATCTATACTGAGGCATCTGGGTGCTGTGCCCGGTAAGCACAACGGACCAGGACTGCAGCTTTTAACGTGGTTTTTCTGCAGGAAAAAAGCAGTGTGACAAAAAGTGCATGTGATGTTTGTTAACTGCATTCTTTGAGTCATTATTACCTTGTTCCTCTAACACCATCCCATGTTTGCAGGGGTGACCATTCCCTGGCTAAACATTGGCATGGTCTTTTCTACCTCATGCTGGTCTCGAGACCAAAATCGCCTTCCATATATTGATTACTTACACACTGGTGCTGATTGCATTTGGTAAGTATGAACTGAGCTGTTTCCATCACTGAGAGCTTCCATCCTTTACACGTTTATAAACTTATAATAATCTGTAGATTTATAAAAGGTCTGTATGGTGTTCTTCTAGGTATTCTGTCCCTGCTGAGGAGAAGGCTAAGCTGGACAAAGTGGTCCATACACTGCTTCAAGCCAATGGCACCCCAGGACTAGAAATGCTGGAGAAGAATATTATGGTCTGTGTGTGTGTGTGTGTGTGTGTGTAACATGAATAAAAACAATAGTCATACATTTAATCCATTTAAATACTGCTAAGTTTCTTTCCCTGATTTGAACCTTCCAGATCTCTCCAGAGGTGCTGTGCCGTGAAGGCATCAAGGTTTACCGTACAGTCCAGAGGTGTGGCCAGTTTGTGGTCTGCTTCCCAGGTGCCTTCGTCTCTAAGGTGTGCTGTGGCTACAGCGTGTCAGAGACAGTGCACTTTGCCACACCAAACTGGATGAACCTGGGTTACCAGGCTGCAAAGGTGAGCTCATAAATCATGCTGGACACAACTGTATACATCCATCTGAAACTATTACTGACAGATTTTTCTCTTAGGATATATTTGCTGCTGCTCCATAGAATCACTCCTCATACTCCTCAAAGCAACTTAAACAAAGAAATAAAGTTAAAACGCTGAGCTGGAGTCTCTAAACTGCCTGCATGTTGAGCTTGAAGGAGTCATTTTGCAGCCAATCTTTGCACTATATAGCTGTATGAGAAAATAAGGAAAGGAAAATGTTCCTTATTATTGTAAACATTATGGGAATGGAAGCTCCTACACCTTTAGCTTTTAACATATTCAATGCTGGACCAGCACTGCTCTCAAGGGTCATTTGAAATTCATGCAAAAGGTGCATTATGGTGCTCTGCTCGAAATGTTTTCTTCCAAATAGATTGAGAAATGAGTGTGTTGTTTTGACATTGTGGCTTCCTTATCGGTGAAACATCCGTCTGTAAAGTCTTCTGCTTGTTTTGTCTCAGGACCTGAAATGTCGTTGTATAGCCAAACCCTTCTCCATGGAGAAGCTACTGTATCAGATTGCCACAGCTGAGTCCAAGAGGGACAACGGCCTTCTCCTCACCACCATCTCCGCCCTTCTCAAAGACCTCAGGCATGTTGCAGCACACGCACACAAACATCCACTTAACTAGTGTTCAGAGTATAACTGAACACTATGAACTTATTTAAAGAGGTTTTTTTTAGCCTAGTGATTGTGCTTCAATGCCTTTTCATAAACTCTGCTCTAAACTCACTCGGTACTTCATGGCTTCCACTTATTGATCCTCTTTGCTATCCAACAGGAACATAGAGATGCATCAACGTCAGGAACTTTACAAGGCAGGTCTACTTTCCTCTGCCCGCTACGGCACACACGATGGTAGCCTGGGGCCTGGTGAGGGGCGCAAGAAGCCCCGCGGGAAATGGCTTGCACTGGAGTCCTCAGAGAGACGCTGCCAAATCTGTCAGCATCTCTGCTACCTGTCCATGGTGAGAGCACAGAGACGGCCTGGTGCTTTTCAAATGGCTTGCTTTATATTTACCAATGAAGAACTTAGTCGTGTTTTTATTATTGTAATATAATTTTTGTTTATTTGTATTAATTAATATCATATCTCTGTATTTTAATGTTGAATATGCTACTCTGTATAGTTTTCATGTTGCACAAACCAACTAAACTTGGTTTCTGTTGCATTTTATGGTGGATTTCTGAAGCATCTGAAAAATGTTTGAGCATATTAATAATGAGGCAAAGTCATTTTTACCATGTGCCTGAAATTACCTGAACGACTGCTGAATTGTACGTACTCAACCACTTATCAGATGTAATGAAGGAGCAAACAGGAAGAGATTATTTATCAGGGTTCTTTTATGTGTTTATTATGTATTTATAAAAAGACTTCCATGAAGCTTGTGGTGATTTATTTTTCCTTTTTTGTGTTTGTGCAGGTGGTTCAGGAGACTGACAACGTGGTTTTCTGTCTGGAATGTGCACTGCGCTACGTGGAGAAGCACAAATCCTGCAGAGGGCTTAAGATGATGTACCGATACGATGAGGTAAGCTGCTACCATTCAGTTCCTTTTCTGTCCACTAGAGGTCGATATGAGTTCTAGTTGTTACCATGGTGCTGCTCTTCCTGTGTATGTTCAGCAGCAAAAACCTGGTGAAACTCACCTGGGACAAACAGTTTGCATAGAGTTTAGTAGATATTTTGTTTTTACATGTTCTTAGGTTTGTGCTTGATTTAGTTAACCTGTTTAAATATGCACAATTTTAGCTTATTTCTTTTGTTCAACCCACACAGAGGTAGCTAACACAAGGAAAGCAAAGAGCAAGGATCTTTATTTTGATTATAGTTAGTGAAAATGTTTTGAATAGGTGTCATATTTTCATATACTTTAACAAAGCAGGAGAAACAGGAACAATAGCAGCGTATTAAAGGTGCACTCTTGTCACACAGGAGCAGATCAACAGTTTGGTGAACCAGGTGTGTGGGCGGGCCATGCTAAAGAACGGGGGAAGCGGCGGTGTGGGTGGAGGAGGCGTCATCGTTGGTGGAGGAGGAGGAGGGGACTCCTGCCACAGCTTAAGCCCTGCCAAAGTATCGCCAGCCAAGCGAGGTCCAAGAAAACGCGCCACTGTAGAGGTGTCCCTAGCACGCCTTTCATCCAGCCACATGCCCAAAGCTGCAGCTGTGTCCTGAGAGGGGGGGTGCTGCCATGTCTTCACCCTACGGGCTCTGTTCACATCCCACCTCGCTTCTTCAAACTCCCATGATTCCCCCACTGGTTTTTTGTCTTTTTTTTTTTACTCAGTAAGATCTCTATGAATCTCTTCTCCACACCACTCAGAATTACAGATGCTTGAAACATCTCCCTCACTCCACCTCAGTCTTCACATTTAGTACGACGGGCTTGTTTATGAAAAAGGAAAATTAAAAAAAAAAAGCAAGATGTCTTTTTTGCACTAGTATGAAAGAAGGAATTGTTTTTACTGCGGATGATTTTTAGCACGCCTGCCCCTCTGAGTCACCATTACAAGCATTAAGTGTAACATTCACAGGAAGCCATGACGGACCCCTTGTTGCCGTTCACCTCCCGCTCCACGCCCATTCTTCCCCACCTGAGATGTTACATTTGTTACCTTCTTCTTACATCACTTCTTTCTTGCTCCCCTCCTCTCTGAGACTGAACCTCTTCCCACTCAACTGTGAACTTGGGTTGATTGAAAAGGCTGCCGTGAGACGAGAACGACATCAAGTAGTTACCCAAAGTTTCTCTCTGTCCTTCACTTGAGGAAGAGGAGTATTTTAATTGTTTGATTTTAACTGTGTTCTTGATGCAGTCCCTTTTTATTATTATTATCTTTTTAAAATCCTTTTTTCTTCGTAAAGGTGATGCACGGTAAAAACTTGAAACACAGGTCTGTTTACTGTTGGTTGGCTACATTTTTTCCTGAGTTTTTTCCCTCAAACTTAGCCTCGTTTTCTGTTAGATCATTTTTTGTGAGACACTTTCGGTTCTTTATCTTTGTCCTCGTGGATGTTTCTGTGCGTTGGTAAATGTGAGGCGAGCAAAGCAGCAGATGCTTGACCTATAAACGGTCGTCGCTCGCTTCACCTCCTTGTAGTATGGAGGGATCCTTTACTAGCGAGCGAAAATGGTGCCTGATATTTACAAAGGAGATCCATTTTATTGGTGCTGTTGGTTATAATTACTGTATAACAACACAAAAATAAAAATAAAAAAAAATCTGGGGGTAAGCACCAGCTACCAGCTAGCTCTCGCACCCCCACCCCACAGGGCAGAAAGGCTTTCATGCTTTTCTGGTTCTAGATGTGCAATCGTGTTAACATTCCATTCTTCCAGTCCTCTCGTTTCATCTTTACCAGTAAACAATTATTATATTATATTATTTTTTTCTACTTTTTGTTGATCTGATGTGTTATCTCAAGTAGAGCCACTAGTTAAAGAGTGTAAAATGTGAAATATCAAATCAGAGTTTTTCTTTTTTTGTGCTTTTGCAGTTTTTCCCCCTTTTCCAGATATATTAAGAGTGATGTTTTCTTTCCTTTTTTATTTTTGAGAGAAGAAAAAAATCTGACACAAATAAACATCGACTTTTTGTACATAAATCCTGTAAATTTCTTTAAATACTTGAGCCTTTTTCAGGGGTTAAGTAAGAAAGAAAGGAAGGAAGGACGAGAGAAAATGTTCCAGAGGAGAGTGCTCGATGAAGAAAAAGCCTTACATTTCCCTTTCTTCATCCATGTGAGTTTGACGCTTACAGGGTTGCTCTGGTAAATGTGTATAAAAATTTTAAGTGCTGCTTATATCAGTATGAAAGAAGATATTGAGTAGCCAACGATTGCCCTTCCTCCTCCTCCTCCAACCTAGTTTTGTTTGTTTAGCTTTACTTTTTTAAAGAAAAGGGAAAATGATATGTTGAGAAAAAAATGGGTTTTTACATTTTCATTACTGAAAATTCAACAAAAATGTAGTAGCTACTCATGTTGCACTGAGCTTGCCAGTGATGACTGTCAAGGAAAAATCCTATAATCCAGTTTGTTGGTTGTTGTCCCTTTCAGAAGACTGAACTGTTTTAGGACTATTTAATGAAATACCAAGTCGGGTGTTTTCAACATAAATAAAAAAAAATAATTAAAAAAAGTGGTTGTCAAGTTTTTATGGCCTTATGACATATTTTTTCTGATGGGTTTCTTTTCTGTTTTTGTTTATTGCTACGTTTCTTTTGTTCCATTTTCTACAGTATGAACTACTTTATCACTGCGGGGTCTCTGGTGACTTAATTTATTAGTGCCGCATCTCGGCATTTCCCTCCATTTGGAAAGAGTTTCATGTTGGTTATATTGACAGTTTTTTACTTTTGCAGTTTGTACTTAAGGTTTAATAAAAACTTACAAACAATCCACTGTCCCTTCTTTCCAACCTTCTTGGTTTTCTGTGTCTGCAGAGTATTTTTTTCTTTTTAACAGCAGGAAGAAACTGTACTGTAAAAAAACCCTCACATTTTACA
>JBAMIG010000018.1:12216096-12229194 GCA_037177335.1 Kiunga ballochi | reverse complement strand
GTGGGCAGCCTGTGCTGACCTCCACTGGAATAACTGGGGTTATCAGCGAATAGCTGGAGTCTGGAGGGGGATACGGGTCATGAGGTTGTGAAAAATGTGAGATAAAGTTGCGAGGTGGCTGATAAGGATATGTTGGGTGGCTGCTTGTAAGCACACATGGCACACACCCAACCCTGCTGTCAAGTAACCTGTTTTATTTTGGCGCTGACTTCCTGCCAGTGTGACTTACCGTGTTGGTAGGGGTGCAAATGTTTATATGTTGTGACTGGAAATTTCCTTTGCTGCATTTGGGGATGCTTTATTTCTTTATAGCACAACTTTGTTTTTTTGTTGTTAATGCTTTATGCTTAATAAGAACTTGTATTTAATAACTTTCCAGTCATTAATTTTCATGAAGCTTTCCTTTTTAAAAACCGTTTGTGGTTTATGGGTCATATTTTGTCACCTTTGACACAGTTTAGCTGAAATAGCTTCCTCATAAGTCAGACTATGTAGTGCTCCCAGATCAGCTAGAAGACACACCTCATGATGCCGAAGCCTTGCTCTACTGCATATTTAATGGCCACCTTTTTCATTTATGAATGTTGCATATTTTCTGCATCCTGCAGTGCTATGAACTCTGTGTGTGTGTGTGTGAGAGAGAGAGGGAGAGCTGCAGCAAACATCTCTGTTCCTGGGTAAAGCATGACTAGTTCCTGTATTGAACACTTTTTTTTTTTGATGGCCTTTGCGATTGGCACCTCTGCCCTCATCTTAAAGGTCTTTATTACATAATCAGCTGAAACTTTGCAGAGCTGCTTACATAAGCTACTGTGTACTCTGCTGCCACGTAAAGCCTCACAGGTCACTCAAATGTTCATGCTCCCATGTGAATGGATTTTTAAAAAATGTTTTTAGTAATTTAATTTCCTATAAAGCCATTTAGGCTGTGTTTGGGTTCCTTTCCCTTCTAATACTCTTTCTTCCTGGCAG
Organism: Kiunga ballochi; assembly: GCA_037177335.1. Taxonomy (NCBI): domain Eukaryota; kingdom Metazoa; phylum Chordata; class Actinopteri; order Atheriniformes; family Pseudomugilidae; genus Kiunga; species Kiunga ballochi. The sequence goes on along the minus strand of JBAMIG010000018.1, from coordinate 12,228,222 downwards.
ATCTGTGCTGGCCTAGTAGAATAATTCATTTTGAAATGTTTGTTTGTTAAAATTGCAGACAAGTTTGTTTTTTTTTTTTCTTAAAATTTTAAAGTGATTGTTTTTTATACATTTGTCAAACTAAAATGGTAGCACAAACCAATTTTTTTTCTTTATCAAATTGAGTCAGACTTTCAATTAAAAGGATCTGTGATGGTTATAGAAACCATTACTAAATATTTAAGGCCCTCTTGCAGGACAGAGTTCCTTGTGGCCGAGTTAGAGACACATGGTTGAAACAATTTCTCTGTCCATGTAAATTATTTTTCTGCTCTTCCCCCAGTACATTGCTGTGTTCCAAATATATGATTCAGTAATTATGGGGGAAAACTATGCATAATTTAGTTTTCACTAAATTGCACCATTTATTAATAATCATTAATTACCAAGTGGAGCCCTCGCAGCTTCTACATCTGAGCCAAAGCTGGTAATGCATAAACAAAAAGGCGTTCCTCAACGGAGCTTCTTTTACAATGAGAAATTGAAATTTGTGAAGCAGGGATGGCATTTTCTGCAGCGTTCTGCAAAGCTAATTCAAGGTAATTTCATTTAAGTCACTAACAAGTGAACATTTTTAGCCCACTGTGGCGAGACGGAGGTCTGCAGATACACAGGTTCTTATCAGGATGCTCCACTGTCTTTGTGTGTCCTCCTGTTTGTGACCATACACTGCCTTAGTCCACATTTTTGCATTAATTTAACAGCTGAATTTAGGATTGGTGCTGGGTTGTAATCCGTTTTACGAGTCGGTACAACATACAGGCCTGCAACCCAAAGAGTTCAGCACACAAATGGCCTCTTTGTTTTATAGCAGAGCAGCTTGTCACAGGGCAAGCACTCGTTATGTCTGTTCCCTGAAACTGCAAGAGTTCTTTAATCTACCCTCAATCTATGAAGATGTCAAGCAAAGTTTACTGTAGGTCATTGACTGCGAGTAAGCTCGCTCTGCATAGCTTCTGGCAGTGCTATTTGACTAGCTTACAAACCACATAGTTGAGTCTAACCAATGAGGCCTGGAACTCCTCCTCCCATTGGCTGGTTGTAGTGCAGTCTCTAGGCAGCGGTTTTGGGTTTCAGTTTTAGGGACTTTTTGTTCTTCTTTGTTATCAAAGTAACTATTTTAAAAGAATTTAGCTTTCTCTTTTTTTTAAAGCAGAAAATGGTGTGAGTTTGGTGAGGCTTCTGTAGATGGGTAGAGGAGTTTATAAGTTTTGTTGGAAAGAAGTACATTTTAAAGTTTGTGCATTTAAGTATAAACTTATGTTTCACTTTAATAATCTGAGGTATTAAAGCTAAAAAACCTTTTCACTGTTTTTTATAATATAGACCTACCTGCTTCTCTATTCCTGGTGATAAAGCCTGTTTTTGAATAGCTGCATGCAGTGACTTAACGCAGGTCTCTTCAGGCTCATATCTTTAAAAGGCAAAGCAATTCAATGCAGTGAAAGTAGGCCAAGACACTTTGGTCTCAACACAGACTTCCTGGCATTCAGTCTGCATGGTGGTGTTTTAGCCAGACCAGAGAACAAGGCACTGCTGTAATGATGGCCTCCATGAGGTACGCAGCTGGTAACTGCTGCACATTTCTCTGACATGGTGTTATACAGAGGAGGGTTTTAATACAGTAAGTGTGAATTTTCTGCTGCTGCATACCGGCTTCATGTCTCAACAAGAGCCCCGTGATTCTGCCTTCCCAAGTCACTCAGACTCAAATTCTCTTATCCACCTACAAGTTGTGAGCATCTAAATTGTTGGTCTATATTGTTGTTTACAGCTGTGTGTAAAGTAAACAGAAAATTTTGACCTTAAGTTCCATCAAGGATGAGATGTTGGGAGATGCTGGGCTTAATGGCGCTTGCCTCCATGTGCACAGTAAGGATGGACCTTGACAGGTGCTGAGGCAGCACTATACTACACTAATGCTGTGTGATCCTGCCACAGCTTAATGTGGAGGTCAAGCTATTGATGGAAGCCTGTGTGTCTTTTATTTTGGAGAAAATGATTATAATAGATAAGATAGAAAGATGTTTTTAGAGAATAAACACAATTTTTTCCCCAATTTACTGAATGTTGTGTAGTTTTTATGGTGGTTTAAAATAATATGGTCACATGGTTTTTGTTTTGGTAGGGATGAGCTTTCATTGGCTTCACCCAACCCCTGAATTAAAGGTTTGCTTAACTACATGAGAAGCTGCTGTATGTTCCTCTGCCTTCATCTCTGTGCAAGCAGTAACTGAACAGTAACGTGTGTGTGTGTGTGTTTAAGTGAGTAGTGCATAATTTTTTGGTCAAGCTCAGCAAAGTATTAACACCTGGTTACACAAACACAGGTGCCCAGAAGACTGAGCAGCAGATGTCAAGAGTCCCTGTCCCATTAGTTGGACACTTGTCTTTTAAAGTAAGCACATGTGGACATAAAACAGGCTGTTTTCATATCAAACTAACCAGCTGAGACTTAAAGAAAACTCTTTAAATCTTTATTCGCACGGTGACTAATAACCTTTTATTGCCAGCTTCCGTGTGAACTACAGTAACCTCTGGCGCTTGGCCTTTAGTAACCCTTTGCGAATAACCTGTAGTAAACTCCCAGCCGAGCCCGCCCCATTGTTTGCGTCAGGTAGGTAGCAAACTAGCAGAGCTTCATCACATGATGCCTGCTGGGCCTGACACAATAGAGCACTGTGTGTGTGTCTGTGTTGGAGGGAATGGGATGTTTAACACCATATCAAAGCCGTGTTTGTTATGCCTGAGGCTAGTCGGCCATGGGGCTGCGTTGTTACAGTCTGACTCTTAACGGGGTGCTGTTGACCGGCTTTGTTTGTGTGCCTCGCTGCTGCTGTTGATACTTGAAAGTGTTGGTTAAGGTGTGTCTGTTGTTGTATTCTGAAGCGGCTTAAATACACGTTCCCTGCATATTGTTGAGAGCTTGTTGGTCCCATAGGATGACGGAGGAAATGACAAACCCAGCTCGCTCCCATGAGACTACTAAACAAGCTCGATTTTCTACATCCAGTCTGTTTTAAAACATGGTGAGAAAACACTAAGACTGCTGGCTTTCCGTGCCACTCCCTGCCTGTCTTGTATATCAAGTCGCACTTTGGCCTGATTTGCACAAATAAAACCAGCTCTTAGCATCATGCTTTAAAAGAGGGCTGTCATTTAAGGCTGACACTTCACATAGCTGAAATTTAAAAACTGCCTGTCTACCATGTGATGACACACAAGTTGTTTTTATGTACAAGGCAGCATGTAGTATTGGAACTGGTTAAGTGATCCTGGAGCAGGTGACTGGTTTATAATCTTCTTAAGGTTACTGTGCTATAGGTCAACTGAAGGATGGATCTGTTTGGTTATGAGTCTAGTGTTTTATGATGCCAGGACTTAATCAGTCAGGGTTCTGCATGTTTTGACATTGTTTCCTGCTGCTTTGGGGGATAAAGGGATTCCCCACGTCTCATCAAAGCTATAAAAACACCAGCCACAGCTTATTTGATTAAAAATGTTGCTGCTTTCCCAGAGTTCCTGTTCTCATTTATCATGTGGTTAAAATGTGTTTAGATCATTTGAACCATCAGCCTAATGTAGAATAATATAGGATTAATAACTCATCACGCACCAGAGCCTTATCATTGGGTTATTTATCATCTTATACAATCTCTAAGTTTGACTATCAATAGTAAAACTTTTCTTTTTTTGTCAATAACCCCCATCCAACCCCTGAAGTCGGGCATAGGCAGTCGTCTTCCAGGCGGATGCTACTGTGGCATTGGTTGTTTTTTGTAGCCAGTGTTTTCACAGCCTAACACACACGCTGGGACTGCTTTGTAAAGCTTGTCAAACTCGTATTAATGTTTGTATACTGAGGAAATGTTATGGTGAGTCCGTTTCTTGTTTCCGCCCACCACAACTTCCACATTTTCCAGTGAGATTACTCTTGAAGGAAGTTCAGATGGAGTTCTTTGGGGAAGTAATTAAAATGGAGAAAGTGAGTCAGTCTATCCCATGTCTCTAAACTCAAAAGATCAGTTGTATGTGTCAAGCTCTGGAGATGATCACTTTGTCACATCAGGAAAAAATGATTGGATCTTTTTTTTTTTTTTAACAGTTAAAATGCATTTTTCTCCATGTTTGTATAAATTGTGCTCATCTCTCATTTCATTTCTTGTCTCCCCATCTTCTAGACATCTCTTCTTCATGCATGTGAAGGAGGACCTCCACAACGGTCACCTACGAATGGCCTCAGAGCAAGCCGAGGAGCTGAGTGCTCTCCTGGCTCAGGCAGAGTTTGGTGACTACAATCAAAATACAGCCCAGTATTGGTATTCAGAGTTGTGTGAAGAGCCAAGCAATGCCACTATCAACAGGTACGCAACTCTCAGAACAACAAAAAGGGGCTTAAAATTTTATTTTGAAAATGCGAGCTAGCACAAAGAATGAAACTTGCTGACCTTTGTGTGTCGGCCCTCCTGAAGTCTGCTCCAAAAGGTCAAAAAGAAAAGTAAATTGTGGCAATAACTTGTATATTGTTGCATAAAGTCTTAACGCATCAGAATTTTATTTTGGAGGACGGGATAGGGCGTCTCTTATTAAACAAAGTTTAGACTTATGAATAAACCGTAAGCTGGATGGGATCCTCTACAAAAACACGGCTGCTTTGTTGGCTCATCTGACTGGAGATGGTTTATCAGACTTCCTACTCATGAACAAACGTGTTTGTTACCATTTATCTGAAAGTCTGAGATGATCCATTGAGTTTTATCATGTGTGATTGTTTGTCATGCGAAGCAGCTAAAGCAATTATCTCTGACTTGTATCAGTTTCATTTATTCAGAAAGTGCTTTCACACTTATAGCCTTTAAACTGCAGCTGTACACCTTCATCTGCCACACCTGTCTACATTAAACTTGAGCTTGAAAGATGCATTGATTTCTCTTAAAAGCTGTTTTGTGGATGAAATGTATATTAGTGTAGCCTTGTTTGTGTGAAGTGAGTGTAGTTTGTTGAACTAAAATGTTTTGATCTTCACTCCCATGTTCCTCCTGCAGCATCATTTCCAGACACAAAGCTTTTGAAGGTTTGAGCCAAGCCTCAGTGGAGTATCAGGCCCTGCAGCTGGTCTCCTCTCTGGAGCATTATGGTGTGGAGTGGCACTGGGCTCGAGATGCTAATAGTCAGCGTTTGGCTATTGGAGTTGGCCCTGAGGGGATTACTATATGCAAGGAGGACTTCAGCTTAGTCAACAGGTATGTTCTGCTGAGGGATGCAGTAGATATGAAGAGATGTCTGCTGCTACAGATGTAACTTGTGTTTTTTATTTCTTCAGCCACATTTAGCTACAAAACCGTTTCTTCTGTCGTTATTTTTAGCATAAGCTATCCCATCATCCAGATTGCCACCCAGTCAGGGAAAAGTGTCTACCTGACTGTTACCAAGGACACAAATGACAGTGTGGTGCTATTGTTCAAGCTGATCAGTAACCGTGCAGCGAGTGGTCTTTACCGGGCCATCACAGAGACGCATGCTTTCTATAGGTGAGTGCTAAGGATTTAAGCATTTAATACCAGATCAGTGGCACACCCTGCAGCAGACTGAAGCTACAGACTGTAGCAATGCAGCCTGTTTAACTGAAGGGAGTTCAAGCTTTGTAGAAACTTTAGATTGTCCCCACAAAATGAGTCCAAAGTGTTTAAAAGACGAGCACAGCACTGGAAACCTCTTTTGTGGTGAGCCAAGATAAGGCTTTAAATTAATTTCATGCAGTGCTGCACCCTTTTAATTCTGTTTTAATATAAGTGTGTGTGTGGTTTGTTGACGTTCTTGACTTTTTGCTATTCACCTATAAACTTGGTGTGTGTGTGTGTGTGTGTGTTAACTTGAGCTAATGGATAATGAGCGGTGGTGGAAAATGGCCCTTAAACATGTTCTGCAAACACTCGTTATGCTCTGTTTAGTATGCAGTGTCACACATTTGTATCCATTAACTTGGCATTGTTCTTTTCAAACCTTTTAAAGCCTTTTTATGGTACAAACAGATGCAAAGTAGGACAGTCACTGAAAACATGTCCTTGACCCAAATGCGTTGACAAAAATAAAGTAATCAAAGATAATCGTCAGTTTTATAAAAGCCGTTTTCTTTTTCCATGGACAGTATGGGCACTCATAAAAACTCAGTGAGCAGGGACTGTTCAAATGGCTGAGCTATGAAATCCTCAATCACAAAGGTACAAAAGAGTCCCAGCTTTTGTTTCAGCCATGGGCTTTAGTTCATAGTCTGCCGTTTTTTCTTTCCCATCATGTTTTCATCTTGTTTGCTCAGAAGCGTGTGCGTGCGTGTGTGTGTGTGTGTGAATGTGTGTCAATCAATGGAGGATGGCTGGTTCTGTTAAACGGTACAGGTTTATTACAGGCAAAGAGGTCATACTAGCATGTTAATGCCACTATTTTATTTTTACTAATAACTTTTTCTTCTTTCCTCATTTACAGATGTGAGACGGTCACCAATGCAGTAATGATGCAGTACAGCAGAGACTTTAAAGGCCACTTGGCTTCACTGTTTCTCAATGAAAACATCAACGTTGGCAAGAAATATGTTTTTGACATCAGACGTACCTCCAAGGAAGTGTACGACCACGCACGGCGCGCACTCTACAATGCTGGTGTTGTGGACTTGGTGTCTCGCTCTGAAAGCAGAGAACGCTCGTCTCCCTCACGCTCCCCAGACGGAGACGACCAGCAGGACAAGGGGCTGGACTGCGGCAGCTGCCAGCAGAGCCAAGCTCTGCAGGAGCGGCTGCAGAAGCTCAGGGAGGCGCTGTTATGCATGCTGTGCTGCGAAGAGGAGATAGATGCTGCGTTCTGCCCCTGTGGCCACATGGTCTGCTGTCAGACCTGTGCAAATCAGCTGCAGGTGAGTCTGCTTTTATCACCTGGATGATGATGATTTGAAATAAATGTGATAGTTAGTCGGGAGCTTTTGACTGCAAGGCTGAGATCAATACCAATGTATAAATAGAGCATTTTATGTTTAAGACAATTGACCATAAATCTGAAGATTACCTGGTTTTACTTGGACCAGTTTTAAAGCATATTCTCCTACTTAGAGTTGGTGGTTTTTTACTTAAGTTCCCAATAATTTAGCTTCAGCTTCTCATCCTTTATGCTCCTTTTTTTTAAAATGACATCCAAAGCTTTGCTAGTACTTTGCTGACCAAAGTGTCTCTACTCCTAATCCGCTAAATATTTCTCATCTTTGTAGAAGTGTGTGTGTGTGTGTGTGTGTGTGTGTGAGTGAGAGAGGGAAAGACAACGAGAGGATGTGAGTTTGTCCTATAAATGGATTACAGCAGCCAGGCAAATCTCCTGCCCATTAACTCAACCAGTAAAGCTCATGGACCTTTGAATGTCTGCAGAAGGAAGCGTTCCCTGCAGAGAGACTGCAGAAGCGGTTTTTACATAATCTGTTTCTTCTGATTTAAGCTTATGTTGCACTTCTCTTTTTGTGCTCATCTTACCTGTGCCAGGTGACCTGAGCAGTAGCTGTGTGTGATTCTCTTATGGTCTCATTCTTTGAGCCTGAAGCTTCCTTTACCAGCTAACTGCACAGTACTGCCTAAAGCGATGAAGCAGGGGGTCATTATAGTGGAAGTACAGTGCAAACCAACGTGTAATGTGTTGCAAGCTGTTTTGCATTTGTGAGGGTTTTTAGTGCTACAGAAAATGAAACTATGATTTAGGGTTTGTTTTATTTTGGTAAATTTCAATCTCAAAATAAGACTTCCTGCATGAGCATGCTCTGTTTTGTAAAAGTAAATTTGTATTGAACTGTCTGTTCTTTCTCCCCCTCAGTTGTGTCCTGTGTGTCGGTCAGATGTGGAGCATGTACAACACATTTACCTGCCAACCTGCACCAGCCTCCTGAGTCTGACGCTGACCGACAACCACCAACACCATAGCAGCATTCCTGCACCCATCCACAGAGATTTGGCCTCTTCTCCTCACACCTGCTCCACCACAGAGTACAAACACAAGCTCTACCATGAATAAACCCACTAAACTCCATCTATGAACACTTGAAAGCTGCACCAGTTGGAGTTCAGAGAAGAAATATTTCTCAACGTCGTTTCCTGCCTGGAAATGATAAATATGCATAAAATGCTCAATCATAACAAATGGCAACACAAACTGCTTTTTATTTCTTTTTTCTGTTAAAACTTGTTTTAAACAGTTATTTCTTACCAGTGTAATTTTTAGGTTGGACTCTTAAAGTTATTGTATAAATTATTGAATCAGTTGATCTGATACAGAATTATATTTTTGATTAGTTATGTGCTCCATATGAAGCTCCCATAATCCAAACCATGTTTTAGTCTTTGATGTACATGGTTTGAAGTGTGTGTGTGTGTGTTTAAAGGTTCTTGGCATTTTAAAACTACTTTTTTTTTAATGTTCTGGTGAAACGGTGTACTGCATTTGTTTTCCATGCCAGTGAGGAAGGTATTTAGAGGCTAAGCAGCACCTCACCTGAATATAGTACTGTGATGAGATTATAAGATGGTAAAACTGTTATTTTTGTAACTGTGGGGCCAAACAGGCCTTAAATGCTCCTTTTTTTTGGTTAATAGCCCAACAGAGTGGTATCGTGCAGACACTCCTTTAACCATTAGAACTCCAGAACTGGTTTGATGATTGAGTCGAACACTAAACCTGTTTTTCATAGACGCCCGTTTGTGTTTATCTTTGTCTGTACAGGATAAATTGAAGAGCACTGACATGCTGTTTTGTTGGTATACAGCTGTTTCCTCCAATCTCGGATATAAATTTTTTTGGGTTCTGCTAGTGAATCTTTGTTTTTTAAGGGTACTAAGAGATTTATAAGTGCAATACTTGCTTGCTTTTCTGCCAAGCTTTTTCAGTTTTATTTAATTTCAAAGACTATTTAAATGACAAGACATTGCCACTTTACTAAAGACGTTTTCCATTTGTCTGGTGGGAGGTTTGCCTTAATGTAGCAGCAGCATTTCTCTCAGACTTTTGTTTTTTTACTGGTGAGAAAAGGAAAACTGACTGGAGCTCAGTTGTTGCAGGGGAAAGACTTGATATTGTGCAGGTTGTGATTTTGTTTCTGTTTTCTGAAGCAAACGCCACTATGCTCTTTAAAGTATCTCTTAGAATGAAAGGCTTTTTATATACTCTGCTTTTAACAAAGTATTAATAAAGTTCTTTTTAAAAAAAAACAACCTAATGTCCTGTGAATTGTTCTTTTGAATGTTTAGTCTGTCTGCAGCAGAGCTGTCTCAACTCCACTGAAACCAGGATTTAAAAAGCTGAAGATCTCTCTGCTAAAGGCCCTTCAAAGCTACCAAACCCATATAAACTGAGCTCAAACTGTAGTGAAGCATTTTTTGTGGTTTAAGATGGAATCAGAGCCACAACTAAAAAGCATGGGTTCTTCAGAGAAGGGCTCCATGTGGCCTTCTGATGGCTGCAGTCCTGCAGGTTATTAATACACATCTGACTCATTTTGAGTCGGCATGTGTGGAACTTCACTGACTGTTGGATCCACTAAGTGGATTGTTTAAAGCTCCAAATTGATTAGTCTGGCTTGCCCAAAAACTATCAATGATTTTTGCATAAAGTTGAAGCCTCCATAAATGCAAACGATATTCTGATCACTTAAACTGATGCAACACCTTTTTAAAGTTATACAAACCATATATACAGTAGTGGAGAGCAGAAAGTTGCACAAGCTTTGGTACAAAGAGATTATCTGTATTGATTAGAATTGAAAGGCTATGCTAAACTGATTCTGGGAGTAAATCTGGAGATAATTGAGCTATTGATTTCTCTGATCTGTGAAGCCCTCGGTCTGTCTATGACCTTACAGATGAAAAAGCTCCCCAGTCTTCTGTTTTTGCTTTCAGGCATAGCTAACATTAAGTTTACTCAAAGGAGACTGGTGACAGATGGCTGGGAGGAGGCAGAGATGTGTTTTTGGGGAGGTTTGGTCATTTCTGGTTGCAAAATCTGAACTTTAGTGTTTAGTGGAGGTTCAAATGACAACACGAAATCCTTCAGATATGTAGGAAAAGTTACTTTTGTGTAGCTTTTTAATACAAGTTAACATTCAAAATGGTGCTTGATAATGGAAACAAATGTTCTGCTGAATGAATCTAATTTCTTATTCTGTGTGCATCCACATGGTCGTAACTTCTGTAATGTTGCGTTTCCCTGACTCACTTCATTTACATGTAGTTAATGAACAGTCAGGAAAAGCTTGGTGCTAAACCATCAGATATAGTAAAACTGCAGAGCTTTGCTCTTGAAAGATGAGATTTGCTAGCAATGGATTTAAGCTGTCTATCTACCAATACACTGTTTTCATGTGGAAAATGTATTATATAGCTCTGGGTGAATTGGTAAAAACACCTTAATGACTTTTATTGCAAACTTACCTTTCATCCCCATATGAACTCATTTTCTCTCAGAGCGCTAAAAACAGCCTGTTACACCAGTCCTTTATTCATTTGAGTCTGCATTAAAGTAGCATGATGTCTGCATGGTGGCTAGTATGGCATCCACCAAAGAAGCTCCAAAATCTGACCAATCTGTTGGGATATATTTGCTCAAGAAAAGCAGGGCAAGTTTATTTGTATAGAACATTTCACATACAAGACATCTCAGTGCTTTGCATAAAAACATTACAGCAGGGTACAGGAAGCATTTAAAAAACCTTTATATAGACGTTTTCTCCAGCTATTGTTTCTGTGACAGACCTACAAGTTGTTCAGTCACTGCCTCATTTACGCCTTAACCGCTGAACTAAAACCCCAGCATGAATATAGATATGTTGTGGCAATGAAACGTAAAGTCTGTGATCGCTTTTATGTTGTATTTTGTTTCATTTACTTTTTCTTTTTATTCCTGTCACCACTGCTTTAGCCAGCAGTAACATACATCCATTTGCATCGTGACCCAAATGTCTTTTTTCTATTTAAAACATAGTCGTGGAGATTGTGGAGAGATCCTGTTTGCGTTCTTGCTGAGGATTCAGAGGACAGCAAAACTTTGTGGCAACAAACCCAGACTTAGAGGAAAACACAGGAAGGTGTTTGAGTGACGTTGTGATTCTGCATGAATGGCAGAAAAAAAAACAATGATGAAAGCAGACTTTACCTTTCTCTAAATTTCCTGCTGTAAATGTTTCAGTCTGTATGGAAAACATCCAAACATGTCATGACCAATTTATATTTAACTGTTTCTGTATATATTGGCTTGAATTGTACATTTCCTTTGCGTCCACATGCATAGATGCTTTTCACCGTGGAGTCACCATCAGGGTTGCTACAATAACGTCACAGGGAAAGGTTGTTTTGAGTTTCCTCTCACGGAAACATCTGCTGTGTTAATGTTCAACCTGGTAACTATTTTCTACACATGTGGGAACAAAGTGACAAAAAGAAAGCTGAAATTTGAAAACCTTTATTTTACATGTGTGTGTTCAGAAAATCAATGATTCATATCTAAACACTTAATACATTTCTTATAGGTATAATCCTGCAACCACATCAAATTGTGGTTTGTTTTCTAACTTTTACTTTCTGAAACTTCTTACAATGCAGAAAGTTTAACGTTGTTGGAGAAGTGAGTTATGTGAAATACGCTGTCTCTGTTTGGCTTTGCATGAAGATGTGAACTGATGGGAAAAAATCCATAAAAAGAAAGAAGATTATGAGTATTTGTTTATTATTTGCGGGTTAAGTGTGGAGAGAAATATTGAATCGGTCACTGTTCCCTGCCTTCTGCCCTTTTCTGGCCTGCATTTGGATCTCCCTACCACTAAAGCATAAGTGAAGCCGGATATTTCAGCTGAGATGTGTGGGTTTCCCTGCCTTCCTCCTGCATTTGTTGCATTTGGTTTCCTGGTGTTTGCCTGATGGTGCATTCAGGTAACCTGTGACGTCTCGGATCACCTGTAAGAGTGGTTCTGCTCTTCAGCACATGTTTGTCTGATTTTATGTTTATTGTACAGCCAAGAAGATTCTTAAGTTTTGACTTCTCAAAGAATTATTTGAGAATCTTCTTTTTGCC